>CP139507.1:93015519-93615519 GCA_021014915.2 Artemisia tridentata subsp. tridentata | reverse complement strand
TATACTATTCGAGACCACCATAATAAGTATTATTTTATATAATTGGAATGACTTGTCTAAATTGGTAAATTTCTAGGATTACACCCAAAAAGCCTTATATGTTATGTGTTATTAGCTAACTACACTGGTTAGTTAACCCCCGTATAAACCCTTTTGTTACTCTCATTTTTAGAGTAAGATACCCCTAGAAAAACACTCAGAGCCATTCCTTTCGTTTCTTACACCTATGTTTAAAATGTTTCGTTACACCCTTACACCTTAGCCTACCCTGTAGATTAAAATCCGTGGTTGGTTAATTGCTATAGGCAAAGTGTGTTTCCTTACATTACCTGTGTTCGTGTGCGTAATTCATTATCTATGATTAGGTCGGGAAATTGCACAATGCAATTGGAGTGAAAGTAAATATTGTATATCTTTGAGTTTATTTTTCGTGTGTTTACTACTTTCGCTATTACCGTTATTTCTGAAGTCATGAAAAGTATGGAAAAATTATCCAGAATTATTGTTTTAGTGATGTGGTGAAATTTTACACATCTATGTTTATGTCCTCAAAAAAAAAAAAAAAAAAAAAAAAAAAAATCGAAAAAATGAGAAAAGAAAAAGAAAAAAAAAAAGAAGAAAGTTGGAAGATTGATAAACCAACGATGTAAAGTTATGTAAGTGGTCGATATCACCACTAGTTGTTATACTATATCTATGGATTGAATGGGAGTTGGCAGTTATGGGAACGTCAACTAAGGTTTATTCTTTGATTAAGATCTTGTTGAGTATAATTCGTGTCTACCTAAAGCGTGTGTTTCAAGTGTTAAAGCGTGAGTTATTCAATGATATGAGTCTTATTCATGGGATGGTTGGGATAGTGATTAACCACACTTAGGATTTTAATTTATTTATTTATTTATTTTTTTTTATTATTATTTTTTTTTTTTTTTCGTTTTACACCAATTTATATCCCAAATATTATCCATGCCCTTTATTATTCTTTATCCAACCAAACCTTTGATTTATTGAGATTAGGGATTTGAGCAATCTTAAGTATCGTAGTCGTGGATTCGGCTATGTATTTATGATTTTGTCGCCCTTTTTGATATATTATTATTGGTGAAGTTTGGACCTATCTTTAGCCTATTCGAGTTAAGGATTTGAGCAATTGCAAGTATCGTGTTTGTGGATTCGATCATGTATTTGTGATTTTGTCGCCTTTTCTTGAATTTGAGATCGATAGTGATTAAGAAGAGTAATTAACCCTTAAACCTCAAAACCTTTTTTACCGCTTTAGACTTGTTATTCCTTAGCTTTAGTGGGGGAGATGTGTATACTTGCCAAGCTTATGATAGAATATTCGTCGCGACTGGACAGTTAAACGATTAGATTTGCTTTTATCGAAATATTTTTATTCTACTTCTAATTCGTTAAGTGTTTAGTTGTGTGATTATGACAAAAATGAATACATGCTTAAATATATAAAATAAATCCTAATATCTTTTAGGATACATTTTCATAAGATTAATTCTAAGGTTTACTTGGGGACAAGTAAAGTTCAAGTGGGGGGATATTTGATGAACTCAAATAAGTACATTTTATTACTATCATTTATCCTATTAATTTGACTTGTTTTACTATATTATGTATGAGGATTGATACTTAATCGTTTACTTTTGTAATTCTCAGGTAAAAACAAGCATTTGGTGAAACTTAGCAATTATGGACTAAAAACGGAGTAAAATGATCAAGTTTGGAATTGGTTGTTGGAATGAAGAGAATGAAGACCACTGCCTGACTTTGAAGAATGCGCCGCATGGATTTATCCCATGCGCCGCATATGAAACTTTGGTCAACGAAGAATAACCAACTTGTTTTGCTCCAGATGCGCCGCATCTCACTCATTACATGCGCCGCATCACTATCAATATTTCACCAGATACGATCCAAGATACAAGAGGATATGCGCCGCATCCAAAGATGAAGATACGCCGCATCTTCTGGCGGTGTACGAATATTCCTGAATATTATAATCTTGGACCCCACGCGAAGTTAAGTACATGCGCCGCATCTACTTACTAGATGCGCCGCATCTCACCCTCAGACAGAAACTATAAATACCCCAAGACCAGACGAATTCGAGGTGACATATATTATATACGAGACCGAAGACCAGAAACCTAGGACGAATTCAGTCAAGGCAGCAGCACAAGACACACCCAAATCAAAGATACAAGAGCTGTAAGAAGGTGCTGCATGTGTTTAATTCATTAAGTAGTTTTGTTTTATTGTGTTAGTAAACTTTAATTCATCAAGATTGGTGGCTTGTGTAATGTGACAACGGAAAGGTTGCACTCCCTTAAAACTGCTTTCTCATCAATTAAAGTTTATATGTTAGTGTCATTGGTGACTTTTATTAGTGCATTGATAACCTCTGTGGCTAGCTGAGCGTTGATCGGGTCGCCATGCCTCTGCCCTCGCCTGTTTATTAGATCGCCTATGTATTCTATGGTCTGTAGAAAAGTAGGAGAAAGATAAAAAGGATAGTCATAAGTAATCATTAAGGGTTTACTCGCCGATAAGATTAGAACCAACGAGAAAGGAATTAATCTCGGTGCGTTGCATCGAACTATACACTTCATATAACACTAGCAATAAAACAAGTGACAAACTACTTATCATAAGGACAGCCCTCTTATTGTCTCGAGTATTTATCTGTGTACGTGTGTGCTACTTGCTGATTCGTGCCTATTGGTTTAGTTTATTATTTAATTGCAACCAAATTGTGCCAGTCTCTCAGGCTGAAACCCCCTTGCGTTAGATTAGATTGTATAGCTAACTTAATATATTAAAATACTGATTAGAATAACTAGATAATACGTTCCACTCTTGGTGATCGACACTCTACTTACCATTATATTCATACTGACCGGGTACACTGCTCATTAAGTGTGTGTGTTATTGATAAGTCGGCTAAATATAAATTTAAAACTTGATTAGGCATTAAAACTGCTAAACCGCAACGACACGCACGCGCATCAGTGAAGAGACTTTTGGACTTAGAAGACTTGATAGTTATTTTGGCCTAGAGATGATTAGAAGTTATTATATTGTAGAATTTGTATTCGCATTTGTAACCTTGTAATTTCAGTATTTCATTTGTAACCTTTGAGATTCCTTGTATTACTGTAATGTATGCTTTGTATTGATCTGATATGAAACCATTAGTGTGACATCTTTACCCTTGTCGGGTTGGGGTGTTACATCTGAGCTAATGTACAAGTTACCAAAGCACATGAAACCCTAATTCTATTATAGCTCCCGATAAAACCCTAATTCCATAAAACTATGATTTTATGTACAAATTTCACAAACCTTAAATTATTTATACAATATTTTTACAAAATGTACAAGTCATATAAACTAAAGTACAAGTCTTTTATGCTTGAAACCATATATTTACAAAATCCTTATTTAAAACCCTATTTATATTTATTTTAAAGCATGATTTATAAACCATACATGCATAATTCTTAAAAACTAATTTTTCTAAACTCACTAAATATTTTTACAATTCTTTAAACTCAATGTACAAGTGCCTAATGCACATGAACTAAAAATCCTATTTATTTACTTTTAAAACTTAATAAAATGTTAAAACTATATTTTTCTCATATCCTAAATTATATTACAACACTATTAAGCCTACGGTACAACTTCTCTAAGCATAATTCATTTTCCTTTTCATTTTACTTATAAATCGATTTAAATGAATGTAAACAACAAACTTAAATGTTTTACTAAGTAACCAACATTTGAACTAGCCTAGTCCATTTCATAAACCTTAAGTACAACACACCAAAGCCCAAGGTACTATCTCACAAAGCACAAACCGGTTCCATGTTAAACCCTAGTCGATTTCTAGTTCCAAATTCCAACTAAATTACCTTCCTAATATTACCTTCACTACATGCATCCTCTCTAGTCATAATCAACACGCCCCTCCTCTCCTCTCTTCTCTTCAAAGAAGCTATCCACATGTCCCTTCTCATAAGCCAAAACCCTCCTCCATGTTAGTTGAAACCCTTGGCTGAAGTTCGAACACATCATCTCTTCCCCTACTCTTCCAAGTGGCAACATTTTCAGCTTCCCTCAGCCCTTGTCCCCTTACCATGTCCCCTTATCACTTCCCACAAAACCCTAATTTCCTTCCATAAATAACAACACAACATCCCTACTTCTCTTCATACTAAATTCGACCCAAAATCTCCTTACATTATTCCCACACAATTCGAAACAATACCAGCCTCAGCTCCACTCCTTTACTGATCACAACCCAATACCATAAACCCTATTCGAAGCCAAGGAAGTAGGAGAACTTTTAGTCATTCGGTTTCAAGTCATTTCGAATCATAAACCCTACTCGATCAAAAACCCTAAGTAAGTTGATTTTACCCTATTTCATTCTGTTATTTACTTTATATTATTTAAAAACATTAACACACAACCTACTAATAACAAACATAATCAGAAACTAGATAATTTCTTTCTTTTTTTTTTCTTTTGTCTATTCGAACAGTTCATACAAACGCACCCTAAATGTTTGGGTTTTTGTTAAAACGAATTAAAGATATGTGAAACGTGTTAATATATATCAACTAATGTTATATCATACATAAAAGACTAGTTAAAAATGTTTAAATACCTTTAAACCCAATCGGGTTCTTGTTTTCTGAGTTCTAGTCGAGCAAAAACAATCCCAGACACCCAAAATTTTGAGCTATAGACCAACCACCAAACGACCTTACAAAAATCTGATTTTTGGTATAAATAACGTTCACCCAGTAAGCTTAATATAGGAAAAAGAATCGTGAAAAATGATTAATTTTTCATTTGGATATCGAGCTCTAAAGATTGGTCCATATCGCTAAACGTAGAACTAAGATTTCCAGTTTTTACTTTTTCAGTTTTGGTCGGCCAACTCACCAACTTTCAACCTATTTTTCGACCCTTATAAGGTCTCTAAAAATTCTGTATTTTGGACATGTTAAAGACGAGCTAGCTAACTTATTTTAGGAAGAAGAAACACATAAAATGATGAATCGAGTTAAAACTTATTAGTCAGCCAAGTTTGCTCTATCGCTAGGATTAAAACAAAATTTTTAAATTTTGTCTAACACATGTTTAACCGATCGACTTTAGTAAACTAATTCGACCCTCAAACGAATTTCATAAAATACGAAATTTGATATGTTTAAAGATGTCCTGGCTAGCTTTTTATAGAAAAACAGAATTCGTAAAATGATCTAGTTTCCATTAAGTTATTCGAATCTAAAACTCTTCCAAAATCACACATGTCATGCGTTTTATTTTTAATTTATAGGAGTTTTATTGGGCTAATTTTGTAAATGTTTTATATCAAGGACTATTTTTGACAATAACAAATAAACAGGGTAGAAAATGTCATTTTTGAAACTAAAGGGTAAAAATTGTCATTTTCCAAAAGTCCAGGGTATAACTGTCATTTGACCAAACCTTAGGGATTAAAGTGTAACTTTTCATAACCATTATTTTTATCATTTCTATTTTTATTTGCCGATCTAATAAAAATTACTAGCGTAATACGTTTATTTTATTAATGAACGAACGAACAAGAAATATATTAAACGAACACAGGATAACTTTAATGAACAAAAACATAAGAACGAATAATAAGATGAAATCTTATTTTTGGAGAGACTTCATGTTGTCTCATTCCAAATACTTAATCAACAACCGAACAACGAAACGAAACAAACAAACGAACATATAATCATCTGAAAATGATTACTGAAATTTGGCATAACAACCCAGGTTTCTTGTCCGGAGACGTTTATCAACTTTCTTTCATTTTGTTTTCCATCCAGATTGCTAAGGTGAGTTTCATAGCCCCTCTTTTCATATTTTGAACTCTTTTTGGGGGAGATACATGCTCATAACATTTACAAACACTGTTTGCTTTATATGATTTATGAATCACTATTGAACTTTTCCCGTATTAAACACAAGTAATTTCATCGAACGTTACTCTTATTTTTATTGCCTATGCTAAGTTACCTTAAGCCAAAAATACCTCCCATCATGGACCTCTAATCACCTGCGGGTGAGCGCGAATATTGTGGATAGATCTATTGGGCTGACAACCCCTTTGCGTTACCGTAACGTAACCCAAAGCATTATATTTGAAGTGAATAAAGAGATGTGGCTATCTCCTACCCGGGGGCAAGCTTACCTACATTTAATTATGGGGTAATTATTACATCATTAGCTCATGACTGTTGATGTTCTGTTAATGTTTTGCGTGCCATGAGACTTAGTGCAATAAAAATACATCTTTCCCTTAATAATTGTTTGTGTGGCAATTATTACACTTAATCTTGTGTTTAAATGATTTCTGACTGAACTAAACGAACTTATTTCTGAACAACTGAACGAACTTATTTCTGAACAACTGAACGAACGTATTTCTGAACAACTGAAACGGACTATTTTCATTTACAAACTCTATGAACTCACCAACTTTATGTTGACATTTTAGCATGTATTCTCAGGTAATTGGAAGCATAGTTTGGCACGGGAACGGCTATGGACTGTCTATTTTTGTTATCATTCAACCAATAACATATTTTTATTAATGTATTTTGGAACCTCCTGCTGGGACCTGCATATTGTAACTCTGATATAAATGAATGATAACAATTTTATCTAAAAACGTCTCTTTTCGAGTTGTTTTCTATTATCATGACTGTGAACTGTGAAGTAGCACCCCAACTTATATTTCTGCTGCGAATATCGAAAACGGGGGTGTTACAGAGTGGTATCAGAGCTCATGGTTATAGAGAACCAAATGTTTTCAAACATTGGACTATAACCGCGTTTTCAAAAATAAACAAAATTACACTATCAAGTCCTACGCCTTCCGTGCCGGTATGTTTCAGCATTTAGAACATCCTTTATTGTGATTATCTGGCATTAATAATCCCCCATCTAATAACTATTTGATTAGCTTTATTTGCAAATTTCAAATTGCTTATTATCACTATTTGCAGGTTACTACAGTATCATGTCCCCCGAAACTCCCGAACTTAACGAAACAGCTTTCCATACTGTTTGTACATCACCTACTCACTCTCTTAAGAAAACCACATTCGATGAAAAGTTCATTGGTTGCCCAACAACATTTGAGGTTGGACAAAATTCATGCCAAGAAACAATTCAGAAAGATGTTGAATCAAATCCACTAGAACCTAATACTCCCGAAACCGCAATACTAAACTTCCCAGATGCTACATCTACACCTAATTCCCCTGATCCTGAAGATCCCATGTGGACTCTTCTTATGAACACGCCAATATTCTCGACAATCACGCTGAACATTTGAAAGAATTACCACCATTACGTTTCGAACGATACGACCGTAACTTCGACACTCTGTTTAGAAGAACCGATGACGAAAGAAGAACGGTGTTCGACTTGGAAGCAAGTGTTGATCGAATGAAGAATACGCACGAACATAAATATAAAAGCCTAGATTATAGGATCCGTCATGCGAGGAAGGAAAACAGTCAACTACGCGGTAGAGTGGCAGAAATCGAAAGAACCCTATGGATGGCCAGAGAGATGGCAATCTGCCAGGGTCTGAAGATTTTTACTTTGGAAGCTATGCTGGACAGTCAGATAAAGGTGAATCAGGAATTTCAAGAGCGTTTCTTGGAAATGGAAATTTCACAACTACAACTTGAGAATGAAGTGAAGCTTTTACGTCAAGGACGTGGCTAATTTTAAACTCATGTGTAACAATGTTGTGTTTACTAGACCAAATAGTATTTGGCTAAGTATTTCCTGTATTTTCCAATAAACCTGAAACCTTCAGAGTTTGTAATCAATCAATAAATGTATAACAAATATCCTTTTGTTGTATATATTATTGTTGAGAATAGATTCTTTTCCATCATGTCTTACAATAATGTTGTGCATATATGTAATGACTTTCCCTAAAACCCTATCGTTTGTTTATTATCCGTAATAGACAAATGACTTCGTAAAGACCAAACTATACCTAGAGCCCAGTAAGTAACAGAAAAATCTGAGGATTAAACCCCTATGTTAGAGACAGAAAACCCTAAACCTACTTCATGCAATATTAATAAAAGACCTTGTATTAATTGTTTTTGTAAAAACAATCGATCAAGTTATTAATATTACGTTATTCCCAGCCAGACATATCATAACCATAGAACCCTCCTAAGATAAAATTTCGGAAGAAACCTTGATGAATGAAGAGAAAGTTGCTGAAATTCAAATAAATTAGTTGGTTCCTTGGCCGATATACCAAAAGTTAATCATTTATTTACGATACTAACCAGACACATCGTGATTAATTGATTTTCAATTGGACATAACTCCGCATTATGATCATTCATCGGGAATAATTTCCTTATTATTCTATCATGGTCATAACTGGAATTCTAAATTCATATTTCTTGTAACGATAGCAGAAGAAAGTCAGCATACCATACCCATATTAACCGCGTCAATGACTCGCGAAGTTATCCAAAAGTTGGTTATCAACCTCATTGCAGCAGTACTCGAGGTCACTACAACAGCTCATTTAGGAAGCAATAAGAAGGCAACAGGAAAGAAGAAGATAAATGTGTCTTGTACCCCTAAAAGTTTTACGGGTTGTAGACCAGTTCATAACAAAAACCCAGAAGGAATAACTAAACCTACCACTACCCATACTCTAGGAATTAAACAAAATAACCAAAAGCGAAAACATCATGAGATAGAAACCACCATCCCTACTCACTGCCCCGTCTGCCATCACAAGCATCTTCAAGATTGTAGCAACTACCATCGCCAACAAGTTTGTAGGCAGGAAGTTGGTAGAAACTACATCGCCACGACTACTCATAAAGCTGGTTATAATGGAAAACGACCTCTATGTCAACAATGTAAGTTACATCATTATGGGGTTTGTTTCATCAAGTGTGGAAGATGCAAGGAAATAGGACATCAGACCGGAAACTGTAAGACAATAGGAGCAAATCTACGAACCAGGATTTGTTATGGATGTAGAGGAAAAGGACATATTATTAATCAATGCCCGAACTTCAATCCCAACTGGAAGACTAAGACTGATGCAGAAGAAAATTAGAACTTATTAAGGAATCTCAACTATGACCTAGAATGACTTCTAAGTTTAAGCAGAAGAATAAATTGAGATTTAGAACTCTTTAAGTTGTATTTTCCTTTCAGATACTCTTTAGCTACGATGGAAGTAATCTAAATAAATTATCTTTCTACTTTACGAAATCTCTATCTCGTAACAATTCTTTCATAACCTCAATCTGCGTTTAGATTCGATATCTATTCTATTTCTCCATACTCTATTCATAGACATGTCTAGTAGAACCCTAGAAAACTCTAAGATTTATTTTGAAGTTATCCCATTAATACCTTAAGAAATCCCAAAACCCAACATTGTAGTGTGGACTGAATATTTTTCTATGCTTTTGAAAATTATTTATGAAGTTATGTTTACAGAAATAAAGCATTGAACACCATCTAAAACTTTTTGAAAAAGAATAAATATCACAGTGACTGAACAAAACCTCACATCATTTGGTCCTCAATTATACATAGCCTGATCAACTATGTATAATTTAGGAAGAATCATGTAGTGAATTGGACTGTTATATTTTCAGATTTTCTACTACTAATTTTCATTCAAAAGCAAAATATTGAAACAAAACAAATTGTTTATAAGCTATTATTTCTATTTAATACAACAAAAGTCTACATCTACTACCCATCATTTCTAAGATAGGAATTCTACAACATTGTGGAAAGAAAACCCTAAGATTTTATTCGAAACCTCGGAAGTTCATACATAGAGAAATGATTAAGAACGGAAGTACTAAAGTTACAATGATTACAAAATAAGGAATAGATTCTTCAATAGGTTGACCCACCATGAATATGAGGATAGCCACCAACAATACAATCGCTAGAGCCACAACCGGATGAATAACCTTGATTATCCTACAAGAATAGAAATGAGGCATAAGAATAAATAAAAATTTAGAGGATTACCTAGAAAAACAAACCCTTACCCCCAAATCTTGTCGACTCCGATAGCAAAGACCACGATAGGCATAATGATTGCTAGAACGCAAACTAAAAATGCATGATCATTGTTGGGTACATAAGCCAAATAAGAAACCGCAAGGACCACATAGATGATCGCTAAGAATGTGACAAGGTGCGGCATTTTGAGGTTTTTAGAAGAAAATTTGGTGGTGAAAGAATGAGGATTAGAAATGAGGTATTTATAGGTGGAAAAACTAGCCGTTTTCGACCGTTATTCGACCGTTAAAATCACTATTCCTGACCGTTGGAATCTGACCGTTGCACAGTAATTTATTAGGTGTAAAAACATTCAAATTTAGCTCATCCAGTAGAGATAAGACTGACTAAACCTCGATCCCTTAGGTATCAAACGGAAAACCAAGGATTAGCAGTAAAACGACATTATCAGAGATAAGGCCTAAGAATGAGATGATATTTTAGATAATATCATATTTTTAATTTGAGGCATTTTAAGCATATCAAACTCTTATCCTGAACTAAATCGTTGTACGATTTTCATTTATCACATTCCCTATCGGAATAGGTTAGAAATCTGAACCTAGCTACCCCTATACTTCACTTTTCCCAACTTTTCAACCAACACAGGCCGAATCTCGGGACGAGATTCCCTTCAACGGGGGGATACTGTAACCACGCGTAAAATTTCCTCATTTAAACCAATTTACTTTACAGAATTATTATCCTTTTTCCACGTATAATTTTTTTTTTATTTGATTGTATCTCCTATCTCATGTGACGTAACTCACATCCTTGATAAACGTGCTCCCACACAGACTAACCTAACAAACCTAATGTTTATTACATAAACATACTTATATGAAAACATTACAAAATATCATTTACCACTTTATGATAATTTCTTAACAAACGTACAAACAAAACATTCATTATCTAAATAGAGTTTCTATGAAACCCTAAATCCATCACAACACCAAATAAGCATAACAAAACCCTAGAACTTAAAAGTACAACTCATCTGAGCTAATGTACAAGTTAATAAAGCACCAGAAACCCTAATTCTATTATAGCTCCCGATAAAACCCTAATTCCATAAAACTATGATTTTATGTACAAATTTCACAAACCCTAAATTATTTATACAATATTTTTACAAAATGTACAAGTCATATAAACTAAAGTACAAGTCTTTTATGCATGAAACCATATATTTACAAAATCCTTATTTAAAACCCAATTTATATTTATTTTAAAGCATGATTTATAAACCATACATGCATAATTCTTAAAAACTAATTTTTCTAAACTCACTAAATATTTTTACAATTCTTTAAACTCAATGTACAAGTGCCTAATGCACATGAACTAAAAATCCTATTTATTTACTTTTAAAACTTAATAAAAGTTAACCAATAATTTTTACAACTTAATAAAATGTTAAAACTACATTTTTCTTATATCCTAAATTATATTACAACACTATTAAGCCTACGGTACAACTTCTCTAAGCATAATTCATTTTCCTTTTCATTTTACTTACAAATCGATTTAAATGATTGAAAACAACAAACTTAAATGTTTTACTAAGTAACCAACATTTGAACTAGCCTAGTCCATTTCATAAACCTTAAGTACAACACACCAAAGCCCAAGGTACTTTCTCACAAAGCACAAACCGGTTCCATGTTAAACCCTAGTCGATTTCTAGTTCCAAATTCCAACTAAATTACCTTCCTAATATTACCTTCACTACATGCATCCTCTCTAGTCATAATCCACACACCCCTCCTCTCTTCTCTTCTCTTCAAAGAATCTATCCACATGTCCCTTCTCATAAGCCAAAACCCTCCTCCATGTTAGTTGAAACCCTTGGCTGAAGTTTGAACACATCATCTCTTCCCCTTCTCTTCCAAGTGGCAACATTTTCAGCTTCCCTCAGCCCTTGTCCCCTTACCATGTCCCCTTATCACTTCCCACAAAACCCTAATTTCCTTCCATAAATAACAACACAACATCCCTACTTCTCTTTATACTAAATTCGACCCAAAATCTCCTTACATTATTCCCACACAATTCGAAACAATACCAGCCTCAACTCCACTCCTTTACTGATCACAACCCAATACCATAAACCCTATTCGAAGCCACGAAAGTAGGAGAACTTTTAGTCATTCGGTTTCAAGTCATTTCGAATCATAAACCCTACTCGATCAAAAACCCTAAGTAAGTTGATTTTACCCTATTTCATTCTGTTATTTACTTTATATTATCTAAAAACATTAACACACAACCTACTAACAACAAACATAATCAGAAACTAGATAATTTTTTTTTCTTTTGTCTATTCAAACAGTTCATACAAACGCACCCTAAATGTCCGGGTTTTTGTTAAAATGAATTAAAGATATGTAAAACGTGTTAATATATATCAACTAATGTTATATCATACATAAAAGACTAATTAAAAATGTTTAAAAACCTTTAAACCCAATCGGGTTCTTGTTTTTTGAATTCTAGTCGAGCAAAAACAATCCCAGACACCCAACTTTTGAGCTATAGACCAACCACCTAACGACCTTACAAAAATCTGATTTTTGGTAAAAATAACGTTCACCCAGTAAGCTTAATATAGGAAAAAGAATCGTGAAAAATGATTAATTTTTCATTAAGAAATCGAGCTCTAAAGATTGGTCCATATCGCTAAACATAGAACTAAGATTTTCAGTTTTTACTTTTTCAGTTTTGGTCGGCCAACTCACCAACTTTCAACCTATTTTTCAACACTTATAAGGTCTCTAAAAATTCTGTATTTTGGACATGTTAAAGACGAGCTAGCTAACTTATTTTAGGAAGAAGAAACACATAAAATGATGAATCGAGTTAAAAGTTATTAGTCAGCCAAGTTTGCTATATCGCTAGGATTAAAACAAAAATTTTAAATTTTGTCTAACACATGTTTAACCGATCGACTTTAGTAAACTAATTCGACCCTCAAACGAATTTCATAAAATACGAAATTTGATATCTTTAAAGATGTCCTGGCTAGCTTTTTATAGAAAAAGAGAATTCATAAAATGATCTAGTTTCCATTAAGTTATTCGAATCTAAAAATCTTCCAAAATCACACATGTCATGCGTTTTATTTTTAATTTATAGGAGTTTTATTGGGCTAATTTTGTAAATGTTTTATATCAATGACTATTTTTGACAATAACAAATAAACAGGGTAGAAAATGTCATTTTTGAAACTAAAGGATAAAAATTGTCATTTTCCAAAAGTCCAGGGTATAACTGTCATTTGACCAAACCTTAGGGATTAAAGTGTAACTTTTCATAACCAATATTTTTATCATTTCTATTTTTATTTGCCGATCTAATAAAAATTACTAGCGGAATACGTTTATTTTATTAATGAACGAACGAACAAGAAATATATTAAACGAACACAGGATAACTTTAACGAACAAAAACATAAGAACGAATAATAAGATCAAATCTTATTTTTCGAGAGACTTCATGTTGTCTCATTCCAAATACTTAATCAACAACCAATCAACGAAACGAAACAAACAAACGAACATATAATCATCTGAAAATGATTACTGAAATTTGGCATAACAACCCAGGTTTCTTGTCCGGAGACGTTTATCAACTTTCTTTCATTTTGTTTTCCATCCAGATTGCTAAGGTGAGTTTCATAGCCCCTCTTTTCATATTTTGAACTCTTTTTGGGGGAGATACATGCTCATAACATTTACAAACACTGTTTGCTTTATATGATTTATGAATCACTATTGAACTTTTCCCGTATTAAACACAAGTAATTTCATCGAACGTTACTCTTATTTTTATTGCCTATACTAAGTTACCTTAAGCCAAAAAGACCTCCCATCATGGACCTCTAATCACCTGCGGGTGAGCGCGAATATTGTTGATAGATCTATTGGGCTAACAACCCCTTTGCGTTACCGTAACGTAACCCAAAGCATTATATTTGAAGTGAATAAAGAGATGTGGCTATCTCCTACCCGGGGGCAAGGTTACCTGCATTTAATTATGGGGTAATTATTACATCATTAGCTCATGACTGTTGATGTTCTGTTAATGTTTTGCGTGCCATAAGACTTAGTGCAATAAAAATACATCTTTCCCTTAATAATTGTATGTGTGGCAATTATTACACTTAATCTTGTGTTTAAATGATTTCCAACTGAACTAAACGAACTTATTTCTGAACAACTGAACGAATTATTTCTGAACAACTGAACGAACGTATTTCTGAACAACTGAAACGGACTATTTTCATTTACAAACTCTATGAACTCACCAACTTTATGTTTACATTTTAGCATGTATTCTTAGGTAATTGGAAGCATGGTTTTGCACGGGAACGGCTATGGACTGTCTATTTTTGTTATCATTCAACAAATAACATATTTTTATTAATGTATTTTGGAACCTCCTGCTGGGACCTGCATATTGAAACTCTGATATAAATGAATGATAACAATTTTATCTAAAAACGTCTCTTTTCGAGTCGTTTTCTATTATCATGACTGTGAACTGTGAAGTAGCACCCCAACTTATATTTCCGCTGCGAATATCGAAAACGGGGGTGTTACAGTAAGAATGTACCCGTGACTACGTCGGGGTCCTGAGGTGCATTTCCGTCACCAAGCACATGCGCTCTCCCACGAGCAACGTTGTTCTAATTAGTATTCTGTTTTAGGCATTGGTTCCTGTAGTTCCCTTTCTCGCCACACCCGTGGCACACTATTGCTACCGGCTGTAAATTTTTACCCGTGGCCATGCAGTCATTAGTTTTATGGCCCATTTTTCGGCATTTTCTCCAAATGGCAGGACAAGGCCCAGTGTGATGCATTCTACATCGGTTACACTGGGGTAGTGTTCTGGTGTAACTTTTTCCGTCAGTTGGTGCAGCAACATAAGCTCTGGCAGCTTCCTGTTTGCGATAATATTGGTGGTGGTAGTCGTTGCGATTTTGTTGGTAATTACGGTTACGGTTGTTGTTGTTGTTGTTTCGCTTATGATCATTGTTTCTGGAGATACAACTCCGTTTGATTTCCCGTTCTAGTAATCGTTGAGAAATTGTGATGGCTTCTTCTAGAGTTGATGGTTTTGATGAGGTGACATTTCCCTCGATGCTTCGAGGCAGTCCCTCGACGTACTTCTCCAATGTCCTTTCAAGATCCGGCACCATGGTTGGGCATAGTGCAGCCAGCTCTTGGAATCTTCTATTGTAAGTTCTTATATCGTTCCCCTTTACAACCAACTTGTGGAATTCCTCCTCCAGTTTCCTAATTTTTGTACGCGAGCAGTATTTCTTTAGCTTTTTCAGTTTCAATTCAGCCCAGGTAATCTGATACGCTTCCTCAATACGCATGGTCTGGGTGATAGCGTTCCACCATGATAGTGCATCTTCCAGAAGAGTCCCTATAGGATAGGTGACTTTGCAGTTGTCTGGACAGTTGCTTCTCATGAATACCGTCTCTGTACACTCAAACAACTAAGCAAGTTCGGTTACTCCTTCGGAACCTTTAAAGTAAGTTGGCTTGCAACTCATGAAATCTTTATAGGTACACTTGCGAGATGCAGATGCCTTGCTTTCAGTTGTTGCCCTATTGTTGATACTCGAGCGAGCTATGGTAGCCGCTTGAGTTTCAAGAGCTGCAGCAATGCTATCGGCTACCAGTTTTTGGATAGCTGCTGGAGTCGTTGCTTGTACGGGTGTGGTAGCTTCCTTTCTTGTGCGAGCCATAAGTCTATTAATATCACAAGAAAACACAGATTTAGAATCCACATAATGACCATGTTAGAATAATTTGAGTAACAAGGTAATTGCATACAAGTCCTAATAATACTGTCACCATGTGAAATCACAACCAATTGAGAATCATAGAATCACGACATGTTTGGGTACTATCATAAATAAATTATGAACTCTTGACATGGGATAGCTAAGGAATAAAGTGATTCATCATCTACAAAAGCTGAAGTTCAACAACTTTTTCTACATTCATCAAGTTTCTTCTAAAATTTTCTTTATTAAAATATGTCATTATAGTCCAGTTATAACATTCAAAGAATCATAACAATCATAAGTAACATCACGACATGTCTGAATACAATCCCAATACACATGAACAACCATGGCAATATACATCGACATCAATATATAGTAAATCTATAACCAACAACATATATTAATAACTTGAATCAATTGTGTTACAAAACATAATGATATATTAATAACTTAAATCCATAACCACATGAGGCAGGGTAAGATGCCTCAAAACTATAACTGATGTACAATATGTCTAAGTATTGGAAGTCTCATCCATGGGCCCTGTGAGCTCTGTAATCTGATCCAGAAGTCTATGCATATCGGTCTGCTGCTGGACCTGCATGTCCTCGATGAGGCTCTCTAATGTGGCGTCCCTGTGGCGCGCTTGTAGAACTTCTTCAATCTGCCTCTGTCTCTCCCACTGTAAAACTGTCATATGAGAGCATGTCTCGAACATCTCTGACTGAACCCTCGTCAGACCATCCTGTAAGTCCATCCTTTCAGATACGAGGTCATGTATAGTGCCGTAGACCGTCTCGGGGCGGTCGAGTGATGCTCTGTCAACGATGCTCAGAAGTGTATCCATCTGCTCCTCATGATGCTCTAGTCACGTCATGATGGTGGAGGGAGTAGGTGTGCGGGTAAATGCTACCCTAGAGCTCTCTCCAGTCTCGAAGACTCGGGCTGGAGGGGTAAAACCTGGTGGGAACAGTAATGATCAGGAAGACGAATGGGTAGGAACTACGGGTGAGGTGATAGACGATAGAGTATCTTCGGACTCCATGTCAGATGGTATGGTGCTAATGTGAGACAACGAAGACATGGTACTGTAATAACCCCGAAAGTAGTAAATGGAAGTCAATATGAAATAATCTTGTTAAGCAACACTCTAAACATGGTGTTGTGAAATATGCAGGCACGAAGGGCGTAAAGTGGTATGGTGTAAAGTGGTCTATTTTGAAAGTATAGTTGTAGTCCAATGTTTAAAAACACTTCGTTCTCTATAACCATGTCTCTGATGCCAATCTGTAACACCCCCTAAATTTCAAGTTAACAGCGGGAGACTTAATTGGGGTATTACTGGAAGGATCATAGTCATAATCATAGAAAACGACTCAAAAGAGGCATTTTGAAAGTTATTGTCATTCATTTAATAATTCAGATACAAAAAGGAAATTTCAGTGTTTTAATATCTCACAAAAGATACAGTAGTTTGAAATGAATGACAGGATTTATTTGACACCGCAATGCCTTGAATATCTCACAAAAATCATCTGTTTATTTGCCCACTCCGTGCCTTGAATGCTCCATTAATTATCTGAGATAAACATGCTAAAAGTCAACAAAATTGTTGAGTGAATTCATAGTGTTTGTAATAGTAATCAGTTTGAACACAAGTCTATAATTGCATAGAAAATACAATTATTTTGAAATAGTAATATTGCAGTTCGATATATTGCCCTAAGTCTCTTGACACGCAAACGTTAACATGTACCGCACAAACGACATGAACACACCAAGTTAATGGTGTGACTTATGGCCCTCGTGTAGGAGATTGACATCTTCCTATTTCCTTCAAATAAATTTCATTTGACTAATCCGGATAGCAAACTAAGGCTATCCATCCGGCACTAGTTCAAATAGGCAGTCAGCCTCTAATAGATCTATTCACTATATTCGCGTTCACTCGCAAGTGAATAATGGTTCATGATGTGAGGGGCTTTTGGCAATAGTGGTAACTTAGGCAATATCAAGCAGGTATAACATACAAAAAATACTTGTGTTCTGTTTTGTTGCATGTATCTCCCTATGAGTTGAAAGTATATAAAAGGTAAAAGTGGGACTATGAGCTCACCTTGAATGTAGTGGCAAAGGTATTGTGATATCAAATGTATTATGGGAACGGCTCCAACACACAACCTGAATAATTAGAGAAGTCTGAGATTACGATAGTTTTGGCTTAATACGAATAATGATTGTGGAAAAAGCATCGGATAACGAATTGGTTTATGATGAGAATGGATGATATTCTTAAAATGCTTAAAGTTCAAAAATAATATTATATATAATATTTTCTTGTTTTATGTTATTGAATCCGTAATTATCGTTTCCTCGAATGTTGGTGAAGAATACATTAAGTTATTCGTTAGAATTTTCTGTTATATATATATATATATATATATACA
Organism: Artemisia tridentata subsp. tridentata; assembly: GCA_021014915.2. Lineage (NCBI taxonomy): Eukaryota > Viridiplantae > Streptophyta > Magnoliopsida > Asterales > Asteraceae > Artemisia > Artemisia tridentata. The sequence continues at coordinate 93,597,117 of CP139507.1, read as the reverse complement.
TATATATATATATATATATATATATATATATAAACGTAACATAATTTAAATATATCCCACGAAATGTATAAAAGCCCCTATTTGAATGCAAATGTATAAAACATGTAATGGAAATATATATAAGTTAAAGTTACTGAAGGGTCCCTGAAATTATATAAAACTTACACTTTTAACCCTAACGGTGAAACTTTTGCACCGTTAGTCCTTGGTAAATTTATATTTACATTTTTGGTCCAAAAGATTCCAATATGACATTTTATGGGTTCTGGTTACTGTTTTATCATTTTCTACCCACAGGTTATCAAAATGACAGTTTGACAATAGATTATGTGAAAGTCACACTTTGTACCCGATTTGTAATATATTTTGCATTTTAAGTCCAAAAATCACAAAAATTACAGATTAAATTTTCCGAGAGTTTCTCAAGTCTCAAATAGCTTATTGGAGTTTAGAAAACTGCTTATTTCACAAAAAGAGATTATTATTCACTTAATGGGCTTTAACGAATCTTAAAACAGGCCCAATAACAAATAACGATCCAATGCGTTTTAAAATAATTTGGGCTTGGTCTTGGGCTTATTTTGTAGTCTTAATAATATTACCAAACTGCTTATATGAACTGCTTATCGTTATAGCTTATTCTGAGCTTATTGGGTTTTAAAGCCCACTCATAAATATATTTAGTTTTAAAAACTATTTTTGATAGCGATAAGCTTTTAGGTTATAAGAGGTCTCTTAAGAGCTTATCAAGTGAGCTTATTTTAACAGCTTATTAGTTGAGCATATAGAGAAATAGTTGGTGTAATTTATTTGATAGGATGTACGAGTAGAATTTATTTTTATGAGACATTTTCTAGTCGACCAAACAAAGGTCTAAAATGACTAAAATCACTTATAACGTTCGATATGCAACATGAGTATAAATTGTGCCTCGTTAAGTACTAATATGATGAAATATGTGTCGAATGAATATAGAACTTGTTATCTAGCCATCCTTTGATATAGGAGGTCATATGCATATGTAAAATAAATAACAAGAAATCAAAAATAATAAAGGAAAGCTTGAACATGAATCGAATGAAATATATATAAGTGCATGAATCAAAGGAAATCATAAGTATGTATAGGAAGTGAGTTCGAAGGCTTGCTACACCAAAATGATTGTGAGAAACACGTTAAAAGGAACTAGAATTTGAATTGATTGCACGTGTCTTGCTAAAATGATCACAAAAGAATCGAGTCAAGGCTTAAACGCTTTGGAAAAATGATTCGAATGGCTAGAACTTTGCTCCTTGTTCTTGGATGGTCTCGGCAGGAGGAAATGACTTAAAAAAATATGTGAGATAAATGTTTTAAATGTGAATGAGGGTATGTATGTTGATCCGTATATATGCATGTATAGGAGGGTTTAATGTATTTTAAGTACACAACTTGGGTCTCGATGGGATGCTGAGAGGAAGAGGGAATCATCCTAGCTAGTACTCGAGTGTATTGGAAATTAAGATGGGGGTTTGTGTGTTAGTTCAGTTAAGGTCAAGTGGCATATTTATATAATTCATTCGATAACCATAAGGTCCAAATGACAATTTAACGTGACCAATTAGTCTAGGAATAATATAATAAAGTTTGCGGAACTTGTTTAGGCTAGGAACAATGTATAACACATAGGGAAAATAAGTTGTATCGAAATTGGTTGTACTTGGATGAATTTGTACTCGTATCGAGTTGGATTAGCTTTGAGCCTTGTTTTATGATCAAATGTTTGAACTAGATAAAAAGGTTTGTCATTCCTGATTATTTGAAGTATGAAGAATCGAATTGTGTAAAATGTAGCATAGGTTGTGTGTCGAATTCACAAAATATAAAGGCCAAGTAATCGTGTGTTAGATTGAGTGAAATAAAAGAGAATATGAATTTGAATTGGGCTTGAATAGCAACAGGCTTAAAATTGGGCCGAGAAATAGTAATAAGGATCCTTTTGGTTGATTATTCGTATATTAAGTAGTCGTGGTGCGTGTGTGAGCTCGTTCCAAAGTATTTGTGAATCACGTAACAACATTTTTGATTCCTTGTAATATAATAAACAATGTTTTCAAATTTTTCTCGTAAAAATGGTTAAATGAACTATAATGGTAATTTAATACTTGATTAACATTTACAAAGTACTGGGAAATTTTACAGGTTGCTACACATGTCTTATCCTACACTTTAGTCGTGAATCATGCTTAGGTGAGGGATTTGAGCAGTCATTGGTGTCTTAGCTAGTATTCTGGTCATGTATCTGTTAGCCTCGTTAGTTTGTGAAGATAACGTCTTACACGTGAATTGGACTAGATTCGTAGTAGGTAGTGCCCGCAGGGACTACTATTGTTTAAGTGCCAAACTTGTAATGTAATGAGCCTATAAATACCCCTCATGACTCTCCATAAGGGGTGTGGGAAAATCATTGTGTAACATTCATTCTATCAATCTAATATACATTATTTTCTTCACCCTCTCTCTACTCTCTCTAGAATCATGAATATGTTCTTTGATCAACCTCGACCTCTCGAACCACATAAATCTTAGATATTTACGGTCCTAAAATTGGTATCAGAGCCTTGGTTGTGATATTTAGATTGATTTGTGTGGTGTCGTATCATGTTTAAAGCTGTTTTCTACCAATTTTTATGAATCTGGAATTTTTTTTCCTATTATCTTTTGGTTAACAGTTTTCATACAAGACTTTTGTATCCAAATGGTCGTAAAAGTATAAAGCTTTCATTAACAGTTCCTTGTGGTCATTCTCAGTCACATAATTTTCTTATGTATACGATGGTCTTTGTCGCCTTCGCAGTAGCATGTTAGTAACGACATTACACCCTCGCCTTAAAATTTGTTTACCCGATATTTCATTCAAAGATTGTTTTGACCTTAGCTCTAGTGGTGGGGATATGTGTAACCGCCAAGCCTATGATAGAATACATGTTATGACTATGCGTTAAGTGATCACCCCGAAATTGACACTTAGATTAGAGAGAGTATGAGTGTTTGTTTCCCATTTCGTGAGGTGTTCGGCTTTGAAAATTCTAGCATAGGAAAATTTTAATCTCATATTTTCTGAGTAACTTGGGGGATATCTTTTTCGAAATGATTCTAATAAGGTCTACTTGAGGGCAAGTAGAGTTCAAGTGGGGGGATAATTGATGACATCAAATAATCCTAATAATTAAATATCAATTTCCCCCTAATAAGCTCATTACTTGTTTCGTTTTATATGGATATATGCTTTGATTTGTTTATATTACGTTTCCAGGTTGTAAATGAGCATAGGAGCAAAAGAGACTCGGAATTGGAAAAGAACTTATAAAGATACACAACTTAGTATGCTGAGAAGAAGTTACGGCGTAATTACACTCTCCATGTATGGCGTAGATATAAATTCAAACACGAATACCAAGTCAACGTTGATCAAGGATTACGGCGTAACTACCACAAAAGGTTACGCCGTAATATTCTAAAGACATAGAAGAAATTTTGTAACTATGAAGGTTACGCCGTAACCAATGCAAGAGGTTACAGCATAATAGGTACACAGTATGGGGTTCAAGATATTGAAGAGATTACGACGTAACCATACAAGATGATTACAATGTAAATGAAACCCTAAGAAGGTTACGGCATAACTATCCTTCACAGTTACGCCGTAAATATCACTAATGGATAAGATCGTATGAAGATTACACTGGTTACGGCGTAACCACTATTCTAGGTTACGCCATAACTATGTCAGGCATATAAATACAAACCCTATTTTCTGCATTTGAGACATCTTTCATACCACCAAAAGTCAGAGGATGGAGTAGGGTTCCAGAAGGACAATCCACAACAGCATACGGAGCATTTTCCAAGGGAGAAATCACGCCATAACATCAATAAGTTTTAGCAATTCATATTTATCTTACATTTTCGAATTCATGTCTTTCATTATCATGCAAAACATTGATTATGCTGTACTTTTTAATATGATTGGCTAAGCACCTGGTGCTAGCCTAGTTATGATTCCTTTTATGATTTGATTATGTTTTCGTGCTTTTATTATTGCTTCTAGTGTGTGCATGCTTAGTTTTTCGTTAGATCCTCTAGTTTCATTAGTTTTGAAGGCCGGTTGTACTTGTTGCATTAGGAGAATTGACCAAAGGACCCTAATGTAGTAGGTTGCAAGGTGTTGGTAAGAATTGTTTAATAGGACGACCAACATTCTTGTGTGCGAATGGACCTAAGAATGCTCCATAGGATCACCCTCCGGGTTGGATGAACTTAAGAAGTTAGATGTGTGGTCTAACATCCGAGAGGCCGGATCACACAAAGAATTAATCTAGCATGTAGCGGCACTTAATGACTCGAACTAGTCTACCTGTAAGCTTTGACGACCATAAGGATGTTGACCTTTGGCGTCCTAGTAGGATTCTAGGGAGATGGGCTAGGCGAATTGACCATAGGAGTCTAGTGATACTTATGCTCCACTTGAAGCGATAGAAAGCTTAATTATAGAACATAGTCTTTGCATGATAGGATGAATAACTAGGCTAGTACACTTTCTCCCTACTGTTTACAACTTCATTTAATTTCTGCATTTAATTTCTGTTTATTTAGTTTAATTAATCAAATTATTCAAAATCCTTTAAAACATGACATAGACTTAGGTTAAAATCGAGATACACATAGCTCTTGGGACGACCTCCGCTTTACCGAATACTACACTACACACGATCAGGTTCTTTGCCCGTTAGTGCATAAGGTAGACCATAGGTAGACGAGTAAAATTATAAGTATTAAAACCAGGTCAGAAATCGTGCATCAAGAAGTCACAAAATCTAAGTGGTCTAGTGCCAGGTGCTTCTCGAATACCAATGACAGGCTGTCACATGCAAAGCAAGCGGCTGGTGGAAAGTCCAGTCAGCAAGATGGGACACGCGGCATCGTCAGCCGCGGAACTCTAAAAAAAGTCTAGAACACTTGTACTGAAACCAAACAAGTATACTAGACTGGGTGGACTTAATCATGTATAGTACCCCCGGACCCAACATGTCGGGCCGGGCACAGACCATGTTAGACTCCGGTCTCACCAAGCCGGGCGGGACAATAACAACCCATCATAGGAGGCCGCGTCTCAACATCTGGGTCGCGGAAAAACTTTATGTCCAGGGACAATGCAAAGGTCGGGACCACGAATTAACCCAAAAGAGTAAGGAATATTGTCACCTACCATATACCTGACCTGGGCAGACCCCAAAAAGGGAAAGACTGCAGTCCCCTTCTGAAGGAACCGCCACTCAAGGCAAAAGGACAAGAAGGAGAGTTGACCTGGGGGTTTGCCACCTAAAAGCGTCGCCATCAGGGCACATGTTCGCAGAAAACCAACAAGAACGACTATGGTATAAATAGAGAGAATTAGCCACTCTCAACGGTAACATCATCACTCTCTCACAACCTATACTTTATCTCTCTAAACAAATAACTTATTCTCACACCGGAGGTTGACCGCGGAACCCCCTTTCGCGGTGAGGCTGACGGTGTTTTCTTTCTTAGCAGCTTTTCATACAAATCCTTAGTGCGAAATTCGCCCCATCAAGAGCTAGCATAAACTAGGTCTTGCATTGTGCCCAAGTTTTGTACTAACAGAGAATATTTATTCTTCGTTAAACAGTAAAACAACATTAAAATTTTAATAATAAAAAAATGTTAACTTGAAAAAATATATGAAACGTAGATCTTAATCTCATATAAAAACAACAAATACGAAAACTTATTACATGGTTTCCAGGAATGAATCTGAGAAAACAGGAATCGAACCCATAAGGAAACACTAATAAAAACGCGATAAATTAGGGAAGTATTTTCATCACTATTCGAACACTTACACTGTGTTCTAAAAAGAAAAAGAAAAAAGTGAAAGCAAGTGAAAGTAAAGTAAAGAAGGAGGAAAGAGATGAAGTAAAATTATGTTTCACCCCAAAAGTGGGGTGAAAGTTTTCAAAGCAAAATACTTCCACTTTCCCTCATTTACTTCCACTTTCCCTCATTTACTTTCACTTTCCCTAATAACAAAAAATTGAGAACACAAATAAAATCACTTTCTTTTTCTTTCATCCCTTTTACTCAACTTGAGAACATAGTGTTAAATTAGTGGTTGGGATGAGAAAAGTATCACTCCATCTTTTTCTTTTTATTTTTCTTTTATTTTATTTATTTATTTTTTTTACCATGGTTTCCAACCTTTTTAACTGGTTATAACTTCTTAAGGGTGGAAGCAATTCTTTTAAGATCGGGATCCTGTCTAAGATTGTTTTCGTTTTTGCAAGATCGTGATCGTAAGATCGGATCGGGATCTTAAGATTCTACTATAGTATTATTTTCTTAATAGACGTTGTAGAATTATGCAAATCAACATATTATTATATACCATATATCATCAAAATGTATGTCAAAATTATAATTACAAAGTGTTTAATACAGTTAACATATTGTTTTTCATATTCTCATAAACTTAATACATAACTTTGTTGTTTTATAGCTTGTTGTTCGAGAAAAGTAAGATGACATCGATCGAGATCTTAAGATCCCATGGTCAAGATAGGGATTCTATTAAAACCCTATCACGCAATGATCGTACGTAGGATCAGGATCATTTTTGCTTTGTAGTATCGTAAAAATGTAAGATCTTAGGATCAGGATCGAAATCTTAACAGGCATGGGTGGAAGATTAAAATGGTCATTTAGCGTGGAAAATTTTATTTCAAAACATTTTCAACTCCCTAAGTTAAACTAATAATAATAAGTACAATGATACGCGTAAGGGAATTTCAAAAGACATATTTGGGTATAAGAAAAGTAACGGAATTTCAAAAAGATAATTACACTACAATGATGTTATTAAGATCCTATCTCACAATGATTCTATGTAGGATCGAGACCCCCCCCTCCCCCCATAAGGTACATCTCGCGCCTATGGGCCGCTATATATATCTATCCAAGAATACACACGAAACTGTGATCATTTTTGCTTTGTAGTATCGTAAAATTGTAAGATTTTAGAATCAGAATCAAGATCTGAACAACCATGAGTGGAAGAGTAAAATGGTCATTTAGTGTGGAAAAAATTATTTCAAAACATTTTCAACTCTCCCTAAGTTAAACAAATAATATTAAGTACAATGATACACGTAAGAGAATTTCAAAAGACATATTTGGTCATAAAAAAGTAAGGAAATTTCGAAAAGATAGTTAAATTACAAAAAAGATGTCAATCAGACACAATATTTTTCACACTTTTAAAAAAATGTGTAAAAGATTTTCATTTACTCAACACTTTTAAGTGTGTATAACTTTGTAATGGGTTTTGCTAACCACAACCCATAGGGTTGTGATTAAGCCTTATCATTTGTGTAAAATAACATTTAATGAACTCATTATTTTTATATTTATACATATTTAATGATTATAATTATAAAAGATGTTGTTAAATATGGAATGTTTGATATTAATTAAATGTTTATTTTCTAATTAAGGTAATCTTAATCACAACCCATAGGGTTTGTATATAAACATGGTATTAGAGTGCGGCTAATCACACCTAGCATCATGTCGATCGGTAGTTGCGGGGGTTTATTTTCTTTTAGTTTTTGGTCGTGCTTATCTGTAAGTTAGGTCCTAAATTTTTTCGTTTTTCATCTGTTTTGTTGGTCATCATCTATGTCTTGTAGAGGGACCTTTTCTTCTGTAAGGTTGGTTATGATGGTAATAAAAAGGCTGATGTTCTAAAAAAACAACCCATAGGGTTAACCACTCAAGGGTGGCCTAGTGGCAAAAGGGCTTGTGACTATCACTCTAAAATGTGTGAGGTCTCAAGTTCAATTCCTGCTAGGTGCAAAAAACCTTAAGATGCCACGCCAACCTCCTAAAAAGGGAGGGTTTTACCTGGTTTGAGTCTGTGTGGCGGTTAGTTCAAACCCCGTGAATTAGTCGGCTAAAAGGTCGGAAATCATGATTATAAAAAAAGTATATAATAAATAAATAAATAATCATAGGGTTGTGTTGTGCAAATCAAATTTGTATATAAGTTTGTTATTCTCAACCAATTCAAATGTTTCCTTTCTAGCAGGTTCCTTTTCGTATTGCTACAAGCGAAAATTACGCACATAGACATATACGAGGGTAAATGTCTTGCGGTACCCAAAATTTTGTCACTTTTTAAATTTGCCCATACATCTCGTGTAAAAATATTTCCGGGGGTTCCCGAGATTACGTGGCCAAATATTAGTGGTCGAATTTTATATATATATATATATATATATATATATATATAGGATCCGGTTCCATTGAGAAGGTTTTTATTTTGAGAAGATTGAAAAATCTTCGTTTGAACAAATTGATTCATGTTTTTTATTTGATTCACAAGTAAAACATCATTTTATGGTGAATCGAATCTATAAATTACAAATTTGATTCACAAATCATTGTTAAAATCGAGTTATGATGATGATTCATTAAATTTGTACAGATGATTCAGTATTCTACATATATCGCAAAATCGAGAGATTTTTAACATTGATTCAAATTTTTTTTACACATTTTGAATTTTAATCACATTAAAATGAGTTTTACGCTTGAAAAACATGAATCAAAGTTAAAAATCTATCGTTTTTGAAAACCTTCTCAATCTTCTCAAAATAAAAACCTTCTCAATCGATCCAGATTCTATATATATATATATATATATATATATATATATATATATATATATATATATATATATATCGCGTAAATTTATATCCGGGTGTACCCGAGATTCGGAAAAAAAAAAAAAAAATAATAAAAAAAACATCTCGTGTAAATATATTTCCGGATGTTCACGAGATTTATGAATGTTTTGACTTTTTAAAATTAAAAAACTTACGAAAACCACCCTTTAACTTTTAAATAATTACAACTTTTTTATATAACAAACTTTATTCGTCAAATATTTAGTAAATATCTATCGAATTCTTTAATGAAAAAAATATCGTTGCGAATAGCTCTAAATGACGAACAAAACAAGCCCAATATTAACATGCTTTTGACGTACGTACGATTTTATAAAAAATATTGAAGTTTGATATATATATATATATATATATATATATATATATATATATATATATATCTTTTTATTTATATTTTTTTATTTTTTATTTATTTTTTTTTTAATTTCAAAACACACTCTTAAACCACAGGGCCAAAGACGTACAAAATTTTATAAAATAAGAATATATTTTAGAAATAAAAACGTAAAATTTTAAACTAAAAACGGTATCCTTTTATTCATAAAACTAAAAACGCTAACTTTTTTTTATATAAAATTATAATTTTTATTCAAAAGTTAAAACATTACATAGAAAATATAAAACGTAAATGTACGAAATAATAAAAAAGTTAGCGTTTTTAATTTTATATAAAAAAATTAATTTATGAATAAAAATTTTTAGTTTAAAATTTTAATTTCATATAAAAAAGTTAGCATTTTTAATTTTGTGAATAAAAGGATACCATTTTTAGTTTTAAATTTTACATTTTTATTTCTAAAATATATTCTTATTTTATAGAATTTTGTACGTCTTTGACCCCTGTGGTTTAAGAGTGTGTTTTGTAAATTAAAAAAAAAAAAAAAGTATTTATATATTTATATCAAACTTCAACATTTTTTATAAAATCGTACGTACGTCAAAAGCATGTTAATATTAGGCTTGTTTTGTTCGTAATTTGGAGCTCTTCGCAACGACCTTTTTCATTAAATAATTCGATAGATATTTACTAAATAATTGACGAATAAAGTTTGTTATATAAAAAAGTTGTAATTATTAAATAGTTAAAGGGTGATTTTTATAACTTTTTTAATTTTAAAAAGTCAAAACATTCATAAAACTCGTGAACGTCCGGAAATATATTTACACGAGATTTTTTTTATTATTTTTCTTTTTTTTTCGAATCTCGGGAACACCCGGAATAAATTTACCCGATATATATATATATATATATATATATATATATATATATATATATATATATATATATATTATTCGACCACTAATATTTGGCCACGTAATCTCGGGAACCCCCGGAAAGATTTTTACACGAGATGTATGGGCAAATTTGAAAAGTGACAAAATTTTGGGTACTGCAAGACATATACCCTCGTATATGTCTAGCCACATAATTTTCGCTTGCTACAAACAGTTTCTACTACTAAAAAAATGAAATATCAAATGAAAAGGATTTAAATGCACATGATAATTTTTGTGGGGATCAGGGACCAAAGTCATTGTACTTGGTGCGGGCAGAGATGTTCATTAATAAGTGAAGTACTTCCTCTGTCTCATATTAAGTGTACACTTTCAAAATGTAAAAAGTTTTATTAAATTTATTAACTACACTCTCCACCAATCAAATATCAATTTTACCGACTAAAGTCTTATCTCATTAGTTGGAATATAATATGGACACTTAATTTAAGACATCCTAAGATTCTATTGTGGATACTTAAGATGGAACGGAGGATTTATTGCATAAAGTATAAAATGCAACAATCTATAGTACCATTGAATTACATTATATTAGTAGTAATTAGTATTTCATCCGTTTTAAAATTATAATTCATATTTTTATGTTTTTTGAATGTTCTTACAAAAAACTGTTCACTTTCTATTTTAGGTAATAAAAATATAATTTAGTAAAAGAATATTATGTGTGATTCGTCTTAAAATTTCGAAACGAAAAAAAATAGTTTATTTGAGGTTGGCAACCTTCAAGGATCCATTTTCTAGAAATCACGTAACCAGAGATGTCAACTATAATTTTAAATTTCTATGGTAAGTTTATACAGAACATCAAGGTGGTAGATAAGCGGGCAACAAGCTGCGCCGTCACCCCTAAATTAGAATAACAAATGATGCGAATGACTAAAAACTATAATTAGAATCACAAATGATGCGAATGACTAAAAACTTATGTCTACATTTGTGACTAAAATGTTTTGTATTTGTTCATTGGGTAGTGAGTAGCTTTTTTACTTTTTTTCGATAGTCATCATTTTACTAAAAGCCAAAGACGAGCAGGTCTTAGGCTAAATGGCAAGGAAGCTAGTTTTTCACCATACATCTCAGTGCCACGTCAGTTTTCTCTCTCATCCCACTTCCCTTCACCTCTCTTCACCTTTTAGTGGGCAAGGGAAACCCATCTTCACTTTAACTCCACCCTTCATTAAAATACCCAATTTATATAAATATACTCCACACACACTCACAAACTAAATAAAAAGCAATAAAACAAAACAAATGACCCCACTTCACACCGAGTATAACTCGGTGAACTGATCACCATAAGTTGCTTTGGTGTAATGACCAAAAACACATATTCAAGATGTCGGGGAAGCTCGAAATAAAGGTTAAAAATAGTAGAATTATATTAATGAATGGGGGAGGTGTGTGTGTATTCTAGAGAGAGAAAGAAGAAAAGCACACACACCTCCTTATTACATGAGACATCCAACCTTCATTGTTGAGACAAGGAAGGTATTTATAGCAAAAGGGTGACGCCCTAATGCTTCTATGGGCTTTCGGTTGGGCTTTTGGCTCATAGACTTTACATTTGTCATTAAGACAATACAAGCATACTTATCTATTCTAGTCCAAAATCCAAACACTTTGTCTAAACTAGCCCTTATACATATAACTAAATGCAATTCCCAACTATGACATAACTTTAAGGCTAACATTTGGTTTCTGTGTTTCGCGCGTGAAGTGGGGAGGTAGGCAAGGAAGATCATGCGTGAAATGGAGTTGGATGGTGAAGGTTTCACCTCCTTGCCATCCAGCCTTAGTTTTAAATACGTGACACACACAAGAATCGTAAGTTTTAGTCAACGACCCAATTTCAGAATATGGATAAACAAAGGCGGTGAACACCTGTGCAAGTGGGGCGGCCACGAGGCCTCCCTTTTATATATTATCAAGTTACATATGCATGAATTTAAGTCCTTAGTTAAGTTGATTATGGAACAATGTTACGTGATCACAGCTAAAATACAAGATTAAAAAAATCAAGTGGCGATTGCATGTTTGAGAATGAAAAAGTCGACCATTCTTTATTTTTTACATCAGAATTCGTCAAACATGGGGTCTCCCCATCGTTACTGCACAGGGCCTCCGAAATTCATTGGATGGCCGTGTGGATAAACAGATTAATGTATCATGTATGACAGAGTATAGAGATATATTTTATTTCCAACATCCCTATTAATGTTTGAAAATGCATCAAATATGAAACCAGTAATATGACAAGTGGTTTAAAACCTGCTTAAAATGTGATCGAATTATCTAGACATGTATTATCGAGTTATTTAGCAAAAATGAATTAGTAGTACTGTAAAAGCATAATTTGTGTAACCGTATTTACTGTACTACGGAGTAAAACCTTGTCACTTATGTTTACCCTGTTCGAGGGACACGAACATTAGCAACAAAGTTGTAGGGTCCTCTATATACAAAACATAGAGTAGAAAGGAACTTGACCACAACCATATAAAGTACACTAAGTCAAACTACTCCTGGGGGGACTTTTCTTATCTATTACAGTATATTGTTATGTCATACTCTCCGAGTTTTAAAAACGTGACATAGCTAAGTGTGTCAATGGATCGGGTGATGGTTCGATCCATTAGTGATTCGATTAAATGGATAATGATCCGATCTAAAATCCAACTAATCGAAAGAGTTGGATCGATTCATAATCTAACTTTTCCTATACTTGATTTATATCTTTTCTTTTATTGTATAACATTTATGTTGCGTGCAACACCCATTTCACCTGCAGCAAAGAATAATTTCTTTTAACATTTACACTTTCATCCTTCAAGATTTTAAATTATACACGAATCACCCTTTTGCTATAATACAACAGCAGATAACTTCCCTGCTGTTTGCGGCAAGGATCATTTTCCATTTATTTTAACTATGGTTATCTCTGCGTATATAAACTAAAATAATGGTAATTTCACTACGTCTATTACTACAAAAGATAACCGTGTAGAACCATAACGTACAAATTACAGTTTGTTATGAACATGAATGCTTTGATTCGTATACTTTTTAGTATTAAAACATTCACATAATAAATAAGAGAAGCAAAACAAGGGATGGTTGAAGAATGAGGAGAAAACAGAGCAAATGAGTGGTGGTGACAAATGTATATACCAAAACAAATATTTAAAATTCATTAAACTGGTGCTCTTGTATTAGTTTCACATTTAGATAACAAATAACTAAACTTTGTTTCTGTTAATAGAACATTCATCTCAAAGCTAACATATCAATAAATAAAAGCATAGCCGTAAACTTCAACATCAATACCGTAACAATAGAAATTTCGTAAAACAAACAACTGATTATTTTAGTGCGTATGTATGCATGTGTGTTGTTTACGGGTGGTCGATGATGCTAATGGATGGTGAAGTTAATCGGAGAAGTGTAAACGGATCAAATCTGAATGGATCATTCATCGATCCAAGTAATGATCTGCATTAACGGATCAATCCATTGGATCTCTAACTGGATTAATGGGTCACTTTTTGATCCGATGGAATATGATCGGATCGGATCGGATCATGATCCGATCCATTGACATGCCTAGACATAACTGATAAATGAAACATCTTTATATATCATTTTTTTAAAGGGATTCTTCAATAAATGTATTACTTCAAAAAATGCATTTAAGTACATAAGATATAGGTGAAATCTCACATCTCAACCCGTTACATAGGCTAAAACAATCGCATCATTTATGCTTTAAACTAAAAGACAACTTCTTAACTGTTTCTAGAATACTCTCGTAAAGCGGTTTCGAAAAAGACAATATCGTTGTGTCAAAGACAATTTCTTAACTGTTTCTAAAATAATTGCACAGATAAATATTTACATGTTAGGTTGCATTGTGTCTTTAAAAAATTAACATTGATAGAAACTAGAAAGTATTTCAGGTGCCGTTTGTTTTGTAAATAGGTTTTAGAAAAGTTATAAGTTTAAGAAAAGAGAAAAAAAAAAAAGTATACTAGTTTGAAAGTATTGTTTACCTTAATAGGATTTGGATTGCCTTATTTCGATGCGGCGATTCACACACCCACTTGGGGTTTTTGAAGGTATCGTAGCAGGTTGTGCTTCAAGTTAAGACACCAAGGAAGGATATGCTTTGTGAAGAGCTCAAAGTGCTCTCACACTCTTATATCACTCATCTGAGTAAACAGCTTAATATAAATTGCTTAGATTGGTTGTATGATCCAATATCTCCTTGTTAGGTTCTATCAATCTATTGCCGTTAAGAAAAGGTTATTACAGAGTAATTCTTTAACCAATAAAAATAGGTAAAAAGGACACTGGGAGGCTGACATTCAAGGAACGCCCACATTTTAGATCTTATGCCTTAATATCAAGCATTTTATCGTAATTATGAGTGCATATGCAACTAATGTTGTTATTAATGTTGTAATTTTACATTAAAGCTACGTTTAATGTAGTTTAATTTATCTGTTAATACCCTTGTTGGGTGTCGGTTTCCACCATCGGCATGCAAATCTATATATAGCTTAGAAAATTCAAAATGGCAAAAGATATAACTTTATCAGTGAGGAGCTGGTAAGAGAAATCTAACAACGTTCATATTCTCGGAATCTCGGATAAATAATAGGAGTAGAATATTATGCTCGACAGCTAAAGGGAATGTTTCGTTACGAAACCCAATTCTCATGACCATTGTTTTTGAGTTTTGACAAAGGTTAAAGTGTTGAACTCAAACAAATTTCAAATGAAAACGTTGGACAACTTGGACATCTTGCACCACACGAGTGTAATCACTTAAAGAGATATTATTTCGAGTGGAAGCTACTCTTGATGAATTCTGAACGTGATGTTAACTTGAATCATTTGGTTTAATAAGGAAAAGAAGAAATTAGAAAAACGAGATTGCCCTAAAATAAATTTTAAAAGCTATTAGCAAACTACATATTTGTAAATACATCATCACTGTTGTCAAGTACAAAATAAAAAGTTGTTGGAGCAAAACCAAAACAAAAGATACTGAAAAAGTCAAATGAATGGGACTCACTCGTCATGTTTTAATGGGTGATGAATAAGTCTCAAACATTTATAATTCGCTGGAGAAGAAAATTTATTGCACCTTAAAGAGACTAGATTTTCAAACAAGTCATGATCAAATATCAAGGTTTTAGAGAAGAAATATGGGTTTCATTATATTATTCTTCAACAACCCTTTGCCTGAAGGAATGAATTGAGTTTGCATTCTGTCTTCCAATAATTGAGTTTACAGTTAAATTGTTTTACTTTTTAACAACCTTTATTGCTGTTATATTCAATTCATTATCAACCCATTTACTCCTCCAGATTGTCTTGCACCATTGTTTGTACTTTGTACCACACACTATGTGCTTTAATAAATTTATGAAAGCTAGACGTGTGATAACGAATTCTATTTTATTTTGATTCATTGAACAGCCTTAAAGCATATTGTATGGCAAAGTTCTGGGATTGGCGTCTTATGCGGTGACTGCGTTGGTCAGCATCCCTCATACCCTCTCGATTGATGTTGTCTAGGGTGGGGCTTCGACACCTGGATGCCGATCAACATCTAGTAATCTTTTAAATTCATATGTCTAAGAATATGTGTATGTATGTGATTTTTATTGGTGGTAAAGTGGTCACAAGTAATGATGTAACTATAAAATGGAGATTCTTGATAAGAAAGTAGCGGAATGTATGCTAGCTAGTATGACATCTATCAGTGATCATTCATCATAGCTTATTCTCTTTGAGCATCTCTCTAATGCCATAAACTTAATAACGTACTCCGTACTTTACAAAGTGTATATCTAATATGGGACGGAGGGAGTACCACACAAAATAAACCAATATTGAACAGATCACTATAAATAGTAATTAGTGTTTCATTTTCATTGGGATCTCATTATAAACATTCTATTGTTCTCTCATTTCCTAATCAATAAACAAAAGGTTGCAAATTGGTCATTCTCATTTACACACACTAACACACACATAATTTCAATATTTTATATCTTATTGACTACCAAGCCTTTAAAAAGAGCAAGGTTGGATCAAGTGGTTAACACCCTTGCCTCTGAAGACAAGAGTCAAGGGTTCGATCCTCACCCCTTGCAAGACCGGATCCTTTTCTACCTTTAGTAGAACCGGAAGCAGCCTCTCTACCTTAGGTAGGGTTAAGGCTGAGTACGTCTCAACCTCCCCCATACACCGTAGAAGACGGTATTAGGACCTATAACCCGTGAAAGACGGTATTAGGACCCATAACCCGTGGAAAACGGTATTGGGAGACTTTACTTTACTTTACTCTATTGACTACCAACCCTTTTATGAATAGTAAATTCTAAAATACCGAAGCACTAAACCTAACTCTGAATATTGAAGAAATGACGGGCCCATCAAGGCTCAAAGTTTGAATTCAGGTTTCTTTTTTTCAGTGACATTCAGTTTGATTTTCGAAATAAATGTAAAATGTTGACACATTTACCAGTTTGTTAACTCAAATTGTACTGAAAATAATCATATCTTCTACCGAATTATCAAGTTCTACTTATCAGTCATGATTGTGAACCTAGTTTCGTCAATATTGACATATATGGAATGTATATTTAGGCATTGTTCGTAAATGCTTAACATCATTTGCTTGCACTAAATATTCACGTGGTTTTAACAATCAAGCATTAAAAATAAACACATGATGTTTGGCAAGTTAATGGTGATAAGATATAGTTTTTGGTAGAGAAATGTTCTATTAAATGTGAAAATGACTGGAAAGGGTGCGTTCTCGATCAGGCATCACTGGCAAAAGGGTATATTATTTTGTGTGATAACTTTCCCCCATGCCATGAAGTTAACTTTCCCCCATGCCATGAAGTTAGCTTTTCTCTATATACGAATCACAAGAAAACTCGATAGAGATTCAGAGTATATTGAAACGAATAACAAACATGTGATACTTATAATAAATGGAGTAGCATAATGTTGATTACAGTCGAAATAATAATATCTCCAAATGAAAGTAGAGTTGGCAATACGCCGCAAGAAGTGAAGTAGAATATTTTATAAACTTTTCTGGGTTCTTTGAATTTTTATTGATGATAAAACTATATAAGAGTATCATTGTAATATTGTTAGATTTCCTTCATTTTCCTTACAGCTTGAGCACGCGAAAATGATCGATTATAAGATATAATTCCTATTCCTTACCCTTTCTTCTTTTCCTGAATTGTATCACTAGGCCACATATCTATGTTAAAATTAAATCAAGGTCCAAGCTAACATTCGTAATATACAAAATTTTAATAACTAATTTTAGTGTTAAGTTACCATAAGGTTATAATTTATCTAATGACAACAATAAAACAACTGTTATTGTTAGCATTGATTTAAAAGTAATGGTCATTTCCGATTTAACAACTTTGTATTTGTGTAGTTAAGTATAGATAGTCAAGGGCTTTTGGTTGGACTAAATCTAAATGACTAAGTGTTCAATAGTCCATGTAATATTAGGAAATTGTACAAGTCCAATCCATAGACCTAAGCCCAACCGAAGTCCATCCCAAAGCCTTTAGGGCGTCACATTTCAAGTATAAATACCCACTCCCACCTCATTAGTGGTGTGCCTAAAGAGATAGCTAGGTGGGAGTGTGTGTGCGTTTTATGTTTATGTTTTGTGCTTTCTTTCCAAGCTAATATACATTCAGTTTATATTCATACAATCCACACATCTTTCTTTCTTGTTTTGAGTACCATTCGAATATTCATAATAGTAGTGTGATAAAGATTAAGAGCGTGGTTTACAAGTGGTATCAAATAGCCAGACAACGATTTAGGAAGTGTGTTCATAACGTTTTTAGATCAAAGTAAACATAAAGTTGCGTGTTTTTCTCAATAAAAACGTGTACTTTTTTGTGTAAACTTTGATTTTTACGCAAGTTTTGGTTAAAAAGTTGTAGCTTTTATAGCTCTTACGGGTTATTTAGTGAGTTTTGGTAGTTCTTCATTTGCATCTTAGCTTAAAAAACTAGTTTCTTGCGTTAAAAGGTTAGAACTTGGTATCGAAATATAGTTATAAGTACAAAAGGCGATAAAGGTTTGATCTTTAGAGTGTATACGGGTTTATTGAAGTGTTTTGATCGTGAAAAAGGCTTCAAAGTTTGTTTGTGACATGCGTTTGAATCTCCATCGAATTGCACCAATATCGAAATTCTTGTATAAGAGTTTAGATAAAAATGGGTTTATAGAAATTCTTGTACAAGAATTTAGATAAAAGAGGGTTTATAGGAATTCTTGTAGAAGAATTTTGATAAAATCAAGGGTTTATCGAAATTGTGTGAACTATCAAAATTGTTGAACTCTATCGCAATTCTGAACTTTGGAATTCTATCGCAATTGTTGGACTTTATCGCAATTCTGGGATTTTATCGAAATTGTCTGAATTCTATCGCAATTGTGCGATTCTATCAAAATTGTCTAGTTTTTATCGCAATTGTTGGGTTTATCACAATTTTGGGTTTCTATCGCAATTGGGTGATCTATCGCAATTCCGGGGTATCGCAATTGTTGATTTCTATCGCAATTCTGAAACTTGTGGCAATTTACAAAAAACTTGTCTAAATTCGATTTGTACTTAATTTCTACAACTTCAAACGTGAACTCGATATTCTCGTTCTTGTACAAGTGTAAGGAATACTTCGACAAGGGATATCTTCTAATTTGTACAAATTAGATAGATTTTTATCTAAATTACAAATTTATATAAATTGCAATTTTCTATCTAAATTGAGATTTTGTCAAAATTGTATAATTTTGTCTAAATTGAGATTTCTATCGAAATTGTGATTTTATCTAAATTGTAGTTTACATAACTTTGTCGAAATTGTGATCATTTGATCTTGTCTAAATTGTAGTCTTGTCGAAATTGGTAACTTTATCTAAATTGCTACTTTTATCTAAGTTGCCGTAGTTTATTAAAATTGCAAGTAACTTCAAACGATCTTCAGCTAAAGACCAAGACTTCACTACAACAACTAAAATCACAACTCCTATTTCGTTGCAACAATCCTACATCAACTTTATCATACAAAACATCAACAATGACTACTCAGCAAGACATTCATGCAGCCGGTGCAGAAAACCGTCCTCCTATGCTTGAAAAATGTGGATATCTTTCATGGACGAGCCGTATGATTCGCTATATCAAAACAAAACCTGATGGACAAGGTAAACTCCTGCTCAACTCAATCCAGAAAGGACCATTCAAGCCTCGTCAGATTCAAGAAGCTGGAGATCCAAATGCAACACCTCCCATACCACCATCCTTTCGTGATAAAAAAGAAGATGAATACACAGCAGAGGATTGGAAGCAAATTGCAGCTGATGACTTAGCAATGCACTTAATTCAACTTGGTTTACCACGGGAAATGTAACACCCCAAAAATCGGGTCCAGCGGAAGCGTACATGTCACTGGGGTGCTACTAAATTGGTATCACAGCACAAGTTACCAAGAACGGTTTTATCTCAACCGTTTAGAAGAAAATTTATTACCAAAAATGTTAAATTTACAATATTCAAAAGTAATGCGGAATTAGGACCATAAAATAAGTAAAGCGGTCCCAAATATAAATATCAGAGTCGTCTATGACCATGCCCCTTGCCAAGCACCTCCAGAAATAAGCTATCACCTAAAACCTGAAAATACATGCTAAAAGGGCCAGCTTACGCTGGTGAGTTCACAAGTTTTAGTTTAAGAGAATATAGTCGAACCAAAAGGTTTTCGAGTTCAAATCATCGTTCACATAAAATAAGTAAAGCGTTTAGAACGGTTTTACCTCAACCGTTTAGAAGAAAATTTATTACCAAAAATGTTAAATTTACAATATTCAAAAGTAATGCGGAATTAGGACCATAAAATAAGTAAAGCGGTCCCAAATATAAATATCAGAGTCGTCTATGACCATGCCCCTTGCTAAGCACCTCCAGAAATAAGCTATCACCTAAAACCTGAAAATACATGCTAAAAGGGTCAGCTTACGCTGGTGAGTTCACAGGTTTTAGTTTAAAACAATATGGTCGAACCAAAAGGTTTTCAAGTTCAAATCATCGTTCACAAACAAGTCAAGTCCAACGTAGGCTAACACTGCCTAAGTCATAGTTCCAGAACCAAATCAGCAAATAATAACATAGTCAAAGCATCTCGAACCATAATCAATCATACAGGTACTAAACTCATATAGTGTCACGTAAGTTTAACTGTCACGCTGGCTAGGTCACAAAAGTCAAATCACAACAACAGTTTCCTGTAGGTGCACACTATAGTAGTCTATAGACACAAGAGCCCACTGGTAATAATTAGGCACAAAAAGCCCTTGCGTATTATAGTCCTGCACTATCGCAGCTCATAACAATAACTCCGCCTAAATGCAGACATGGAATAATAACCTTAGCCAGCTCGCGTAACAGTTTCATAAACCACAATCACAGTTCAGGCCATGTCAATAAACATGTAAGCACATAAGGCATTCAAATAACCAGGTAAGATATTTCAGCCAAACAGTACGTTGGAGCAAACAAATCACGTTTCAAGTAAAAACAAGTATTGAGTTTAAGTAGAAATGAGCATGTATTCTCCCCCAAAATAGTTGTAAAATAGGTAAAAGTAGGGGCCATGAACTCACCTTATCCACAACAATGCAAAGATCACAACTGACACGACTGGCATCGAGAAGCAAGACACAACAGTCTCGAGACATACGGCACGGCGGTTCCAAGATATACAGGCACAATGGTACACGGAGGTACAAGCACAACGGTACACAACGGTCTAGGATCGGCACAACCTAATACGTACACGGTTATCTCAAAATACGTCTCACAAAATAATAAAGTTTATAAAAGACAATGTATGACTCGAACTCTCCTATGTCTAACTGGAGAAGGTGGTGCTGGTAGTGACTCAGAAGACGAAGAAGAATCCGACTCGGATGGCTCTGCCTCTGCAAACGTACGATATCCTCCCCGAGCAAGCATATACGGATCGTCAGGTAATGAAGCGATATCAGGTACCGTCGTAACGTCATCTGACTTCGTAGTACGCCTCGGTGCTAGGTCGATATCAGGTACAACTGCAAACTCCTCGGATGACTCCTCAGAGGGATCAGACTCCGTATCTGATGTAGCATGGCTGGGTACTAGGGAATGAATTGGTGTGGATGGAATAGTCTCCTCGGGCTCGGAATCCGAATCCGATAAGATAAATATAAGGGGGGGGGGGTAGAGGAAGACATAACTCTGTAACAACCTGGTAATTATAAATATTTCACTATGTAAGTAAATAATCAGCATAAACATGCATAAGTAATGTTTTAGTGGCGTTGTGACACGGAGGACTTTAGTTAAGTTTGTGAAAAGTGGTTATAGTTTAGGTTTACACCCAGTTCTCTATAACCATGGCTCTGATACCAATTTGTAACACCCCCATTTTCGATATACGCAGCGGAATATAAATTGGGGTATTACTTCAGGTATCGTAGTCATAAAAATAGAAAACGAATCGAAAAGAGACGTTTTAAATAAAATTGTTATTATTCATTTATTTAAATCAGAGTTACATAATAGAGGTCCCAGCGGGATGTTTCGAAATACGTTATAAAAGATACATTATTCGTTAAATGATAACAAAATGGACACTCTTGTTATAAGAAGAAAGTCCATTGCCACTCCGTGCCAAGTTGTGCTTTTAGTTACCTGAGATAAAGCATGCTAAAAAGTCAACACAAAGGTTGAGTGAATCCATAGTGTTTTAAGTTATAATCAGTTGAACACAAGCTAAATAGAAAGTAAATCAGTAATATTGAAGTTCAGTATATTTCCCTAAGTCTCATGACACGCAAAACGTTAACAGGATGGACATCATAGTAATGAACTAATGACGTAAATTACTACATAATTAAATGTAGCAATTATGCCCTCGAGTAGGAGTTTGTCAGGCTCTTTATTGATCTCAAATATAAGGTGCATTTCGTTATTTATCCGGCTAACACAAATGGGTCGTCAATTCCAATAGATCTGTTCACTATATTTGCGCTCACCCGAAAGTGATTAATGGCTCATGATTGAGGGTATTTTAAGGACAACAGTTAAACTTAGGCAATATCAATCAGGATAGCATACAGAAAAATACTTGTGTTCGGTTTGTTACATGTATCTCCCCACAAGTTTGAAAAACGTATAAAAGTGGGACTATGAACCCACCTTAGCAGTCTGGATGGAAAACAAATTAAATATAGTTGATAAACATCTCCAGCACACGACCTGGGTTGGTATGTCAAGTTTTAGTATTCGTATTCAAATATACATGAGTTTTAGTATTCGTTTCGTAACATTTTGGTTGACAGTTAAATGTTTAAATAAAACAACATGAAGTCTCTTCAAAAGTTGGTGGATGATAAGATTTTATCTTATTTCGTGTTTTATGTTTATGCTTTCGTTTGTTCATTATTGAGATAAACATATCTCATTTATTAGTTTCCTTTATAAATCGAGTCGAAATATTTATTTCGTAATAATTATAAAATGTTACGCCTTTTACCCTTATAGTTTCATATATTGACTGTTTGTACCCCTGAACTTTCATAAAATGACAATTTATTCCCCTGAACTTTCATAAAATGACAATTTATTCCCTTGAACTTTGGTGAAATGACAGTTTTTACCCTTGTAGTTTCAAAAATGACAATTTATACCCACAACTATAAGTCGTTGGCAAAAATAGTCCTTGTTTTAATAACTTTGAAATATTTACACTTTTGGCCCAATAAAACTCCATCTTTCAGATTTGGCATGTTTTACCCTTAAACATTAGGTCGATTTAAGATTTGGTCCTAGTTATAAAAACAAGTAGTGTTTTGGCAATTTTGACCCTCAATGAATTTATTTTGTTTCATTTGATGTCCTTATTTCATTTTTATGCCTTTTAAGCTTAGGAAAAAGACACGACTTGCTACTACTCATTTATACAAGTTATGATAAGTTTGTAAACATATTATTTACAGCTTATTAGCTTATAATTCGAGCTTATAAGCCAAATGGGACAAGGTGCTGGTGCGACAAGGCCAAGGCCAAAAGGGTGCGTTCGGTTCAGTGTGCGATAAGGCCAAAAGGGAACCAAATAAAAACAAGACAATGCAGTATTTTTACGACACTTTTGATCTTTTAATTAGTTAGCTGGGAGGTCTTTAAGTTGGCAAATTTTCAAAATTTTTGGGTGTTGTTTGGGGGTCGAAACAATTGTCCCAAGTTGGGTGTTTGGAACATGCCTCGACAAAACTGAAAAAGAGAAAGGGTTTTGGTTTTTGATTTTTAAACTTACAACCTAGTTTTTAATACATGATAACATGATTATAAACCTATTTAATCTATCTCTTGAGTGTTTTAATGGTTCCTAGATTAATAATGCACAAAAAATGAAATGGGGTGTTTTTGGTTTTGCTCGACAAAGAGAAAAAGAAAGAAAATGTGGATTTTTGACCTAGCTATCTATTAGGGCTTATTTAGCAACACATTTAAGAGTATTTAGAACTTGTAAAAGAAATGAAAAAGGTTTAGATTGCTTACTTGGTTACTATTTCGATTATGGGAAATATTTGGCGAAATGGTTTGGAATTTGATCACCAAAGGTTCTCCTCCTTCCAAGCCTTCTTTATTATATGTAGAAAAAGGATAAGTGTTCTTTATTAGAATATGAAATAGTTTATTATAGAGTGAAATTTTACGAGTGGTTACATCATAGGTCTAGACAAGATGTAGACGTCCAAAGAGGTGTGTGTGTTCTAGACATTTGGTCATAGAAAACGTCTAGGGTTTAGTTTGTTTCACTTCAAGATCGATTTGATCCTTGTTATAGATTAGATAACACATTATATTCTTAATATAATTGAAGTGATTGTTTGGGAAAAACCTTGTTCAATAACATATGATGTCTTGTTTAATCCGCTGTGCATATTGTTTGTCTATGTTATTGTTATCCCTAAGGCTCAAAATGATCCATGAGTTATTCTAAACTCAACGTGTGGTATCAGAGCTTGGGGAGCTCGCTACCTAGGGATTCACAAGGTTTCTTGTCGAAGAAGATAAAGAAAAATCGATTTTGTTCAATTTTCGTAACTTTCTGCAGAGCTGTTTTTAAACGACGATAACTTTTTTGTTAACCGTTGGATCGTGATGAATTTTTTATTGGAGATACTTCATATATTAAGGAAGATTCTGATCGAAGGGATCTTTAATCTGAGCATTCATTTAGAAGATATGAATTGTCGAAATCTGCTACAGAAACAGTTCTGGTATGGTTAAATTTTTTTGGTTTGAAACCCTAACCCAAAATTCTTTGGTTCATTTTTTTAAGGTATACAAATCGACAAGTTATTGGTAATTTGTGTCATAATGTTCGACTTGTGTTAAGAGTTTCATGTTATAATGGTCGGTTTGATGTTGCTACTGGAAAACCGATTAGGGTTTCATATTAAAGTCTGGTATGTGTTTTGTTGCTGTGATCTAAATATGGTGGTGATCTTGATCTGAATATGGTTCGTTTATGGAAGATATCATAGCAGCAGGGGAAGCATGTACTAATCTTGGAGTTGGTCGTCTCTTGGAATGAAACAGAAGCAGTTGCAAGATCAGTTCATTAATAGAGAAGCAGGTATCAAAACCCTAATGCAAAGAGCAGGTATTGTGCTACTCGACTTGACCTTACTGATGTCATTAAATGATACTACTGCTTGAAGAAATATACTACTGCTCAAGATGATCATTCTACTACTCGAAGAAGGATACTACTGCTCGAGTTTTTAGTTTCTACTGCTGGGCCTATTTGATCGATACTACTGCTTTCCATTATTACTACTGCTCTCTTTGAAACTTACTACTGCTTGTTTAATTGGATGAGTTGAATGGTGAAGGCTACTGATTTGCTTATCTTATATGTTATCTTGGGTAATCAAGGATTTGCATGGAGCATATTATATACCATGAGTAGACATCATATGTCGGTTTCCATGCAAGCTTAAGATTAATGGGATGTCACATGGGTCGGTGTCTTTCTTTGTCACAATAGTTCTATTATGGGCTGTTGAAGTCATACGTGATTGTTATAAAGGATTTGTGACAGTTTGGTATTACCCTTTAGAGGATGATTATGGCGTATATTGTTTTTCTTCCATTCTGAAGTAGCATGAGATACAAGCAGTGAAGGGAAGTACATATGGTTGATTGATGATTTGGCAAACACACAGGGGAAGAAACACACAAACGAGTTATTGGATTTTTGGTTTTTATGTTCTTAAACGTTTTTAAAGGCTCGAATTAATTTTCTTATTGGTGAAGAGGAGTGTTTGTTGCTTCTTTTATGATGCGGTGGAATTTTTCAAGGTTGTGTCTTATCATATCTTAAATGGCTAACCACGTCTAAAGATAACTTTTTCGTTCGTTCAGGTGATTAAGAATTGACAAAACACTTGAAGGAGTTACGTTATTGTGCTCAGTGGTTATTGTCAAGGGATTGCGGTCTCCCTATATGTTAAGTATACGTTCGAAGTCGTATTTAGTACAAGGCATCAGACACAAGGTTGGTTTCTTCTACTTCAACATCAAATTGGTAATGATTCATTTTCTTCAACAATATATAAAGCCTACAGATTTGAAGAATCATTTTATGTACATGCATCACTCGAGGGGAAGTTTCTAATGTTTACATTCTCTATTTGTTGATAACAAAAAGGGGAAGAAATATTGTGGTGGCATGGCACGGTTTAAGGGGAAGACAAGTTTGTTTCATTCAGGGAGATGATTACATCTCAACTTCTCTACTTCTTCTAGGGAAGTTCGTACACGACTTTGTTTGTTTTGTCATCATCAAATAGGGGAAGATTGTTGGGATTCTTGATTTGATGAGACAAAGTGAATATAAGAATGAAACAAAGGGGCTTAAAGTGACAAAGGATGAAACTTCAAAAGAAAGAAAAGATTACTATGAGATCTTTTATACTTTTAATATATATCCTTTGTAACCCTAGTATCTCTCTCTATATAAAGAGAATACAGGGAATTAGTTTTCATAGGTCTAGACAAGATGTAGACGTCTAAAGGGGTGTGTGTGTTCTAGATGTTTGGTCATAGAAAATGTCTAGGTTTAGTTTGTTTCACTTCAAGATCGATTTGATCCTTGTTATAGATTTGATAACACTTTATATTCTTAATATAATTGAAGTGATTGTTTGGGAAAAACCTTGTTCAATAACATATGATGTCTTAGTTAATCCGCTGTGCATATTGTTTGTCTATGTTATTATTATCCCTAAGGCTCAAAACGATCCATGAGTTATTCTAAACTCAACATGTTAAAAGACTTATTGCGGCATCTAGGTCAACCACTAGTAGTATATTGCCTAGGAACTATCTTAAGCTTTGTGCATGAAAACCAACGGGTAGAAAGTTTACACTTAAGAATGGCAAATTAAAAGTTGTTCCAAAAGAACAAATAGTAACCGTCTATGAATGTGATTCATTTGTTACCGCTAACCCCATGGAACCAAATGTTAAACGGTTTCCAAAGACAAAATCATCTGTTCGTGGCAGGTTATCGAAATTTCCCTTTGGATCGTCGACTCGTGTTGCTCCAAGCACATGACCGGGAATCTAAAGCTGCTGATCAACTTTGTATGGATGTTCATGGGAACTGTTTGCTTTAGAAATGATCATGTTGCAGCTATTCTGGGTTATAGAGATCTTCAGTTTGGAAACTACTTAATCACTCGGGTTTACTATGTCGAAGGATTGGGACACAATTTGTTTTCAGTCGGACAGTTTTACGATGCATATTTAGAGGTTGCATTTAGGAGAAACACTTGCTTCGTTAGGAATTTGATTGGAGATGATCTCTTAACTAGGAATACTTCTCAGTTTGGGCCTAATATTTATCCTATATACCATGTTCATATGGTGGCGCGATGTTCTACGTGAATCCACGTTGGAAGGAAATCATACCAAAGTCGTATAATTAGGACCTCGATATGGGTTTATTCTGTTTATCGTTTTGGAGGTTATGTTCCTTTGGCACCAATCTCTATGCTATCAACATAGACCAAATGGCCTCTTCATCACCAATATGTCTCATGATAAGAGCTTGCGAAACTAAGTCCTGGTTGTGGCATAGACGTTTATCCCATCTCAATTTTGACACCTTAACCAAGCTAGCCAAAGACAACATCGTCAATGGTCTCCCGAAGTTTAAATACACCAAAGATCACTTATGTCCATCCTGTGAGCAAGGAAAGAGCAAAAGGGCAACATATAAACCTAAAACCGTACCCAGTTCGGTGGATAAGTTACATCTATTGCACATGGACTTATGTGGCCCAATGAGAGTTGAAAGCATAAATGGGAAGAAGTATATTCTTGTTATCGTCGATGACTATTCAAGATATACGTGGGTAAAGTTTCTGAGGTCAAAAGACGAAGCACCAGGCATCATCATCACCTTTCTGAAGAAAATTCAAGTTCTACTTCAAGCTCCAGTAAGGATTGTAAGAACAGACAATGGCACAGAATTTATGAATCAGGAGTTAAGAACTTACTTTGAAGACACTGGAATCACTCACCAAACATCAGTTGTTAGAACTCTATAGCAGAACGGAGTAGTTGAAAGAAGAAATAGAACTCTTGTGGAAGCTGCTCACACGATGCTGATTTATTCTAGTGCACCGTTATTCTTATCGGCTGATGCTGTTGCCAATGCATGTTTTATTCATAACCGATCCCTAATCCATCCAAGATTCAATAAAACCCCATATGAGCTAGTGAACAACAAAAAACCCGACATCTCTTACCTTCATGTATTTGGCGCTTTGTGTTAGGAAATTAAGCTATAGCAGTTAGTACGGTTGAAAAGAAAGTTAGTACTGCGGAAGAGTTTTGAAGACATAAGCAGTTCGTACTGTTTGTATGAAGAAGTTAGTACGGTTTTATATTTTTGTGAAAGATAATTATAGAAAAGATATTGTGTATATCTTATACGATTAGGTTGATAGTTATCTTGTAAAGGAATCCTTAGTCTATAAAAGGATTGCCTAGGTTAAAGTTTTGATACGAATGTGAGAAACGAATGTTTTGTTAAGATTCAAGGTTGTAAACCCTAGTGATAGGAGATCACTCGTATTATTCATTAATAATATTGAATCGTTGAAGTTGAAGGTATGTCAGGTTCAGTTTCAGGCTCTTCAATCATTATCCCTTTTCCTTTTCCTGAATATTGATGTGTTTGAGAAATATTCTTGGATGGGAGAGAGGGTTCTCTGATCAAAACACCTTTGGAAGGTGCTTTTGGAAGTTGTGGTGGTTATGGTTGTACTGCTTCTTTTGATTATGATGTCTTCAACAAAACTATTGCTTCAGCCATACTAACATCATCATCCAATATCTTAGCAGTAGAATCTTTCTCTGGTTCAGCAGCAGAATCTTTTTCACCAGCAGCAGAAAGATTTTCACTAGCAGTAGAAAGATTAACACTAGCAGTAGTATCAATCTTAGCTACTTCTCCACTATCACCAGCAGCAGAACTTGAAGCAGCAGCATTATCCAATCCTTTTATAGCTTCCACCATAACTTCAGAAGCTTTCACAAGCTTGTCAGCATCCAAAGTTTTTAATTTATCAACTAGCTGCTCCTTGTACACTTCTTCAAGCACAACCTCATTTCCTTATTTGTCAGCTACAACAAATTCAACAACATTATAACCACTATCCACATTCATATCCATATCCAAATTTTCTACAGTAGCACTTTCAATATTATTAGCCTCAGCCTCCCCTGAATCCTTGGTCTCATTCCTCCCCTGTTTGGGAGCACCCTCCTGCAAACTACCATCCTCGGAGGAGCTTATTCTCTGTGCTGTACCCACCTTCTACAATCTCTTAAAGTGAGTAGTTCTTGACCTTTTACCTTCCAAATGTTTAACCCTCAACTTTAAACCTTTCATTTCATCATCCTGAGTAGTTGTGAGTTGTTATAGGCCAAGAACCTGTTCTTCAAGCTTGGTACACTTTGCCATCAATGCTTTTATTAGTTTCATACTATCCTCACCACTTCGGCTTGTGTTACCTAGCCCGAGAGGTGGATCACATGAATTGTCATTTTGTACATGTTGGTCCATCAATTCATGAGTTTCAGTTCTACCCTCATGACTTCGAGATGTGTTACCTTCCCTGAGAGGTAAATCAATGGGTGTAAACTCAATATCAAACCTAGTTTAATCATCTGAGCCCCCCAAATTAGCCACTTGGCTGGGGTTACCATCACCTGCTTCTAGTTTAAGTGAACCTTCAGCATTAGATGTTGCCCTGGTTGGGGTCTTATTGATGTTACCACTGACCTGCTCTGCTTCTAAGCAAGCAGCAGTAGTGGTAGCCCCTTCCAACATGTCACTCACCACACTTGTGACAGCCTCATCTGCTACAACCATCCTAACACTAGCCTGAGGTAGCTTAGTGTTCTCAATGTAGGAATCCCTAGGGGTTTGGGTCTTTTCTGGTAGTGAAGATGATATATCCAAAGTGGGTGTGTGTTGGGTAGCAGTTGTGATTTCTGCACCTTCACCCTGATTTTGAGCCAATGACAACATATATGGAAATAGTGGTGTCACTCTCCCAGAAAAATCTTTGCCATTCTTTTTCAAGTATGAAAATAGTTTCTTTTGAAGTTCAAGGCAAACAAATTCTCTTTTATGAACCTTAGGATTTGAAAGTTGTTTGTTCATAATAAGTTGCAGAAACCTTGGATAAATGTAATAATTTCCTTTTACATTCTTTTTTAAACCATCCATTATCATATTTGAAAAATTAAAAGGTTGTCATTTAGCCAGATAAATCATAGCAGAAGCCTGAGTTGTACTGAATTCATTCCAACCTGAAGTTTTAGGACTTAACGAATATAGGATGGTATGAATTAAAAACTTCCATTGAGGACAGAGAAGACCTTTATAAAATTTTAAACTTTCAACTTTCTTCTCATACCCCATGTTGTTAATTCCTTCAAAATAGATAGAATTTTCAAGACATACTATTTCCTCATCATCTGCAAAGTGAAGAGCTTCTCTCACAGATGATTCAGAAATAAGTATCTTGTGGCCATCTACCTTAGCCTTTAACTGTTCTTCCCCATTTGTAGTTATGGTCTTGACAGTAGATCAAAACTAATCAATGTGGGAAACAAATATAGTAGGTTTTGCTGTTCATGCATACCTAATGTGAGTAGCATTAAGAAAATCAATTACCTCAGCAAATCCATCAGCTTCGTTAGGCTTTTGAAGAAAAGAGATTTGATTGTGACTATCAGAAAAAATTCTTGTCGACATTGTGAATTAGGTTTTGATTTGGTGGTTTTAAAATCAGATGTTAAAAATTGTATTTGGGTTTGAATTTGAGTGATTTATGAGCGCATAAAACTGATTATGAGATTGAATTAGGTTTTTAAATCCTAATTAGATTTTCAAACCCTTTGGATAAGAAGTTACATAACCGTCCCTGCACTTACAAAACGAGCAGTAGAATCCCAGCACAAGAAAGTTTTGCCTAGAAGCAGAAACTTTGTAACTAGCAGTAGAATATCTGCTAAACTTTCCAAACACCTTTTTTTCTTCAAACAAGCATTCCCCTTTGACTTTTCCTGCAAAAGATTAGTCCAAAACCATAAAAACACAAGAAATAATATGACACAATAATCACAATTCACAGTTATACTTAGCAGTTTTATAAGCAACAAGCAGCAGAACTAAATATAACTAGCAACACATATCATAGCAAGCAGCAGAAACAACTTATTGACGAATAACAGTACAAATTCTTACAAAACATTACAAGAACACAAAGAGATAATAATTTTCAAAGATTTATCATTCCAATACTAGCAATTAAGAATTGAAATCTACCCACTTCAAAACCTTTTGTGAGTAATTCTACAACATTATTGTCAGTATGGATTTTAACAACTTGAATTAACTACTTCTCAAAAAAATCTCTTATAAAATGATGTCTTATCTCAATATGTTTTGTTTTAGAATGAAAAACAGGATTTCTAATAATGCACATTGTACTATTATTATCAATATAAATTTTGGTGTGCATAAAATTATACCCATAGTCCAGTAATTGATTCTGAATCCAAAGCACTTGACCACAGCAACTTGAAGCAGCTATATACTCAGCTTCAGTTTTAGAATTTGCCACCACAGTTTGTTTCTTGCATTGCCATGAAATCAACCTATGTCCAAGATATTGACATCCTCCAGTTGTTGATTTCCTGTCTAAACATGCTCCAGTATAATCACTATCTGAGTATGCCACCAGATCAAAAGGTGAATCTTTTGGATACCAAAGGCCCAACCTAGGTTGACTCCTTAAGTACCTAAAAATTCCCTTTACAGCATTCAAGTGTGACACTTTAGGGGAAACTTGAAATCTGGCACAGGCACACACAACAAACATAATATATGGCCTGGAAGCTGTAAGATACATCAATGAACCAATCATTAATCTGTATAAATGGACATCAACTTCTTCACCATCTTCATCTTTGACTAGAGGCTTGTTGGACTCCATGGTTGTTTTAGCAGGCTTCACATAAGAAAATCCAAACTTCTTCAAGATATCAGTCACATACTTATCTTGACTGATAAATATGCCATCATCCTTTTGTTTGACTTGAAGCCCTAAAAAAAATGTGAGTTCACCCATAGAACTCATTTGAAAAATGTTATGCATTAGCTTCTCAAAATCATCACATAACTCCTTGTTGGTTGACCCAAAGATGATATCATCAACATACAATTGAACCAATAAGATATCCTTTTTGTCTCTTTTGATAAACAAAGTCTTGTCAATTCTTCCTCCACTGAAGCCATTGTTCAACAAGTACTTTGATAAGGTGTCATACCAAGCTCTAGGAGCTTAATGCAAACCATACAATGCTTTCTCCACCTTGTAAACTCTATCAGGATAATCAGGATTTTCAAAACCTGGTAGTTGTGAGACATAAACTTCTTCATCAATTGTCCCATATAAAAAAGCACTCTTTACATCCATTTAATACACTGTGAAGTTCTTATATGAGGCATAAGCCAAGAATAATCTGATAGCTTCTATCCTTGCAACAGGTGCAAACACTTCATCATAATCAATACCTTCTTCTTGAGTTTATTCTTGAGCCACTAATATTGCTTTGTTCCTGATCACAATGCCTCTTTCATCTCTTTTGCATCTAAAAACCCACCTTGTACCAATTGCCTTTTTCCCATTAGGCAAATCAACCAAGGTCTAAACTTCTTGAAGCTTAAACTGCAACAACTCTTCTTGCATAGCTTCCACCCAACTTGAATCTTGTAATGCTTTATAAGCATTCTTGGGTTCCACTTGTGACAGAAAACAAGCAAACAAGCAGTTTTGAAGGTCTTTGTGACTGTTTCTTTGATGAAGGGATCTTGCAAAGAAACCTTGTTCCTTTAAATTTTTAACCATTTTCCTTGTTTGAACAGCAGACTTTGTCTCTCCAATGATCTGTTCCTTTGGATGATTCTTGTGAACTCTTGTAGTTGGAATAGGACTGACTGGTACCTCATCTTCCATATTGGTTAAGTCAGCCTCTGCACCAAATACATCCAAAGCTTCATCATCAGTATCTTCATAGATATTAATCAAACTAGGAATATTAGGATCATTAAGATAGACATCATCAGCAAAAGATGTTCCATCTTTGTCAACAGTAGAAAATTTTGGTGTAGCAGTAGAAACACAAGGCTTAGCAGTAGTAACTTTTGGCTTACCAGTAGAATCATAGTTACCGCTGCTAGTGTTATTTCCTTCGTTTTCAACATTTGCTGATTCATTATTCTGCACTTCATCAACAATTTGTGGTCCTTCGTTAACCACTTTTCCAGCATCAGAAGGTTTATACCCACCTTCTGTATCTCCTTTTGGTACTTCATGAACAACATCATCTTCTTGTGAACTCTTTCTCTCTTTCTCTTTGGCTGTGAAAGTTGGATCAAGCTTCCATTTTTCAATCAAAATAAACTCCTTTGCAGATTCATTCACCTTAGCTTGTGTACTTGCATTAAAATCAGCTTTTGTACCTGTAGACTAATTAGTTGTACCTGCAATCACTGGCTCATAATTCATAATTTTGGTTAGTGAATCAATATCAAATAGCCAGTCAGGTCCAATTCCTGCAACATTAGTTGTGGTTTCACTAAACCTAACATGCAAGTTTTCTTCCACATGCCTAGTTCTTTTATTGAATACCCTAAAAGCTTTACTGTTGGTAGAGTATCCAACAAAGAATCCTTCATCAACCTTCTCATCAAACTTGCCTAGGTGATCAATGGTATTCAAGATAGTAACAGGACACCCAAATGGTTTTAAGAAATCTATCATAGGTTTCCTACCATGTAACAGTTCATAAAAGGTCTTGTTATGAGGCTTAACTACTTTACTCCTATTTTGCACAAAACAAGTAGTGTTGACTGCTTCAGCCCAAAAAGTAGTAGGTAATTTTGATTCAGACAACATAGTCCTTGCAGCCTCAATAAGTGTCTTATTCCTCCTCTCAGCAACACCATTTTGTTGAGGACTTCTAGCTACACTAAACTGTCTTAAAATACCTTTTTCCACACAAAACTGGTTCATAACACTATTCTTAAACTCAGTTCCATTGTCACATCTTATCACCTTAACTTTATGATTTACTAGGTTTTCAACTCTTGTTATAAAAGCCTTAAGAATGCTAGAAGTTTCATCCTTAGTTGCTAAAAAGAAAACCCAAGTGAATCTACTATAGTCATCTGTGACAACTAGGCAGTACATCTTCTTGTTCAAACTTTTCAAATACGTTGGCCCAAATAAATCCATATGCAACATATATAAAGGCTCAGAAATAGTGTTCGTAGCTTTGGACTTACAAAGAAGCTCTGTGTTGTTTTCCCATCTGACAAGCAACACAGGTTTCAGGATTTTCAAAAACTTTTGATGGTAAACCTCGTACAAGGTTTCCCTTAACCAATTTATTAATAGTTTTGAAATTTAAATGGCCAAGTCTTCTATGCCAAAGTTTGGATTCATCATTTGTGGCCTTTGCAAATAGGCAAGTTAAAGCTCTTTTGGGAACTATGTTCTTCATGTCAACACTGTATATGTTGTCTGTTCTAGGGACTCTAAGTAGCACAAATTTATCATCAGACAACTTAAAATCAGGACATAAGACAAGACATTCAGTGTCAGTAAAAAGTACAAAGTTCTTTTTGGCACACATTTGTGAAACACTAAAGAGGTTGAACTTAAGCCCTTTTACAAAGTACACTTTTTCAAAATCCAATTTTCCTGTTCTTATTATACCTTTACCAATGATTTTACCTCCTTTAGGATCATTTCTAAAGGCAACATATCCACCATCAATAGCTTCAAAATCTTCAAGGTTTGAAATGTCTCCTGTCATGTGTCCAGAGCATCCATGGTCAAATATGCACTTGTCCTTTGATTCCTCTTGTAGATTGCCCTGCACATAAAATAAGAGAATCAAATTCTCTTGGGGACCGAAGCTATTACTGACTAGGATCTGCCTTGTGCATCAACATAGTCAAATCTCTTTAAATCCATTGATGCACTGTTGTTCCTGGAAACATTATCTAAAACCTTTATTTTTGGTTTCCAGACCCAGCAAGCTGAGGCCTTTACAGCATAAAAATGTTTGCCCAAAACTATGTTTGTTATCTCTTTTGGCTCAGCAGTAGAAACTGCTTTTGCCTTAGCAGCAGAAACGGCTGTATTATTTTGAAAAGGCCTTTGTTGTGGAGCAGTAGTAATTGACCTAGTTGCACCAGATCTCATCAATATTGCCCTTGGAACCATGTCTTTGTTAGCATGAGGGTGAGTCTTTTTAGAAAAGTTTTTGTGGTTCACCCTTCTGTTTTGGTTCCAAACTCGTTTTTGGTAGTAGAAACATTTTTCTTGTAGGTGCTCAAAACAACCACAATGATAACAAGCCTTTTTAACTAACTGAAAATCACTACCTAACTTTTGAGAAATTAGGTTGTTCCAGTTTCTTTGATTACCTCTAGGCCTGTTATTAAACTTTCTAGGTTGCTCTCTAGGTTCATCATTATATTCAACCATTTTTCTAGAGATCCTATTTCCTAACACAGGTTTCATAAACTTAACTTGTTTAGCCTTTGATTCAACTGTTTTAGGAAATTCTTCCTTTTTAACCTTTGGTGGTGTCTCAACCTGTTCCTCATCACAATCTGACATCCAATCTTCAACTATTGGTGCATCAGAATACTATTTTTCAACCTTAGGTTTTTCATTACTAGCCTCACTAGTTTCACCTACAGGTTTGCTATCAAGTTCACTTATAAAAGACAATTCTTTTCCTGGGGGTGCAAAAGCACTTTTAACTTGGGGAGCTACATCATTATATCCTATTCCACTACCTCTCCTCATTAAGTGACTCTCAATAGACTTATGCACAAGATTAGATGCAAATTGCTGTTTTTCAACTCTAACTACATGTTTTTCTTTTTTAGCCAAAGCTGCATCTTTTTCTTGTTCAGCCTCTTCTATCTTTTTATTAAGAATATTAATCTCACTGTTTTTAAGAAAAAGATCACCTTCTAGTATATGAATCCTTTCAACATACTCAACCTCATTCTGTTTAAGGAATTCAAGTCGTTGCTCTACATTTTTTATGCCAACTTTATAACCTAAGTTAACTAGTTTTTGTTTGTCAACTTCTAATCTTATATTCACATTCCTAGATTTAAGCTCTTCTATAGTATCTTAACAAGATTTAAATGAACAACTAGAATCATTAGATACCTCTGAATCAGAACCAGATGATGAATAAGCCATAAGAGCAAAGTTGTGTCCTTTGGGTCCTTCTTCTCCCATAAAAGCAAAGATGGGACCTTCCTCGGCCTAATCACTCCAATCATAATCTCCTAGACCATCACAAGATGCCAAAGCTGTAGTAGTCTTGGTATCTTCAGTAGCAGCCTTCCTTGAACTTTCTCCATTCTTCTCAGGTGCCCTACATTCCCTTGCAAAGTGACCTTTTCTTCGACAGTTGTAGCACTCATTCTTGGACTTATCAAATCCTATGTTGTTTTGTCCTTTAAATTTGAGCTCCCTTCCTGTCTTCTTCAAAAACCTTCTGGCCCTCATTGTCAGCATAGCCATTTGTCACTTCAAAACAATTTCTTTAAGATCATCAGGATCAATTTGTTGCAAATCCTGATTCATAACTTGAGTACTAGTAGTAAGATCAGCCAAGTAAGCACAAATAGCAGCATCACTAATGTTATCACTGTTTGTTGAACCAGCAGTAGAAACATTAGTGCTAGCAGTAGAAACTTCATAAGCAGCAGTAGAGTGAGTTTCCTGAGTGTTGCCGGAACTTTTGTTGTTGGAGGACACAAAAGCTAGGTTTTGTGCACCAGATGATGAACTAGATGACCCTTTCACTTCATATTCATAAACTTTCAAGTTGTTGTATAAATCATCTAAACTCATCTTTTCAAAGTCAGCTTTGTTTCTCCAAACCACAATGTGCATACTCTATTCTGGTGCCAGACTTCTGAGAAACTTGAGATTTATATCCTCTTGTGGAACAGTAAGCTCCACAAGTCCAAGTTGACTAACAAGCTTCTGAAGTCTGTCATATGTACAATCAAGATTTTCAGAACTTAAAGCAGTAAAGTTCTCAAATTGATGCGTAGGTAGATTCTTCCATGACTTTTTAGTAGCATCATTCCCACCAAATCTTTGCTCAATAGCTGTCATAAGAGACTTAGCATCTTCAATATGACTGAAGTTCAGCTGATACTCATTAGGTATTCCCATCATGAGAATACTATGAGCCTTGATTTCCAACCTTCTTTGAGACTTGTCTTCATTAGATTTAATGGGTACTGGTTTTCCATCAGCACCTTTTGATGGTAAAGAATCACCATTCAGAATGATATCCCACATAGAAGAGTCAATCATCCTGATGTATTGCATCATTCTCATCCTCTAGATCTCATACTCTCCAGGCTTGAGCATAGGCACCTTTGATGCAGTAACCATGTGTGTTGATTCGGATTCCATGACTTGAGTAGATGTTGAACAGATTTGAGTTAACAAAAGTTCTTCTTGATCACAGCTTCTAGATCACAAGCTCGGATACCACTTGTTGATCCCAGTTGAGCAATTGATCTAATTAGTTATCTTAGATATGAATCTATAACAACAAGTAGAGAAACTGACTTGACTTGAAACAATATTAAACACTATGCGGAATTTAATGTTTAACTTTAAGAAGAACAATGAATGAAATAGTAGAATTCTCAACAAACACTTCAATATTATTAAATACGAATACTCAACAGTATTAGGGTTTACAGAAACCTTGAAGTGAATCAACTCTAACAATGATACATGAATGATACGTATATAACTCTAACCCTAGAACCTCCTTTTATAGACTAAGGATTCCTAGTCGGTTTATAATAGCTTTCTATACAAGATAAATATTTTAGAATCTATTCTAAACTTATCTAACCTACTATACAAGTTATCTCATAAGCAGTAGTATCCATTACTCTAGCAGCAGTTTCTTTCACTCCAGCAGTAGTATTCTTCCAGCAGTAGAATCTTCAATACTAATAGTAGTATAGAATACACTAGCAGTAGTATGACACTTAGAGTATTTTTCTTTATACACCATGAGCAGTTGTATCATCCAGAGCAGCAGCATCTCTAAACCCAACATTTATGCTGTGGAATTACTTACATGTTGTGGATATGCATGCTTATGGCATTTTAGACTTACATGCTCACTCAATTGTAGTACACAAGTCCGCTTACTATTTTTTTACTGCTAACAGGTTTTATATATTCAACAACGTCACTACATACTATGCAGAAAAGTTAGATATCAATAAATAGACGGAGTATCAATGATGGATGTACGGCGACCAAACGCACCTATTACTAAATTTTCATGGTCGCCGTACATCCATCATTGATACTTTGTCAATATTTTTGTGTTCCTCACGTTTTGACACTCACCTACCTCAACATATTATGGTTCAACTCAGATCAATATAATATCGGATCTGGACTATGCCTCTTTGTGTTTATACGTGCCCACATTATTAGTTTTCGATTCTATAAAAGTGTTTCAAAGAGAAGTTGAAAGTAACAAGGTATGTATTAGGTTCCTACATTACTTACTATATTTGCATGGTCTGGGCTACCGAGCAAATTCTATTCCTCACGTTTGTTCGTCCAATCATTCTACAGGCACTACAAAAAAAGTACAAACATGAGTTACATACTCAGGTATGTATCCACATTTATTCCACTATAGTAAACAACTGTCTTTTATGCATCTTAGCAGGTTCAGTGCTACAAAAGGTTCTGATAATCGGTTGTCTGCATTTAACCATAGAAGCAACCACAGATGTTGTACATCGCGTGTGAATATTAGGAAATGAAAACTATCTGGTGTTGTTTATTTTCTGATACTAGCTGTCGATGCTCTGTGCCTGTCACGGCAAACTTTTTTTTTGCATATTCATAACTGCAGTCACACAAAAGGCCATAATCAACAATAGGGTGCAATTCTAAAAGATAGATGAGAAATAGAAGAGAACGGTGTCACAAGTGATTTGGTGAAAATTACTTCTTCGCACCATCCTCTTTTGTTTCCCATCTATCTTTCGAATTTGAACCGTATTATTGATCAGGCCCTTTTGTCGAATTGCAGTTATAAATATGCGAAAAAAAACTTCCCGTGACAGACACAGAACATCGACTTTTAGTATTGGGAAATAAAAAACACCAGATAGTCTTCATTTGCTAATATTGACAAGCGATGTACAACAACTGTGATTGCGGACGACGGATTGTCAAAACCTTTTGTACCACTGAACCTGCCAAGATGCATAAAGCACAGTTACAGGTCTATCATATAAAGAAATGCCTTTGTAAAACTTACTGAAAAATTATAGTTGTTGATTGTATAAAAGTTTTTCAAAGAGAGGTTGAAAGTAACAAGGCGTGTATTAGGTGTCCGCATTACTTAATGGATGAATGGTTTAGCTTAATAAATGAGTCTAGAATTTTAACATAGTTAACCATTCTAAGTTCCCATACAGTTCCTTTTGTTATTTCAACAATCTATCCATTCGCTCGGTGTAGGCCTTTGCACAAAGGGAGTTGAAATGACAAAAGGAGTTGTAGGGGAACTCAGAAGCATTAGCTATGTTGCTTTTGGAATTCCAATCTTTTTTATAATCTAAAACCAGCCATCTACAAAGTAATCTGCCCATACACAGCTTGCTACATTGAACTTCACCTTGAAAACCTCAATTATTAGGGCACATCTATCTAACGATGTAGTTGGGTTCCATTGATTAAATTTGACTGAGTTCCCTAAAAACAGTTGTCTATCAAGCACACCAATGGTTTTAGGAAACTCAGTCAAATTAAGAAATCAAACCCATATACATCATTTGATAGATGGGCTCTAATAATTGAGGCGTGTTGGTTGTGATAATGATATAGTGTGTATTGTTCATGACAGGCCACACTCCTTCATTATCGCATTCAATACGAATCCTAATACTTACATGCTTTTCAAGAATCGACAATTTTTCCATCGGCATACCTTGGTATTTTGAGCTTCCACTCGAAAACCTATTTCTATGTCACTGACATTGCAATCGGTTTGCCGCAAACCGGTGCACATATTTCATTGACATGCCAATGGGATTTTGATTGGAGGCTCAAAGTACCAGAGTGTGTCGTCATACGAACATCCAACTTAGGTGGTTGCTCTTATCTTCCCCTCGAATTCCTTTTGCTATTTGAACGGCCTACCAATACGTCTGGTGCAGACCATTGTTTAAAGACCGTACAAATACCAAAAGGGATTTCACGGGGAGGTAAGCGTTTCCACCTATGATTATTGGCACTGCTAATCTAATTGGTGCATATTTTTATAGAAACTTACCTATGCTCCCTTTTCATTATTTAATTGGTGTTCATTTTTTTAGAGGTTCAAATTGTTTTACACATCTTCACAGGTTCAGCCCCACAAAAGGGTCTAATCACCGGTCGTGTGCATTTCACCAAAGATAGATGCGAAACTTAAGAGAATGCTGTGACAAGTAGTCTACCACAGATTACTTCTTCGCACCATCCTCTTCTGTTACCCATCTATCTTTGAGAATTGCACCCTATTGTTGGTCAGAACCTTTTGTAGACATGCAGCTGCGTATATGCAAGAACAGATTTATAGTAACAAGCATGAAATATCAAATACTAATATTGGCCAATAAAGAATTCTAGCCACTCTTCCTTTGCTAATGCTTATACACGATGTATGCCATAGATGGTTGATCTGACCTTCCCATCGAATTCCTTTTGGTATTTGAATGGCCTATCAATACATCTGGTGCAGACCATTGTTTAAAGACCATTCAAATAACAAAAGGGATTTATGAGGAAGCTTAGAATTTCCACCTATTCTGCATCCTGGCAAGCACGTGTAAAGAAATCTTCTTTTAATCTATTCTTACCACTGTAATCAGTAAATGACTATTAAAGAATCAATTTTAATCCTGTTGCAAGCTATATTTTCAGTATCCATAGATGGCACAGGAGACAACAAGAACCCTAAGCCGTTCGATAAAAAAAACAACATGAGACCGCCGATATTAATAAGGGTTACGCTTTTCTAATGGTAAGTTAGTAAATACAATGTTCGTTTGGTTTTTATCTATTTGAGTTATGAGATATATACATTTTCAATTGTAGCAGTTATTGACCTCAGTGATGCTGCTTTCGTTGTACGGCTATTTTTTTCCCAGTTAGGTGATACAACCTCAGCCTTGAATCGAGTTTTGTAGTTTATGTATCTTATCTTTTAAATCCTAATCCAAATCAACCTATTATGTGCACTGGCAGAGTTCCAAGGTTTATGCTTACGCCAACCGAACAACGAGATGCGCCTCCCTTTTTGGAAGTGTTCCCATGGGTCGAGGGCAGACCTGCTATATACCAAAGAATGGACCAGCGCATGCAGAATTGCGTTTTCCTGCTGATTAGATGGATTCTGCAATATTTTATATTCTCTTATACTTTCTCCCATTGAAAAATTCAATGAGAACGTTTTGTTTTTGGTGTTTGTTCTTTTCAATCTATCATAATTCTCCAGGAAGTTGTACTTTTTACCTTTGTTGTCTTCAATACGGGGTTTTTTCGGAGGATATATATGTGAGGCAGAACGAAATGCAGGAGGATATATATATATATATAACAGTATATATATATATATATATATATATATATATATATATATATATATATATATATATATATATTATATGCAGGAGGATATATATATATATACAACAGGATGCGCATGACGTCATCAAATGCAGGATTGCCCAGTAATGCCACCTAAGCAAGATTTAATTAAAATTTTGAAAATTTTGCCACCTAAGCATTATTTATTTTAATGAAATTTCATTTTTTAATTAAAATTTTTAAAATTCGAAAATTATTTTAAAAATATTTCATTTGCAAGATTTGAACTTAAGGTGTCGGTAACATCAACAAAATTGATTACCACTAGACCAACACATTTTTTTGATTATATCTTGCAAGCCCAAATCTATAAACCTATGCAAACAAATATATGAGATAATTAGAAGAATCCCTACAAGTTTGGTAACCCTAATGATAACATATACGTAAAAAAAAATCTCACGTTCATTCATAATATACTTTTTCTCCAAACCCTAATTTTATCTTTTCCTCAGCCTTTTTTTTCATCAATTCTCTCACGCTCGTCTTCTTTTTGTGTGTACAGGTTTGAGAATACCAGATGTTATTTAGAAGTAGCATGCTAAGTTTTCTCTCATGAGGTTTTATTTATTTATTTTATGTTACTGTGATCATATTAGTTAGTCACAAAACACACATAACCTTCCTCTCTCTAACCTAAAACACAAATAAGTGCCGCTCTCTTTCTGAACGACCGCCGACTGCCGCCACCATAACCTAATCGCCCCACCTTCTGCAAAATTCGCCACCATATCTCGGTGGTTAGGTGGTTTCAGGTAGTTCCGGTTGGTGGTTTTGGTTATTGGTAGTTGTTTGAAGTTAGGTTTTGGTTGTATCTCAAACAGAATGACAACAGAAGGTCGGGAATAAAATTTATCTTGCATAAGGTTTGTGGTTTTTTGGTCTTACTTTTTCATCTTTTGAAATATTTTATGTAGGAGAAACTTGCAATGGAATGGATTTTACTTTTGGCGTCCATCTATGATTCTGATGCATATTCATCTAGGATTTTATTATTCAACTTATTCATGATATTATTCATCTAAGATTTTACATTTGGTGCCCATCTATGATTCTCACACCGTCTTTTATTTTGTTTGTGTTTAGCTAAAAGAACTTCAACATCAGCTTGGATGCAAACATAGTCTGCTTATTGCCAAACAATTGGAGTTAGAGGTTAGGTTGTTGCTATTTTTCCTTAATAGCAGACTTACATTTTTGATAGATTGCAAACTTATTTGTCTATCAAGAATCTAACTTACTGCTATGAAGATATGTGAAATAGTCTACTGTGAGTAATCGATGTCATTGATCCTTTTGACTCAACTAAAATGCATTTATTGTTAAACAATTGCATAATTATAGTCATAGGTGGATTTTGTGAACTTGTATTCATTAGTGTTGTTAGAGTGATAACTCATACCGATGATTTAAATCTATCAAATATGGTTGAATTTTTAATTTCGTTGTTCTTTGTAGTTCAATGAATCTGCTAACAATATCCGGAAAGAAGACAATGACCGCAAAACGAATAAATTTAGATGATTACTTTCTACGAAATAATTATGCACACCTAAGTTGCTAAAAGTGCTGTAAAATAATGAGCTCACGTTGGATAACATCAGCAGGTTAGTTGTTACTCTTATTAGATGCGCTTTGTTTTTGTTTTTTTCTCACATGCTGCTACTTTGATTGATGTTACTGCAGACCTCGGTTTCGCAATACCAAAGTATACTAACTTCCTGCAATACCAAAGTATACTAACTTCTTGCAATCCGCTGTTGTTACAGGTGTGTAGTTATTTATGTTACGGTTGGTGCTTTGCAATATGTATTCAAGCATTTTCAGACCAACAGCATATTATGGTAAAGGTCAATGGCCTGCTCATCGTGTACAACATGAATTTAGTTCAACACTCCCTATTGAAGAACTGATATAGAAGTCTGATGGATTTCCAGTGGTCTTCCCAGGTTGGTTTTCTAATCTGCGTCGTGATACATGCTCATTTGTTACATTAATACTTAATACTTTTTTTTAATATGCAGAAATAGAAACGTATTATAAGGACATGCTATGCATATCAGGTATCAATGAAATAAACAATGCGATAAATCATGTTTAAGGGTTTATTTTATACCCGTGTAATCATACCTTCGTCATCCACTGATTAAGGGTTTATTTTTTTCATCACTGGTTCAACCACATAAGTTTCTTCTTGAGTTTGGAGAGTTGCTGTGCACCCATAATTATTCTTGGTATGGTTGTATCTCAGGGTTCTCCTCGCCAATTTGATGTCCTGTCTATTGCTGCGGTAAATTATTGCTCTCTTTTTGGTTCTCATATAAAGACTTTGGTGAATTTTTTAGTCGTTTGTTAAATTCATATTGTAATGGTTTGCAAAAGATCTTCGATGTTCTTATAATTATCGTCGTACGCATCTTTTTTTGTTTGAAACCATACGTTTCATCATCCATTTAATAGTTTTTTTTACCTATGCAGGACTTTTGTTGGACAGAAATAGGTTGACGCAGAATGTAATCGTGCCTCTGAGGGGTCAGGATAAGTGCACACGATCATCAGTCGTAAGCAAGTGGTTACATACTTTG
This sequence comes from Artemisia tridentata subsp. tridentata, assembly GCA_021014915.2. Classification (NCBI taxonomy): domain Eukaryota; kingdom Viridiplantae; phylum Streptophyta; class Magnoliopsida; order Asterales; family Asteraceae; genus Artemisia; species Artemisia tridentata. The sequence goes on along the minus strand of CP139507.1, from coordinate 93,552,935 downwards.
CACTGGTCTTAAGTTAATACTACTTTAATTGTAGTTTTTTCCCCTTTTAAATAGTGCAACTGTTATAGAATTCCCTATTTTAACCCACTGGTAGCTGCTACTTTTTTAGGTGCGCACGGACAAAGAACGACGGGTTATTCCAGTTCACATTCAAATGATGGCCACGCACAGGAAACAAGGGCACTAGGCACACACATTTAGGCATACAAGGTTATGCAACAACTCCCTGCATCGTGTTTTTGACATCCTTTCCTGCCTATTTTCATCAGACCTCAGTGAACATGTATTATCATTTCCACAATCGTGTAGTTTCCCACAGTAGCAAACATCCAGATGTAAGATCAAATTATAATGGTTATGTTTTATCCAACAGCTCACGAAAATTTCTTGGTTCTTTATACTGATTTACATATTAATAAGGCTGCTTTTCTTTATGTTTCAATAATCAGAAGTACCAAGACATGACTTAGAGCCGTACTTGGACTATGTTGTGTCAATTTTTTTCCTCTTTCAGTCTATCAAACCAACTATGTTCCAATCAAACGTGGCAGTCGTGTTATTCTGATGATTAATGGGTATATACTCTCTTTTGGTTCTTCTTTATTCAAATGTGCTATCTTGCCATGAATTTTCGACATTAACATTTTAAGGGAAGACAAGAGTTACGTTGTACTTATAATACTTTTTCAGTACACTATAATGTGAAGTTTATGTCATTATTTTGTATAATATGATTATATATTGGTTTTTGCATACTACAAAGCTTATTTCGTTGGTTTTTATATGTGCACACCATTATATTTTGTATAATTCGCAATTAGTGACATTTGCTTGCGGTTTCGTGATTTGATTCATGAACTGAAAATACTCAAATCTTGATTTTTAGGTTCTGAAGAATCTTGGAATATAAGTGAAGATGCAAAGGAATGCTCCGAGTGTGTTTATCAGCTTCACAATATTTTCTTAGTCTACAACCAGGTTTGTAAATTTTTTATTTTTTTATAGCATACGTATTAACAGATATTTTAACAGATAAAACTACAAAAATTTAAACTGACCCGTTCTGAAATTTTTGGTATGTTTTTGTTTGCAGTGTGAGGTTGAATCGAGAGCTAATGTGGCCGAGACCAGTTCAAGTGTTTCAGCCGATGATTGTGATGATGTGTTGAGTTTTACAGAGTCAATGAAGGGTATGAAAAGGTATCAGAATGTTGAATACGTTGCACAAGCTGCCTCTAAATCAACTGCATATGCAGTAGCAGGAACCCGAGCTGCGATAGAGATTTATGCCTTGGTTTGTTTGCATCAGTTATAGCCCCCGTTGGAGGCTTTTTCGCAAGTGGGTTCAAGAGAGCTTTTAAAATCAAGATCTATGATGGGTGCTATGATTGAAACCGGAACTCGCCCTTTGTGTATTAACATGTTCTTAACTTTTTTAGGATTTCGGTGGCAGTATTCAAGGAGATGGTGGCTTTACTGATAGAATGGATTCTCAGGTAATGTACTGACTGTTGATAAATCAGGAAATAATAGCTGAGGCTGTGAAGCAACTTGAAGAGTTTGACAAGGATTGTTCCCTGTGGTGACTTACTATATAGCTTGTCTCTCAATGGTCGACCCTAACAACTTCTCTATCTTTAGAAGCAAACAAAGGTTGATGAGTTGATTCCGAAAAGGACTTGTGAGTGTCTCAGTGATATATATCTCTTTGGTTTAATGCTTTTGATCTTATTTAAATTTTGCTATACTTATGTGCATATTTGATTGTATGTGTTAGAGTTATAAGGACAAAGGACCTTTTATTGATGTTGTTGTATGGCATGATGGTGAAGTTTGGAGAGTTGATGTGCACCCACAATTATTCTTGGTATGGTTGTATCTCAGGGTTCTCCTCGCCAATTTGATGTCCCGTCTATTGCTGCGGTAAGTTATTGCTCTCTTTTTGGTTCTCATATAAAGACTTAGGTGAATTTTTTAGTCAATTGCTAAATTCATATTGTAATGGTTTGCAAAAGATCTTCGATGTTCTTATAATTATCGTCGTACGCATCTTTTTTTGTTTGAAACCATACGTTTCATCATCTATTTAATAGCGTTCTTTTCTCTCTTTTTTTTTTTTTCCTTTTTTTTTTTTTTTTTTTTTTTTTAAACCTATTCAGGACTTTTGTTGGACAGAAATAGGTTGACGCAGAATGTAATCGTGCCTCTGAGGGGTCAGGATAAGTGCACACGATCATCAGTCGCAAGCAAGTGGTTACATACTTTGCGCTGGTCTTAAGTTAATGCTACTTTAATTGTAGTTTCTTCCCCTTTTAAATAGTGCAACTGTTATAGAATTCCCTATTTTAACCCACTGGTAGCTGCTACTTTTTTAGGTGCGCACGGACAAAGAACGACGGGTTATTCCAGTTCACATTCAAATGATGGCCACGCACAGGAAACCAGGGCACTAGGCACACACATTTAGGCATACAAGGTTATGCAACAACTCCCTGCATCGTGTTTTTGACATCCTTTCCTGCCTATTTTCATCAGACCTCAGTGAACATGTATTATCATTTCCACAATCGTGTAGTTTCCCACAGTAGCAAACATCCAGATGTAAGATCAAATTATAATGGTTATGTTTTATCCAACAGCTCACGAAAATTTCTTGGTTCTTTATACTGATTTACATATTAATAAGGCTGCTTTTCTTTATGTTTCAATAATCAGAAGTACCAAGACATGACTTAGAGCCGTACTTGGACAATGTTGTGTCAATTTTTTTCCTCTTTCAGTCTATCAAACCAACTATGTTCCAATCAAACGTGGCAGTCGTGTTATTCTGATGATTAATGGGTATATACTCTCTTTTGGTTCTTCTTTATTCAAATGTGCTATCTTGCCATGAATTTTCGACATTAACATTTTAAGGGAAGACAAGAGTTACGTTGTACTTATAATACTTTTTCAGTACACTATAATGTGAAGTTTATGTCATTATTTTGTATAATATGATTATATATTGGTTTTTGCATACTACAAAGCTTATTTCGTTGGTTTTTATATGTGCATACCATTATATTTTGTATAATTCGCAATTAGTGACATTTGCTTGCGGTTTCGTGATTTGATTCATGAACTGAAAATACTCAAATCTTGATTTTTAGGTTCTGAAGAATCTTGGAATATAAGTGAAGATGCAAAGGAATGCTCCGAGTGTGTTTATCAGCTTCACAATATTTTCTTAGTCTACAACCAGGTTTGTAAATTTTTTATTTTTTTATAGCATACGTATTAACAGATGTTTTAACAGATAAAACTACAAAAATTTAAACTGACCCGTTCTGAAATTTTTGGTATGTTTTTGTTTGCAGTGTGAGGTTGAATCGAGAGCTAATGTAGCCGAGACCAGTTCAAGTGTTTCAGCCGATGATTGTGATGATGTGTTGAGTTTTACAGAGTCAATGAAGGGTATGAAAAGGTATCAGAATGTTGAATACGTTGCACAAGCTGCCTCTAAATCAACTGCATATGCAGTAGCAGGAACCCGAGCTGCGATAGAGATTTATGCCTTGGTTTGTTTGCATCAGTTATAGCCCCCGTTGGAGGCTTTTTCGCTAGTGGGTTCAAGAGAGCTTTTAAAATCAAGATCTATGATGGGTGCTATGATTGAAACCGGAACTCGCCCTTTGTGTATTAACATGTTCTTAACTTTTTTAGGATTTCGGTGGCAGTATTCAAGGAGATGGTGGCTTTACTGATAGAATGGATTCTCAGGTAATGTACTGACTGTTGATAAATCAGGAAATAATAGCCGAGGCTGTGAAGCAACTTGAAGAGTTTGACAAGGATTGTTCCCTGTGGTGACTTACTATATAGCTTGTCTCTCAATGTTCGACCCTAACAACTTCTCTATCTTTAGAAGCAAACAAAGGTTGATGAGTTGATTCCGAAAAGGACTTGTGAGTGTCTCAGTGATATATATCTCTTTGGTTTAATGCTTTTGATCTTATTTAAATTTTGCTATACTTATGTGCATATTTGATTGTATGTGTTAGAGTTATAAGGACAAGGGACCTTTTATTGATGTTGTTGTATGGCATGATGGTGAAGTTTGGAGAGTTGATGTGCACCCACAATTATTCTTGGTATGGTTGTATCTCAGGGTTCTCCTCGCCAATTTGATGTCCCGTCTATTGCTGCGGTAAGTTATTGCTCTCTTTTTGGTTCTCATATAAAGACTTAGGTGAATTTTTTAGTCAATTGCTAAATTCATATTGTAATGGTTTGCAAAAGATCTTCGATGTTCTTATAATTATCGTCGTACGCATCTTTTTTTGTTTGAAACCATACGTTTCATCATCTATTTAATAGCGTTCTTTTCTCTCTTTTTCTTTTTTTTTTTTTTTTTTTTTTTTTTTTTTTTTTTTTTTTTTTTTTTTTTAAACCTATTCAGGACTTTTGTTGGACAGAAATAGGTTGACGCAGAATGTAATCGTGCCTCTGAGGGGTCAGGATAAGTGCACACGATCATCAGTCGCAAGCAAGTGGTTACATACTTTGCGCTGGTCTTAAGTTAATGCTACTTTAATTGTAGTTTTTTCCCCTTTTAAATAGTGTAACTGTTATAGAATTCCTTATTTTAACCCACTGGCAGCTGCTACTTTTGTAGGTGCGCACGGACAAGGAACGACGGGTTATTCCATTTCACATTCAAATGATGGCCACGCACAGGAAACCAGGACACTAGGCACACACATTTAGGCATACAAGGTTATGAAACTACTCCCTGCATCGTGATTTTGACACCCTTGCCTACCTATTTTCATCAGACCTCAGTGAACATGTATTATCATTTCCACAATCGTGTAGTTTCCCACAGTAGCAAACATCCAGATGTAAGATCAAATTATAATGGTTATGTTTTATCCAACAGCTCACGAAAATTTCTTTGTTGTTTATACGGATTTACATATTAATAAGGCTGCTTTTCTTTATGTTTCAATAATCTGAAGTACCAAGACATGACTTAGAGCCGTACTTGGACTATGTTGTGTCAATTTTTTCCTCTTTCAGTCTATCAAACCAACTATGTTCCAATCAAACGTGGCAGTCGTGTTATTCTGATGATTAATGGGTATATACTCTCTTTTGGTTCTTCTTTATTCAAATGTGCTATCTTGCCATGAATTTGCGACATTAACATTTTAAGGGAAGACAAGAGTTACGTTGTACTTATAATACTTTTTCAGTACATTATAATGTGAAGTTTATGTCATTCTTTTGTATAATATGATTATATATTGGTTTTTGCATACTGCAAAGCTTATTTCGTTGGTTTTTATATGTGCATACCATTATATTTTGTATAATTCACAATTAGTGACATTTGCGTGCGGTTTCTTGATTTGATTCATGAACTGAAAATACTCAAATCTTGATTTTTAGGTTCTGAAGAAAAAGTAGGGTATGAATGTTTAAAATTATGTTTCTAAATATGACAGAAAAACCCTCACAGTTTACATTTTACGAAATAAACCCATCAGTTGCACAAACCATACCATTACCATCCTAAAACATCATAATACTAATAATAATAAGTTAATAAATACATTAAAACATAAAGAGTTAAAAAATCTAATAATACACCTACTCCATTCATCTTTTGACAACTAGTATACATTTTTTCTCTTTCATCATTCTCTATACTACAAATAAATCATATATATACATTATTTATGACTTCTTAGGAAATTTTTTTTTACCTTTTCTATTGAAAACACTTACAAAAAACATTAAATATACTAATAACCAAAAGAACATATCTTTCGAAATGCAAGTATGTTTCACCCATTCTACCAAATGCTCCTATCTGTCGGCAAATATCGTTTTAGTCTCTAGTCATATCTCCGGTGCACAAGTACACATAATACAGAACTACAATAATTTTTCTTTTAATGCAACCGATAAAAAAAAAAAAAAAAAAAAAAAAAAGACATTAAAAGAAAACTACGTTAACCGATAAAAACAGTATGACATTACCGAAAACGAAAATCCAAATTTTATTAAACCGAATATAAATTGTTTATTTACCTATATTATTTTTACCTTTTCTATTAAAAACATTTTAAAAAAAACATTAAATATACTAATAACCAAAAGAACATATCTAACGAAAAGCAACTACAGTTCACCCGTTCCACCAAATGCTCCTATCTGTCCGCAAATATCATTTTAGTGGCCAGTTATATCTCCGACACACAACTACACATAATACACAACTACCAAAAAAAAAATTCTAATGTAACCGATTAAAAAAAAAAAAAAAAAAAAAAAAAAAAAAAAAAAAAAATTAAAATAAAACTACGTTAACCCATAAAAACAATATAACATTACCGACAATGAAAACCCAAATTTTATTAAACCAAATACAAAAAAAAAAAAAAAAAAAAAAAAAAAAAAAAAATCCCCCGCCGGCCGCAACGCGGCCGACCGGCGCCAACCTCGTTTACGGTTAAAATACGTGCCTATAATAGTATGATGGGTCCATTTGGATACGTACATATGATGGCTCCATTTTGTTAAAGTATATACGATCCAATTCACAGCCCATTTAAATTGGGCTTTTCCTCCATGCTCCTTTGTTTTTTCAAAAAAACGTGCTATCCTAGGCTTCCAGGCTTCTATCCTAAAAAGAGTAAGAGAATTATAATGGGTTGTGTTATAAGAACGGGGTCTATAGGGTCTATAGTTGCAGGTCTGCCAAAACCTCCCTAGTTGGATGATACTTTTTTATCAGCTTTTGCACAAACCATACCATTACCATCCTAAAACATCATAATACTAATAATAATAAGTTAATAAATACATTAAAACATAAAGAGTTAAAAAATCTAATAATACACCTACTCCATTCATCTTTTGACAACTAGTATACATTTTTTCTCTTTCATCATTCTCTATACTACAAATAAATCATATATATACATTATTTATGACTTCTTAGGAAAGTTTTTTTTACCTTTTCTATTGAAAACACTTACAAAAAACATTAAATATACTAATAACCAAAAGAACATATCTTTCGAAATGCAAGTATGTTTCACCCATTCTACCAAATGCTCCTATCTGTCGGCAAATATCGTTTTAGTCTCTAGTCATATCTCCGGTGCACAAGTACACATAATACAGAACTACAATAATTTTTGGAACGGATAGGAGCATTTGGTGGAACGGGTGAACTGTAGTTGCTTTTCGTTAGATATGTTCTTTTGGTTATTAGTATATTTAATATTTTTTAAAAATACCTTACTGATTTATGTTGTAAATAACTGTTTGTATTATTTAAATTAATTCTTTATTTTTATTTTTTTATTATTATTATTTTTTTGTCCAAGTTTTGTCTAAGCTTTTTGTCCAAGTGCAGATTGCACTTTTTTGTCCAAGTGCAGGTTGCACACAAAACAGCCTTTTTTTTGTCCAAGTGCAGATTGCACATAAGCAAAGCAGGCTCAGATTAACACGTAATCGTCATCGCCTTATAGTCTGAAAATAATTAACTCACAAATATGTTAGGCTCGGATATGAAGGTTGCAAAGTGATAAAAATATCACTTTGCCATCCATTCGGTTTTTAGAAAACCATTCGTCATCGCCTTTTTAGAAAACCATTTGTCCAAGTGCAGATTGCACACAAGTCTCACAAGCTCACATTCCACACAATACACATGTTACACAAGTCTCACAAGCTCAGATTCCACAAGCTCAGACTGTCAGGTACAACAAAGTTCTCACAAGGCAAATAGTAAAGATTCTCACAAGACAGTAGTAAAGGCTCGTGATATATTGAGCCTCACCACAAAGCAGTATCACAAAGCAATCTCAATCACAAAGCAACTCTCCATCACAAATCCAACAAAGCAGTATCACAAAGCAACTCTCAATCAGTATCACAAACAAAGCAAAACAAGTACCCCCTAAATAATAAGCAGTATCACAACAATATTGTAAAACAATATATTGACCCTCCCTATTTAGATATTCTAACAAACCACAAATAGGCAGATTGCACACAAGTGAAACACAAGCCGCAAGTGACAGCCGCAAGTGAAACAAATATCTTAGGCTGCCGAAATGTCGAATTCACCATTTAACACACAAGATTCACCATTTAACAGACAAGATGTAATAATCTTGCCTTTACGCTAATTCAATATTACATGTATACAAAACATTAGGCTCAGATTATATATTGCTGCAACATAAGCAAGTTTTATCATATATGGCTGCAACATCAAAGGTTGCAAAATTAAGTTTTTTTTGCCGTCCATTTGGAAATGCCACGCCAAAATCAATTTTTTTTTAAATCATCATCGCCTTTTTTAAAACAAACTGCTTAAATCAAACTGCTTATCAAGTTGCATAAGCAAACTGCTTAAACCAAGTTTCAAATCTGCTTAAAATAACAAACTGCTTATAAAGCATATAAGCAGTTTCATAAGCAGTTTCATATACAAATAGGGAGGGTCATTATAACCCAACCAGCAAACTGCTTACAGATAGACCCCGTTCTTATAGCACATCCTGAAGATGGCTCTTCCAGCGAACCTGATGATGATGATGATGATGATGATACTTCGTTTCAAAATGACATGCGACAATTCAAGAATGTTTTTAGCAAAGCAACATCGTTTGTCAAGAAAAATATGTTAACGAGGATGAGAGCGATATACCAACCTGAATCTGTTGACACACGTGAACCTGTTATTCAGAAAAATACCCGTGGACGTTCGAGCGCAAAGGACAAAAAGGGCAAGGCTACAAAAGTCCCGGACTTGAATGAAGTCCCGGACTTGAATGAAGTATCAACCGTAGATCACCGAAGAAGCACAACTTCAAGATCTACAAAAGTCCCGAACTTCAACAAAGAACATGCAAGACATAGTTCTTACACGGGTCCTAGTGTTCAACAAAGAATAAGACACCGGTTGTACGTTGGAGATGTAGATAGCGAATATTTTATGGAGCAGATTCCAGAGAGATGGCATCCATACATAATAAGTATATATAATGTGGTAGGTGATGGAAATTGTGGGTTTCGGTGCGTTGCCCACGGTATTTGTGAAGACCAAAATAGGTGGCGCGAAGTTAGAGAGATGTTATTGCAAGAGTTAGACCTACATAGGGAGGTTTACATAAGTATGTGGTTGCAAGCTGGCTTTAACGGAATTTGCTATTCAGTAAACTGGTTCGGAAATGGAGCTGCACCGTTAGATCGCTATATGATTATGTCAGACACGGGGTTGGTTATTGCATCACTGATTAACCGACCTGTTGTATTTATATCTTGGCGGGGTTGGAATACGTGTTTTCCGCTTGTTTTCGGTCCAAACTTCTCACAAAGAACTGACCCCCTTGTGATAGCCCGTGTGGGGCCAGACGAATGTGGTCACTACATTTGTCTGACGCTAGACGGAGATTCTCCACTTCCGCATCTCCACCCACAATGGAGAAGGCACAGAACCCAAGATGCATCCCAATGGGAAACATTATATTACGATCGACTAAACATGTTGTAAATAATTATACAGACAAAACATTGTAAATGAGTACTGATTTATGTTGTAAATAATTATACCGACAAAACATAGTGAATGATTACTGATTTATGTTGTAAATAACTGTTTGTATTATTTAAATTAACAATACCTTACTGATTTATGTTGTAAATAACTGTTTGTATTATTTAAATTAATTCTTTGTCCAGGTGAAACAAAATAATCATTTGTGTCGCTGTGAGAGAGGATTCATTGTACAGAGGATATCCCGTAAAGAAGCTAGTTATGGTCAACCGTATTACGCATGTCCTCGTTCAGTGGTAAGTAATCATACGTTTGCTTAGTTATGTAAATTATTTGTTTGCTAATAATACATTTCTTATTATTTTCTTAACATGTAACAGCCAGGAACAAAGGACTATGGGTGTGGGTACTTTATGTGGAAGGATGAGTTTCAAAAGAAGCAGTTTAGTCAAGCATCTTCTTCAACGCAGTGCTCAAACTGCGTTGCTAAAGATAATAAAATTGACCAGCTTGAAACAAGAAACAAGATGTTAGTTTCTCAAAACAAGTTGTTGATGACAAGAAATAAGACGCTCGAGGCATCACTGGAATTGGCAAGGAATCCTGAGGATCACGCATGTCAGTCGGGTGCAATGCTACATGAGCTTTTAGATGACATTAATAATCTTCATATGCAGTAGATGTTGTTATTTTTAAATAATGTGGTAACGTTGTTGTTTAATTTAATAATAACAGTTGTTGTTGTAGTTATTTAATGTGGTAATATTTAACGTGCTATTGTTGTTGTTGTTAATTAAATAAAAACACATTAGACGTTATTATTCAATTAAACATTATACAAAATATTATACAAACAAAATAAATTATACAAAACATTACAAAAAAAAAAAAAAAAAAAAAAAAAAAAAAAAAAAAAAGACAACAAAACGACAAAAAAGAGGACAAACAAGTCAAAGATACCAACTCTATGTCTGTACATGCATAAGAAAGAGGGTTGGAATATATAAATAGGGATGGTCATTATAACCCATCCCATTATAATTTCAACATTTTCACTATAAGTGTTTATTTTATTATTTCATGTCAAACAAAGGTGAGCTTCTATGTTTTAACCAATTATAAAAACTTTACAAAAGTAAAAAGGATTTTATTGGTTGATAGTGAATTTTCTGAAATAGCATGTCATTTTTATATTGGACGCTTATTTCATATTTGAACACTTATTGTAAGGCGTAGAACTATTTCTGCGGAGAACACACATTTGTTATTGAGTTTTATTTCCTTAAGGGTAAACACCATAAAATAACAACTTACTTTCTTTAATTTTCCGAGTTGAAACACATACTTTTTTTATTACCTTACTTACCGACGTACTTTCAAATTTTGTTCCGACTTCACCAATATAACCATTTTATATTAAAGTAATCACTGAAATGACTATAATACCCCTGTCTTCTTCATTATGCATATTGGTGAAGTCGGAACAAAATTTGAAAGTACGTTGGTAAGTAAGATAATAAAAAAAGTATGTGGGTGAAGTCGGAACAAAATTTGAAAATACGTTGGTAAGTAAAGTAATAAAAAAAGTATGTGTTTCAACTCGGAAAATTAGAGAAAGTAAGTTGTTATTTTATGGTGTTTACCCTTTCCTTAACTGGTATGTTCTATTAAATTTGAAAATATATATCTCATTTAAAATTTTAAAATATATATCTCATTGAAATTTTATTTTATAATTTCGAATGAAACTTTTTTCCTCTCTAGATTCAATCGAAAAGCTTGAGTTTGTTTCTTGCAAGTGCAGAATATTGTTACGAGCCTATTGATTGAAGTCCATAAATGTAGAGACAGCCACCGAATGCTGAATGACAAAACATTCACAATGTTCAAATGAAAGGACAAATGTCCCTTAACAGAAGCAAGTTAATTTAAAACGCTTTGTCTTTCAAAATTTTAATAGGTTTAATTAAATAATTTATTTTGTTAATGTTCAAAATGATATGCAATAATTATTGCCGTTTACGTAGGCAAACTTTTATAAGGCTGGTAGCTTAATTACGATCCTTTATTCTGCCACTAATTATCCACCTCAGCCTCAAATTATATGTGCACATTCCAACAAATTAAATGATGCACATTTCAACTGGTTGCAATATTATTTTGCATGTATACATTTTTCATGCTCATAAGTTAGCTAGATTTTACTTGCAACTATACTTCTCTAATACAACTTACATCGCTAAAAATTCTTCTAATTTATGCACATATGTATAACTGGACTTGGAGACCATATACATATTCACACATCTCGAAATTCTACTTCATGTGACTTAACTATTTGCATCATCGACAAAATGAAGATGAGTGACAGTTTGGTTCCTAGTTCATATTTTCACCCCTCCAAATTATCTTTTTACTCCGGCTTCAAAAGCTAACTTAGACTTAGCAACGATTAGACACTATAAAGAAGCTTCACATCGACCAACCTTCTCCACTATATGTTTACCGAAATACAGTTGTGACATTATTTATACGTATAAATACATTATACACTTATAGTTTAATGAAAAAGGTCGTTGACCGTTTTTAAGTTATACGGAGTAATTGATTATTACAATTTACAAGTGCCAGATTTCCCAAACTTTTCAAGGTGCCTCGTCTTTTGCTTGCTTTACTTGCGAGTTTTCTTTTTTCACTTTTTATATTGTCTGTTTTTGGTAGCAAATTGTAAGACTTGGGGTAATTACTCCGGGTTTGAAAACAACAACACAAATCAGGGGATTGATTAATTGATAACAAAGGTTTGGTAAAATAGAGGTGTGGCGTCCTCTAGAATATGTAGGTTTTTAACAAGTAGGGTCCATTACATTGATATGATACTGTGTTGTGGTATAGTAGAGATGAATGGTTAGTTGATAGTGTTGCTAGGCACTATAAAGGCTATCCACATTTAATTAGAAATAGACAACAATGATGGTGGTGGAGCATGCTAGGTCGCATCCACACCACTATCTTTAATTACAATTCTAGCACTACAACATTCGATGCATTTTTAGGGGACATTTCGACCATTTCAGCGAGAACATGTCCTCGCCAATAACTTTCAGCGAGGACATGTTCCCGCCGAAAGATCCCCGCCAACAGCCCGCCGTTGATACTTTTGGCAGGGACAAATGTCACTTTTTGGTGGGGACATGTGGATCCTATAGCTTTTTAGCTGGTCAAACTTGGTCCAGTGTGCCATTACTTTTGGCGGGGACCTATCCCCGCAAAAAAGTCCATTAATTAACAAGAAAAGTCACTTAATTAATTAATAAAGAACCATCTACTGTTGCAGTAAATTATTTTGGCGGGGAAAGACTTAACCAGATAAAACTGGTTCATCCTTTTGGCAAGGACCCGTCCCCGCCAAAAGCTTCTGACCCATTTTGCAGCATATAGCTGGAAAATGGGTAATTATCAGATTTCTTCCGGAATTTTTCTAGAAAAAATCTACAACAACACAACCTGTATATATATCCAAATGCTACAACACCACAAAAGACTCACATCACAAATTCACTAAATATAATATCATACATATTCAAATTCGCTAAGTTAACATAATAATACATATGTATCCAAATACGCTAAAAACGGTTCAAAAACCGTGATCACATGATCATCTACAAAACTATACATAAGCTAGCTATCTGCAAAATGGTCCAAAAACTATACATAAGCTAGCTATCCGCAAAATGATCCAAAACTATACGCGGGAACAATTTAGCGGGAATCCTAACACATAAACTACATAAACACATAATAATTCATGTAAATCTACACAACTTTTTCCATAACCCCAAAACAAATATAAACCGACCCATCAGACCCAAACAAGCCATATGCTACTCCCAAGTCTCCCCACTAGCCCCACTCCCCTCCCCGGTACCTCGAGACTCACCCTATGATGCATTTTGTGATCCCGATGTCCCCGGCAAGCCCCTCGCTAGCCGCTTGGTCCAACCCGGCTGAGTCCTGGCCCAATACAGCAAAATATCAATCTGTGTCCTTTGCGTGGACAGCTCCTGGGATTGCTTCTGCACGGTTTCCTGCAGCGAGGACGAGGAGGCTTGCTCGCGAGCTCGTGAGGCGCTGAGGGTCGTCTTTTGACCACCGTCGGGTAATACTGGACCTACGCCAGGAATATGACCGCGTTGCTTACCACCGATCACGTGGCGCATAATATCGAGGTCAGTCATAGTCATCCCGAAGGAGGTGCTCTCTGTCCGCTTCCGTATCATATCATTCTGTTTAGTTACAAAAAAACAAGAAAAGTAATATATAAGTCGTGATTTATTATATTGCATTAATGTTGGTGAGTGTTAATACAATTATCGTCTAAAAACGTTATTTATATTTTACGATCTTTGCTATATATTATTAATGACAATTATAAACTTTATCTTTAGCAAAGCATATATATAAGCTAAGTCTTTTACATTTATAGTTAAAACTTTTAAAAACTCATAACATGCTACATACATGATCACTAGTTTATACATGATACATGCATGTTACATACATTTTACATTTCACATATTACATTTTAATTCTTAAAATGGAAATATGTACATGACATCATGGCATACATCATATTGAGATCTTTAGATATCTTGAAAGATTTTGAGAATATCATGGAAAGATCTTCAAGCAAAGAATTGGATATGGTAATATCTTGGCAAGATTTGGAAAGAATTTTGGAGATTTGCTATCAGGGACTGGCGGAACCAAATTGTATAACGGACGGAACCCTCAATTTGGTTTCGCCCAATCCGTGGCCTGTTTTATCCATTTTCCTATAAATAGCAGGCCACTCATTCTTGTTTACTCATAACTCATAAGCAAAAACATTAGTATACATTCTTTCATTCATTACTAACCCATTCATATTACATATTTCATTCTTAGTGATCTTTCTTTTGTAGCAAAGAGATCAAAGCATCACAAGCTTCAACATACTATTGCAAGACTTGTTAGAATAGTCACTGGGTGATTTAATTGTATTTCACACATCATTGTTGTACCAAACATTCAGTAGTGATCGGTTAGTATTTTATTCCTTAAAATACGTAGAGTGTCGGGAGTGGTTGTGCACTTGTAAAGGAATTCGGTATCTAGCTTTGTAACGGAAAAAGTGTAAGCGACGTTAGGTTGGTTCTACCTCGAACTAGAACTCGGTATTTAGCTTTGTACTGGAAAAAGTGTAAGCGACGTGTATAAAGGTTTTCTCCGTCGAGAAGGGAGCTTGTTTCTTAGTGAAGAAAAACTCTCGAGTTAGAGGCTCGAGGAGTGGAGTAGGGCAAGGAAGAGAGTCCTTGTAGACTGAACCACTATATATATCCGTGTTGTGGTTTGATTGTTTCTTTCCTTACTTGGTTTATTTATATTGTTTGATTGTTTGCATTAAGTTGAAATTACGTTAAGTATTCAAAGAAAATTAATTTTAAAAATGGTAAAAACTATTCAAACCCCCTTCTAGTTTTCACAATTGGTATCAGAGCTACGTTACTCAAGATCTTTAAAATATATTGTATTTTAAAACTTGAAATGATCCATGGATTTTGAAAATTTCAAAGAAGGGCAATCTATGCAAAGACCACCACTATTTGAACCAAATAGTTTTATGTATTGGAAAAACTACTTTGAAACTTATGTGAAGTCAAAGGATATAGATCTATGGTACATTATTGTAGAAGGTGACCATAAACCCATAATTAAGGATATATCAAGTGGTCAGGATGAGGATATTTCTGTTACTCGTCAGAGTGATGAGCAAAAGAAATTAATTGCCAAAAATAATGAAGCTAAAATGATGCTTTATAATGCTTTACCTAGGAAAGAATATGAAAGAGTCTTTATCTGTAAAATCGCAAAAGATATTTGGCAATCCTTAATTATCACTCATCAAGGGAACTCACAAGTCAAGGATAATAAAATTGATCTTCTTGTTCAACAATATGAACAATTTGTTATCCCTGAAGATGCACTGGTACAGATTCTGCCTATCGTCACACTGGAAATGCGTGACTATATGCATATAGTCACACACGTTTTTTTGGGTGTGTGTGACAAAAAGTCACGCCACCGTAGGTATCATATGGTCACATTGTTTAGTTTGTGGCCGTTTTCATCGAAAAAGAGTGACCAAAACCCGAATATGTGTGACTAAATAGGCACAAGTTTTGTTGGATTCATCAGTATGTGTGACTATTTCCCATCCTATGGCCACACGAAAATATAATAAATGTGACGTTTGTGATGATTTAGTCACACATCGTGTGTTGTTTTTTTCGAGTTAGTCACATACAATTTAAAAAACAGTGGCCAAAAGTGTTAATAAGTGTGACCATATGCTGTTTAAAGTGAAGAAATGTGTACTATTGATCATCCAATGGTCACATGAATTCTTAGTTTGTGTGGCCTTTTGTAATATTTAGTCACACAAAGCATGTTTGCTTTGGGTATTTAGTCACATACAGTTAAGCATAAAGTGGCCAAAAGTGTTAATAAGTGTGACCATATGCTGTTTTAAGTGAAGAAATGTGTATTTTGTGTGACTATTGATCATCCAATGGTCACATGAATTCTTAGTTTGTGTGGCCTTTTGTAATATTTAGTCACACAAAGCATGCTTGTTTTGGGTATTTAGTCACATACAATTAAGCATAAAGTGGCCAAAAGTGTTAATAAGTGTGACCATATGCTGTTTTAAGTGAAGAAATGTGTATTTTGTGTGACTATTGATCATCCAATGGTCACATGAATTCTTAGTTTGTGTGGCCTTTTGTAATATTTAGTCACACAAAGCATCTTTGTTTTGGGTATTTAGTCACATACAATTAAGCATAAAGTGGCCAAAAGTGTTAATAAGTGTGACCATATGTTGTTTTAAGTGAAGAAATGTGTATTTTGTGTGACTATTGATCATCCAATGGCCACATGAATTTTATGTATGTGTGGCCTTTTGTAATATTTAGTCACACAAAGCATGTTTGTTTTGGTTATTTAGTCACATACAATTAAGCATTAAGTGGCCAAAAGTGTTGATAAGTGTGACCATATGCTGTTTAAAGTGAAGAAATTTGTATTTTGTGTGACTATTGATCATCCAATGGCCACTTGAATTTTATGTTTGTGTGGCCTTTTATAATATTTAGTCACACAAAGCATGCTTGTTTTGGGTATTTAGTCACATACAATTAAGCATAAAGTGGCCAAAGTTGTTAATAAGTGTGACCATATGCTGTGTAAAGTGAAGAAATGTGTATTTTGCGTGACTATTGTTCATCCAATGGTCACATGAATTTTTATTTTGTGTGGCCTTTGGTACTATTTAGTCACACATCGAATTAAACAAAGAGTGACCAATAATGTTGGAGCAGAGTTGCTATTGCTAGCAGTACTAAGGTAGTCCTGCTGAAGCAGAGTTACTGCTGCTAGTGCTGCTGGAATGAGTATATATATTATATATAAAACAATATTAAAAAACACAAGAAATTTCAAATTGAATTAAACTCGAATGTATATAACTGGACAGAATATACAATTGTAATGTCGTACTTAATTAATCAAATATCTAAAGACTTTTGAACCTTCACCCCCTTAGCAGTTTGCCTTAAGTCGTTAGCAGATATATATTGTTTCTTCGGTGGTGCCTGTGGTACACATTTAGTCACATGGTTTGTTGGTGTAACCTGTAGTAAACAAAAGACGCTTCTATCAAACATTGAATTACATATGAATAATTATATATGTAGGTTGAAAAAACACATGTACGTACCACCTCTTCAAAAATAACTTGATCCTTTGGCCATGCAACGAAACTACCTTCAACATTCTTAACTACTTTTAACCCATTATTTGCTACGTCCGGTACGCATGCTGCATCAACTAACGATTCATCAATCGACACTTTGTAGCAATCACTTGGGAGTGGTCGGTTATGCAGCACTTGCTTTCCATGAGACTAGTATACGGTACCCAAAGCAACAATATTTGTTTGCTTTATAATCCACAGTTTGCACTTAAGTGTCTACAAAAAAAGAATTTTTATGTATATATCAGAAATTATTTAAACAAAAGAATAACAAGAAACATGTTGAAATACATACTGTTGGTAGTGCTTGTGTTAGAGACACATCTTGTTGCGATTGGGAATCTGGAGACCCGTTTCGTCGCTTCTTTTGCTTTGGCTTATTGGGTCCGACAGTTTTAGCAAGTTCCTATATGTATATATAAAACACGTTACATTATTTAAACAAAAGAGTAACAAGAAACATGTTGAAATTAAAATACATACTGTTGGCAGTGGTTGTGTTGGAGACGACACATTTTGTAGCGATTGGGAATCTGGAGACCCGTTTCGTCGTGACTTAAGGTTATGCTTAGGCCTGACAGTTTTAGCAGCAGGTTCCTATACGTATATATAAAACACGGTACATTAGTCGATCATGTATGTAAAATTCAAAAATCAAAGGGCGATCTTTTATTACTATACTTACCATTGTTTCCGTTACCTTTTTAGAAGTTTCAAGGCCATTGGATTTCTCCTCAATTCCCGCATCTTTAGGACTTACAACACCACTTATCTGAGTGCCATTGGAGTCACCTGCAATATTGTCAATGGCCATTGGAGTCACCTGCAATATAAATTAAGAAATACAGTCACTCATCAGTTTATGTTCAATGCCTAGTATCATTAGCATCAGTGGTGTTAGCATTAGAAAATGAAATTGTTAACAACATAAAAAATGGCTTACAACTGAGGATATTGGCGATGGTTCAGTTGGCAGAGTTATATTCATCCCTTTATTATTCAACTGTTGCAGAATTTGAGAAAGCATTATATTTGTGTTTTCCACCTCACCGGATAATTTATTGACCTGCACATCTTTTTCGGTCATCTCGGCGGACAATTTCTTGATCAATTTATCTTTTTCTTCACGCTCGCGTCTCTCATTATCCAGTTGAGTTTGAAGTAAGGCAATTTTTTCATTGGCTTCTTGTTTTCTTCGAGGAAGGCCAAAATACTCTTTGTATGTTACTGCACCTCCCACTCCTCTGGCATAACCGCCCTTTTCCTTACCAAATACAAATGTCATGGCATCAGTGCCATCTTCAAAACCCGATGTTCCTTCCTTGATCTTGTCATCAGCTTCTTTCTGCACAAAAAATATAGGAAATGTTGGGATTAAAAGTCTTCTTGATGATGTTAGAGTAACTGCTGATATATAAGCTACTACTGCTAGTACACAGTTAAATGTTGCTGCTATATAAGCTTAATAATAGAATTAGCAGTCAAACTTACAAGTTCATCTCCCTTTGATTTAATATCATCATTTGGGTATTCGCCGTCTTTGTTTACCCTTCCTTTCACCCACATTACATCACGGGGGGGTTCTTCATCCGCTTCAATCTCTTTATTTTCGATCTAATAAACATCAAATGCATACCCATGTAAAGTTAGACCAAGATAAACGAAAATATGAGGATGCTTACACATGTACAGTTAAACCAAGATAATCGAAAATATGAGGGTATTAATGCAAATGTGCAAATTGGGCAATGTAAACAGATTCATTTCTCATACTGATCGTCTCTTAATTGGTAAAACAAACATTGTGTAATCTTACCATTTTCTCTTTGACATAAGCATATCCACCTCGTCCCATTTTATGCTGATAAATATTTTGGGAACGCGCCATTTTACCTTTCTCAGATTTCTCCTAAAAACACAAAATCATAAGGCGTTTAGATGCGGTAATGCTGCAAACTGAAAATAATAAAATGACATATACACTTAATTAAAGATGACTAATTAAAACCTTGTATGCTTCGGTGGTCGTGTATTTAACATACTCGACCCAGTCTTCTGATTTCATTATTGTATTATACAAGTTCGGGACTTCATTCAGTTTGGAAGGTGTATTTAGGTTGGGCAAAATGTAGTTGAATTTGAGCTTCCTTCTGTAATTCCTTAGCATTTTACCAAGACGAATCATTATCAATTTTCTGTATTTGACGTCAACAACAAAAAATTTCTGAAAAGATTAACACAATGTTGTTAATTAGTTGCACATAATGTAACTGCATACATAAACTTATGTAGTACTGGGTTACAAAATAGTGTATATGTACCAAGATTTCATCCCATAGTTTATCTTTTGCTTCTTTATTCACCTTCTTCCAGTGTAGAATCTTCACACCTATCTGCTCACGAGCCACATCTCCTAAAAAACTCACAAACACTGCTCTGTTTTCCCTTGTTACCCTACCAAATGCATCGAAGGTTACCTTGAGCTTTATTGCACCAGGTTTGTCATGCTTCGCGCGAAACTTTACTAGCCTGGTTGAGCCCCTCTTAGCTACTATCTCAGGTGTTTGGTTGGTTACAGGCTCATCTATATCTTCTTCATCAGAAGACTTTTCGGATTCATATTCTAAGGCGTTATCATCATGTACAATATGATCAAGAGGAAGCAAAGTATGGTTATCAACAATGGGTTCAGTTTCCATGACTCTTGAGCAACAAAGGGTAAAAGAAAATGATTATGGCTTAGCTTGGAGAGTAATGGTGAGAGAAGATTAGATTTTTGTTTTTTATGTGCAGTCTTTTTTTTAAGGAGAGAAAAGAGGCTATACACCAAGAATATGAATCGTTTGTGATTCAAAAAATTTCGATCCAAAAATTTGCCTCCAAGTTGTAATTTGAAATTAACAATTGAATTATTTGAAAATTTTCCCTTTGAACCTGTTAATTAAAGCATAAACTTGAATAAATCAAATTTTTGGCTCCAAATTTTATACTCCAGTACTATCTTAATAATCGCAAATAATGTATCATACTGTGCAACCATCACATCAACAGTACAAACTACTACCCATTTTGGTTTCATTGTTTGCGTGCTTGTGTTTGCCATAAGAATGTGTGTGTTGATTAGGGTTTATTGATTTTTGTGTGTGTTTACAAATGACCGGGTAAAGGGATTAATTGCTGGTTGAATATTGAATTTGTGGTTTGGTTTAACTATAGCTGACGTGGCAAGATTTGTTTAAAAAAAAAAAAAAAAAAAAAAAAAAAAACTAATGGTGATGATGTGGCGGTGAAATCCGGCTATAGCCGGTAAATAGGGATGGCAACGGTTCGGGTTCGGGGCGGGTTTTAGTATACCCATAACCGAACCCGTTTATAATATACCCGTACCCGCCCCATATCCCACCG
This sequence comes from Artemisia tridentata subsp. tridentata, assembly GCA_021014915.2. Lineage (NCBI taxonomy): Eukaryota > Viridiplantae > Streptophyta > Magnoliopsida > Asterales > Asteraceae > Artemisia > Artemisia tridentata. The sequence goes on along the minus strand of CP139507.1, from coordinate 93,532,107 downwards.
GATACCCGATTAATATTATCCATCGGTTTTTCGGGTTTCCCCGCGGGTATCAGTTATCCGTACGTAGTTGAATATTATATTGACAAAATTGGCGGTATTAAGATTAAGTCACGCTAAAATCCACCGAAACAACAAAAGAAAATACTCTAACCACTCCCAACAATAACTCAGCTTTAAACTTTAACACAATGCCACGTCAGCTTTAACACACTCACCCTTAATTAACTGAGCTTTAGTTATACACAAGATGTTTAACGAATGAGCCGAGATGATATGGTTGTATACGAGATGTTTAACGAATGAGCCGAGATGATATGGTTGTATATATACGAGATGTTTAACGAATGAGCCGAGATAATATGGTTGTATACGAGATGCTTAACGAATGAGCCGAGATGATATGATTATACACGAGATGTTTAACGAATGAGCCGAGATGATATGGTTGTATACGAGATGTTTAACGAATGAGCCGAGATGATATGGTTGTATACGAGATGTTTAACGAATGAGCCGAGATGATATGGTTATACAAGAGATGTTTAACGAATTGAATGAGCCGAGATGATATGGTTGTATACGAGATGTTTAACGAATGAGCCGAGATTATATGTTTGTACATGAGCAACACACCCAACAATAACTCACGCAACCTTTCGACCCTGTTTCATCATTTCTTAAAAGAGTTTAATTTCTAGACCAACCCTGATAGCTGGATGGTCTTGAGGCAACTCACGCAACCTTTCGACCTCTGGATCAGCACGATTATGCATCTGTAGCATAATACGAGTTATCTCACCTAGCAAATTGTTAATCAATTTGAGTTCTTTTTCTTGTTCATTGTGTAATCGGGTGAGGATAGCCTTTTGCACCTCTGCTAGTTAATTTGTTAGCCACAGTGTTTGTGTTAAAATTAGTGATACTTGCGAGAGAGTTTTATAAGAAGTTGTGTGAGAAAACGAAGTGTTGTGAAAGTGGCTTTGATAGTGGAAAGCCATTAAACTAGCCGTTGGAGGCTATTTTAAAAATCAGATTGAAAGTAAAAGTAACCGTACGAGTATTATTCAAATTCAAACGTAAAGTAACAGTACAACATATTAATAACGAGCGGGATATTTAAAATTTCAAATTTCAAATTCAAATTAAACAAAAGGGCGGGATATATTTAAAATTTATCAATTCAATTCAAATTCAATTCAATTTATAAATTGAAAATAAAGTATCAAATACAAATACATTAAACATGAAATAGAAATACATTAAACATGAAATAGAAATACATTAAATGTCAAATAAAAACTACGTTAACATAAACAACGCTTGATTAACATAAACAACATACGATTAACATAAACAACGGACGATTAATAAAAACTATCATCTGAATCTGGGTAACCATCTTCAGAGGATTCGGAAGGTGTGAAAAAACCAGACTCCCACCTTTGCCTACGTTCTTCATCCTCCCTGGCTTGCCGCTCCAAATGATCAGCTTCCTCTTCTCTTTCAAGTGCTTCCATTTCCAGGAGGACTTGCATATCTGCTTCCTCTTTCCTAAGTTGTTCCTCAGTTAACCCAAACGGATTTGGGTCTTGGTTGGGAACCGGTTCATTTTCAGGTTGATTATTCACCGGAAAATTTTCCGGTTGGAAAACCGGAAAGATATGCTCGGGTGGAGTATAGAACTTTTCATTTTCGCTAGGTGGGCTTGGAAACTGTTGGCCAAAATCCTTTTGGCGAGGTGGGCTTGGAAATTGTTGGCCAAAATCCTTTTGGCGAGGTGGGCTTGGAAATTGTTGCCCGAAATCTTTTCTGGAAGACATCTTGAATTTGAGATGCTTGGATCTTGAGTATTTGAGAAGTTTGGAATGTGTTTCTGTGTGACTTGTGCGCTTCAGAAGCATTGGTATTTATAGGGTACAAATGCACACGTTTTATTAACGTGACTTTGAATTTTAATTGTTGGGGCTAACCTGCGTTAACGCAGCGTTAATATGTTGTACTTTATCTTACGTTTGAATTTGAATTTGAATTTGAATTTGACTTTGTTAAGGCTGAGTTATTGTTGGAAGTGGCCTAAATATACCCATACTTCTCAAACACATTCAGACTGCGATAGATATTAAAGCATGTATTTACATTAAACATGTACCAGAAAATATCAATTACCCTAATGAAAAAGTCAATTAGTGTAATACCTGAAATTCAGATAACGCATAAAATTACCAAATTACCCCTGATAATATAAAACCTTATTAAACAACTTATAAAATTCCGAAATAATTCCAAAACTTCTGAAATCGAACTATATCTGAAACAAATAAATTTCTGAGACAATGTTACATCATTTTCAATGTTCAAAAATTATCATACACATTTGTTTATTTAAAATCCGAAAATTACAAATTAAATAAATATAATGTTTTAATTCTTTTAATTAGATTATATGTCAAAATAAAATAAGGAAGGGATAACAAAATCAACCCAAATATTCCCTTGATACTATGGACCGAAATATACAGATTTTGCCCGCCAAAGTCGGTTTCCACAAAGTATAAACAAATATCTTTTATTTTTTTACTCTAAAAAAACCAAACCGCATAAGCTAAAAGAAACCCTAGCGATCAAAATAAATCGACCAAGGCTTCTACACGATTTCTGGACTTGAGAAAGTAATTTTATGGTGTTCTTGGAGGTGCAAGGAGGCTAGGAAAAATAAGGGTTGCTGCGTTTTCTCCTTGGTTCGTTCTTGTTCTTAATTTCTTGTCGATTTGCTCTAAAACAAGGTAATAATTCATGCGACTAAACAAAATGTTTTAAAATTAATATGGAAATTTTCCTGTGATCTTTAGATGTTATATGACTCATATAAAATATGTAAATCGATCCATGCATGCTAATCTAAGCGTATGAAAATATAATGGTCATAAAACACGTAAATCACGAAAATATATAATCCGAATTTCTGGACATGATAGCTATTTTATTTAGACCTCATATGATGTAATAGACCTGGGAAAAATGATAGATCGAATTATAGTAGCCTAAATCATGTCGTTGTAATTTTAATGTCTAAAACATACGTAAATATGCAATATATGTTAAACGATTTTTCTGGGCATGTTCTTTATTTTTCGTGGGTTCCTTAGGATTCATATGATCTGGGAAAAATATGAGTTTGATTTTTTGAGGCCTAAAATTAACGTGGTGAATTATTGTATAAACCGGATTTTGGGAAAACAAGAAATAAAATAAAATGGAAATCGTGGGTACTAGGGTTTGGATTCTTGGGCATGATACTGATCATTTAATGTGTTTCAATGATGAATTAATGATGGTTCAATGATTGGTAAAAAGTAGGGTTTGAAATTGTTTCTAAAAAGTCTTACCGATTTGAAGTAAAAAGTATAAGGACCTGTTTTGCCAACTTTGAAACTTCTGGGATATTTTTGTAAGATCATATACATCTGTAGGAATGTGGGAAAAATATAACTTTGGGGTCCTAAGTGTAAATATTGCATAATAATGAATTAATGGGAAATTAGGGTTTCGATTTGAAACAAATTAAAAGTGAGGGACCAAAAGTGTAAATCTGAAATTCTGAAGTTGTTTTGAGTTAATACTGATATTAAAAGGTTGTTGTGTAAATTTGAGGATTTTTGGGCTAATTATGTAATTGTTATGAATTATGACTTAATATATATGTTTTGTAAACTTAAAGGGCTAAATATGTAAATTCTGAATTCTGAGGGGTCAAATATGTAAAGCACTAACTTCTGATGGTATATTCTGTAAATTTGAAATATAATATGCTTGGTTGGTAATTATGGTTATTGTAGGGTTTAATTTGTAAAATATGAAATTATAAGGTTGGTTTTGTAAATTATGTAACTAAAGGGGTGTAATCTGTAAATTGTGAAACTTAAGGGAATAAAATGTAATTCTGAATAAAATGAGTATATAATTCTGTAACTTGAGGTATTTTCACTAATGACCTTGGAAATTAATGAAGTTACATTTAAAAACCCTAAACTTTGTATAATTGTCATAGTTAACCCTAAACTTCTGTAACTTGATAAAATGTAATGTATTCCATAATAATCTATGAATAAGGGTTAAACCTAATCTGAAATGATAATATCTGATAAATCTGGAAACCTGATAATTATGGGAACTTACTAAATCTGGAAAGTTACTAAAAATAGAAAGTACATAAAATGAAGAGATAAATTAAAAGGAATAATCTGATTAAGAAACTTTATTAATTCTGTCTTCCTCTTCCTTAGGTGTGAAGAAGGAGAAGTCTTGAACTTCTTTCTATGGTTGTCTGTTTATCTGCTGTGCTAATAAGGTACAGATATTCTGCCCTTTTTCAGTAAGGGTTTTTCATTCCCTTTTCTTTCAGTTTTACATTTTCTTTATTAGGATCTCCGATACCACTGCTATGTTCCCTTTCTGTTGTGAATCTTTGTTGTGATCTGTTTGTCTTGAACCTTTTTGTTTGAACCTTTGCTATGATTCTTTCATTCTGAACCTTTTTCCTGAACTCTGATTGACCTCTTGTTCTGAACCCTGAATTTGTGAGTCTTGATTAAATCTGATCTGTGAACCTTGTTCTGAACCTTAACCTGATATATCTGTTGTAAACTTTGATTTGATTTTGGTATAAACCTTAACCTGTTAAATCCTTATCTGAACCTAATTGATTTTGAACCTTTATTAAAAGCTATTTTAAAAAGAAGCTATACCACTTGAAATGGAAGTTACTAAAAGTTTTGGAAGACCATTTTTATGAAAACTATTTTGAAAGATCATTTCAATGAAAACCATTATTAAAGGATTGATTTAAATGAACTCTTGACAGGAACTTCTGAAATGGATTATTGCTATAAACTTGTAATTATTAACCTTTGATATACTCTTTTGGACTATTGGAAATAAACCTTTTAATCTGAACTTAAGCTTTGATATTAAACTTAATCTGATAAACTCTGATTTAAACCTTATTATCTTATTCTGAATTGTTGACATGACCCTTCTGCCATGAACCCGTAGATATGACTCTGTTTATTATATGACATCTGACCTTGACCACAGTCTGATATCCGAGCCAATCACTAGGCATGAGGGTTTCATGTCCATGTCATTGATGCACCGATGGCATGACTCTAGGGCAGGAGAGTGATGACCTGTCCCGTCCCTAATTTTATCTATTATGTAGGAGAAGAATCTGGCCTACTGGGGCGCATGGATGCATCCTAGTTCTGACTCTGTTATCTGTTATCTGTTATCTGTTTATTTTATATGTTTATTATTATATCTGGTGACTGATGGTGTGTGCGATACACGTCTTTCACATATATCTGGGAGCTGATCACTCCGATTTGATACATGAGGTCACCCCTCATATTATCTGTTACTTGAGAGGCATCCCTCTGGATTATTATATGATTACTCTGTTATGATTTATCTGTTATCTCTGGGCTCGTGATGGATTTCTGTATTTTCCTAAACCTGGTTTGTACATTATCTCTTTCTCATTTCTTTTCTTTTACCCTTATTCCTTTCCTATTCTTTCACTCTAATTCAGTATCTGTATAATCTGTATTTCGGATTTGTTTCTGTATTGTTATCTGTTATTGTTTCTGTCATCTATATATCTGTTCACTGAGCTCTCGTAGCTCAGCCGCATTTCTTTTCCTGCGGCAGGTTTTTAGTAGGAAGCTGGGAATGAGTGAGAGTGTACCTCTGGACTTAGAAGGCTTGGTAGCTATTCTGGATTAGAATTGGATGGAAGATATTATGTTTTAGAATTAGTTTTGAAAGTTTTCATTGTAACCTTGTAGATTCAGTATTTCATGTTGTAATCCGTTGAGATTTTTGTATTACTGTAGATGTATGCTCTGTTTTCATCTGATATGAATCCATTATTGTGATATCTTTACCCTTGTCGGGTTGGGGTGTTACAATTTATGGTATCAGAGCCAGGTTGCGAATCGTAATACATTTAAGTTCCTATAGAGACTCACAGGCTGCGACTCGTAATACATTTACCCTTGACCTGTGAAGTCTGGACCACTAAGTTTCCACTGTAGGCGCTCGTAGGACAACCTCTGAGAATTTGCTTTAGGATTTCCCTATAGGAACTTAAATTCTGACCAGTGAGGAATGGGTAGACTATAAGTCATTTGCTTAAATATCTTGCTTCCGCACCACTCTGATTCGAGTCTTGCTGATGGTTAAAATCGCATTTGGAAATTTAGAGCTTATGCCTTGCATCACCTAAGAATTGAAACCTAAATAAAATATGAAGCATTGGAAATTGCGTAGTAATTATCTGACATTATTTGATCCTTGCCTTCCGATTTCAACTCCGACCTCTGAACCTTCTGTTAGTCTTTCTGATGCCTCTTTGGGCAATCTGAGAATCCCCATGATGATAATACACTTGATACATTCTGTTATTTCTTTCTTGCTTCTGATAATTACCTATGAATCCTTTGATTTCGTCTTAACCATGTCTGTTCCCATGAGAAGTTTTGTAGCGTTTGACCACGAGTATATAAATGCATTCCCTCACATTCCCGAACGATAAGATTTATCTTTATTGATCCGTCTTTCTTTGACAGTAACCTTGATTTTATCCTTATAAGGATTGATTGATTTGATCATTTAAAATATTGACGACTATCCTCCTATGTCTCACCTTTGGCGTTTGAAACAATTTTGGAACCCCTGCCATGATTACCAATTGTTAAACTTTTGCTGCCACTACCCAATTTTGACCTTCATTTCCGATCTGTTGGATAAACAGTCTGATATCTCTCCGACCATCCCGAAGACCATTTAACCTTAATGTGTTTGACACATCCTATAAATTCATGACCCATGCTGGATATAAATGGATCCACTGAAGCTATTTTGTCCTGAATGATGAATCTTAATCTTATTTGCCAATCAGTTTTTCTTTGGAAGGATTTGATGCAAATACTATCTCTGCATGGAATTGTTAACTGAACTTATGATGCTGATATCCGACATTTCATACGTCTCACTTCTGACAGTTATACAATATTCGTATTACCAATGATGTACACCCTACCTGTCACTTATGCTAAAAGCTAAACCAAGAACACCAACACCGTGAACTATTCGCGTACCTATCCCCACACTATACTGAACCATGTACTTGACTCTGACATATGAACTATCCGTCTGGTTAAGTGACCATATACGTTCTGCGGATCTGTTTACTATTGATATACTTAATTTTGGAGATCTTTTGATTATTGATTGACTGGTTCTTCAGCTATCATAAACTACCGCATCTGAAATGTAACGATCTATTCCACCCTACTTTTGATATAATAACCTCTAACCGCTTAAATCTGTTAAGCTTAACCCTGCTATGGAAATATGTACCCTGACCTCATTTGATTATCAAATTCTCCTGACACCCTATTAGTATCCACCCCTAGAAAGTGTTGGCATTGAAAGTTTTGTTGTACAAATTTTCTGGCATTTTCTGATGAAACTCTTGGGTTTTCTCTCCTGTTGAGCAGAAAAATTGACTCTGAACCGATCTCGGTTGACGACCCATGATGCTATAGAAGTTGAGAGATTGAAGAAACTGATGAGATATGTTTTTGTCCACCTCAGTGTTCCCTTTAAATACCTAACCGTAATCTCAACCGTAATCACTTTTCATTCCGAGTATAAATGATTAAATTATTCTATCCTTGTGAACTCTGTACCAGACAACCTCATTTAATGTTTGAAGGACTGAAGAAGCAACCACAAGAACTCCTGAGAAGGGAGATGACTAACTGAGAGCAATTTCCGTAAAGTAATTCAGTTTTATTCGTAAAGATGGGTGATGTGATTTAGATATGACGTTTCCCTGAAGTGATTCATGAAAACTGTTTTCGTACTCTTTGTGACCATTATGAGTCTTAAATAATGCCAATAGTATTGGCCAATAAGAATCATGTTTTCACGAGTATCTGGACAATTGTCATAGTATGACAACATGTTGTGCCCTGAGACGAACGAGGAAACATGTAGACCATCTTCGTATTAAATGGAATGACCTTTGTTCTGGAAGAAAAGATGTGATTTGGCATTTAGAGATTGTAGCAGACACCACCACCGAACATCCGATGACGACAGCAATCTGAGTTGGCGGATTCCGAACTGGGCTAGTAGACTTGTCCAAGGCTCGCAGTCTTGCTTCTCTATTCATTTTAGTTGTACTAAGATGAATTGGGAGCAGAAGCAGACTTGAGAATGGAAACTGAGATCATGACCTTGAATAGAAGAAAATTCTGAAGCGAATAAATTCTGTGACGGATGAAGCTATGGATGATGTGATTCACTTCTGCTTGACCTATCTAAATTTCTGTTACCTGATGATAAATCCTTTGAATGATTTAAGTTCTTTATCAGTAATTCCGCTCTGTGTTCATTCTGCATATGTCGGATGATGGTTTTGTTATCTGAAATTTGACGAATGATGGATGATCTGATGTACCAAATTCTGATAGACATTTTGGGACTTCCGTTAAAATTCTTTTCGAGTGATTCGTTCTCCTCTTAGTTAGGGTAATTGATTTTGATGACCTCTGAGACCGTAGGAAGACTAGGTGGATTAGGATAAGTTTGTTCTGTTCACAACTTGAGATAAAGTATGACCATCATGAGGGCATATTTATATGATGCCAGTATTATGACGTCTGGCCAACGTGATAATACTTACATCATATAACGTGCACTTGTTGTGGGCATAAGATATTTCGAGAAGTGCCTTAGAAGCTTTAGAAATTCTGATAACTGTTTGGGATCGTCTGCGTTAGTGAGACTTTAAGTTCATTCTACCTATACGCGTAATCTGCTTCCACCGTTATGCGAATTGATACATCTGGATTCTCGTCACGCATTCTGTTGACCTCTGAACTTCTGATAATAATCTTCAGTTTTGTTATAAAACTTCTTCCAATTGATGTTATCGATAATTTATTGCTATACGCTCTAATCTGATCAGTCAATTCAATTTCTGTGGATGGCATATCCGTCAAAATCCTGTGAAATTCATACGTCTCTTCCGAGGAAATCTGATTATCATCTTTTAGGTCTGATATGTCTTTGTTTAGTTTCCGTTCCCTTTTCTTTCTGCTTTCTGCAAATTTCGAGGACAAAATTTTTTTGTTAGTGGGGAAGAAGTTGTAATACCTGAAATTCAGATAACGCGTAAAATTACCAAATTACCCCTGATAATATAAAACCTTATTAAACAACTTATAAAATTCCGAAATAATTCCAAAACTTCTGAAATCGAACTATATCTGAAACAAATAAATTTCTGAGACAATGTTACATCATTTTCAATGTTCAAAAATTATCATACACATTTTTTTATTTAAAATCCGAAAATTACAAATTAAATAAATATAATGTTTTAATTCTTTTAATTAGATTATATGTCAAAATAAAATAAGGAAGGGATAACAAAATCAACCCAAATATTCCCTTGATACTATGGACCGAAATATACAGATTTTTCCCCCCAAAGTCGGTTTCCACAAAGTATAAACAAATATCTTTTATTTTTTACTCTAAAAAAACCAAACCGCATAAGCTAAAAGAAACCCTAGCGATCAAAATAAATCGACCAAGGCTTCTACACGATTTCTGGACTTGAGCAAGTAATTTTTTGGTGTTCTTGGAGGTGCAAGGAGGCTAGGAAAAATAAGGGTTGCTGCGTTTTCTCCTTGGTTCGTTCTTGTTCTTAATTTCTTGTCAATTTGCTCTAAAACAAGGTAATAATTCATGCGACTAAACCAAACGTTTTAAAATTAATATGGAAATTTTCCTGTGATCTTTAGATGTTATATGACTCATATAAAATATGTAAATCGATCCATGCATGCTAATCTAAGCGTATGAAAATATAATGGTCATAAAACACGTAAATCACGAAAATATATAATCCGAATTTCTGGACATGATAGCTATTTTATTTAGACCTCATATGATGTAATAGACCTGGGAAAAATGATAGATCGAATTATAGTAGCCTAAATCATGTCGTTGTAATTTTAATGTCTAAAACATACGTAAATATGCAATATATGTTAAACGATTTTTTTGGGCATGTTCTTTATTTTTCGTGGGTTCCTTAGGATTCATATGATCTGGTAAAAATATGAGTTTGATTTTTGGAGGCCTAAAATTAACGTGGTGAATTATTGTATAAACCGGATTTTGGAAAAACAAGAAATAAAATAAAATGGAAATCGTGGGTACTAGGGTTTGGATTCTTGGGCATGATACTGATCATTTAATGTGTTTCAATGATGAATTAATTATGGTTCAATGATTGGTAAAAAGTAGGGTTTGAAATTGTTTCTAAAAAGTCTTACCGATTTGAAGTAAAAAGTATAAGGACCTGTTTTGCCAACTTTGAAACTTCTGGGATATTTTTGTAAGATCATATACATCTGTAGGAATGTGGGAAAAATATAACTTTGGGGTCCTAAGTGTAAATATTGCATAATAATGAATTAATGGGAAATTAGGGTTTCGATTTGAAACAAATTAAAAGTGAGGGACCAAAAGTGTAAATCTAAAATTCTGAAGTTGTTTTGAGTTAATACTGATATTAAAAGGTTGTTGTGTAAATTTGAGGATTTTTGGGCTAATTATGTAATTGTTATGAATTATGACTTAATATATATGTTTTGTAAACTTAAAGGGCTAAATATGTAAATTCTGAATTCTGAGGGGTAAAATATGTAAAGCACTAACTTCTGATGGTATATTCTGTAAATTTGAAATATAATATGCTTGGTTGGTAATTATGGTTATTGTAGGGTTTAATTTGTAAAATATGAAATTATAAGGTTGGTTTTGTAAATTATGTAACTAAAGGGGTGTAATCTGTAAATTGTGAAACTTAAGGGAATAAAATGTAATTCTGAATAAAATGAGTATATAATTCTGTAACTTGAGGTATTTTCACTAATGACCTTGGAAATTAATGAAGTTACATTTAAAAACCCTAAACTTTGTATAATTGTCATAGTTAACCCTAAACTTCTGTAACTTGATAAAATGTACTGTATTCCATAATAATCTCTGAATAAGGGTTAAACCTAATCTGAAATGATAATATATGATAAATCTGGAAACCTGATAATTATGGGAACTTACTAAATCTGGAAAGTTACTAAAAATAGAAAGTACATAAAATGAAGAGATAAATTAAAAGGAATAATCTGAATAAGAAACTTTAGTAATTCTGTCTTCCTCTTCCTTAGGTGTGAAGAAGGAGAAGTCTTGAACTTCTTTCTGTGGTTGTCTGTTTATCTGCTGTGCTAATAAGGTACATATATTCTGCCCTTTTTCAGTAAGGGTTTTTCATTCCCTTTTCTTTCAGTTTTACATTTTCTTTATTAGGATCTCCGATACCACTGCTATGTTCCCTTTCTGTTGTGAATCGTTGTTGTGATCTGTTTGTCTTGAACCTTTTTGTTTGAACCTCTGCTATGATTCTTTCATTCTGAACCTTTTTCCTGAACTCTGATTGACCTCTTGTTCTGAACCCTGAATTTGTGAGTCTTGATTAAATCTGATCTGTGAACCTTGTTCTGAACCTTAACCTGATATATCTGTTGTAAACTTTGATTTGATTTTGGTATAAACCTTAACCTGTTAAATCCTTATCTGAACCTAATTGATTTTGAACCTTTATTAAAAGCTATTTTAAAAAGAAGCTATACCACTTGAAATGGAAGTTACTAAAAGTTTTGGAAGACCATTTTTATGAAAACTATTTTGAAAGATCATTTCAATGAAAACCATTATTAAAGGATTGATTTAAATGAACTCTTGACAGGAACTTCTGAATTGGATTATTGCTATAAACTTGTAATTATTAACCTTTGATATACTCTTTTGGACTATTGGAAATAAACCTTTTAATCTGAACTTAAGCTTTGATATTAAACTTAATCTGATAAACTCTGATTTAAACCTTATTATCTTATTCTGAATTGTTGACATGACCCTTCTGCCATGAACCCGTAGATATGACTCTGTTTATTATATGACATCTGACCTTGACCACAGTCTGATATCCGAGCCAATCACTAGGCATGAGGGTTTCATGTCCATGTCATTGATGCACCGATGGCATGACTCTAGGGCAGGAGAGTGATGACCTGTCCCGTCCCTGATTTTATCTGTTATGTAGGAGAAGAATCTGGCCTACTGGGGCGCATGGATGCATCCTAGTTCTGACTCTGTTATCTGTTATCTGTTTATTTTATATGTTTATTATTATATCTGGTGACTGATGGTGTGTGCGATACACGTCTTTCACATATATCTGGGAGCTGATCACTCCGATTTGATACATGAGGTCACCCCTCATATTATCTGTTACTTGAGAGGCATCCCCTCTGGATTATTATATGATTACTCTGTTATGATTTATCTGTTATCTCTGGGCTCGTGATGGATTTCTGTATTTTCCTAAACCTGGTTTGTACATTATCTCTTTCTCATTTCTTTTCTTTTACCCTTATTCCTTTCCTATTCTTTCACTCTAATTCAGTATCTGTATAATCTGTATTTCGGATTTGTTTCTGTATTGTTATCTGTTATTGTTTCTGTCATCTATATATCTGATATGAATCCATTATTGTGATATCTTTACCCTTGTCGGGTTGGGGTGTTACAATTAGTCATTAAAGTTAGCACACAAATTACATTAAACATCATTAATATAGAAAATATCAATTACCCTAATGAAAAAGTCAATTAGTCAATCCAACACCAAACACACTTCTAGATCAACTACACTAGTCAAATCCAAACCAAACACAAACCAAATCCGATCAATATTATCCATCTGTTTACTTTTGGCGCCTCTCGATGGTCCCTCTTCCCGCCTAAAGTATTGGGAACCGTTCGTATACCTCTCTAGCCTATTTGTACAACTCGACAATTTAAAGCCGTTCATAATCAACCGTACCATATACAACTCCTTTGATATTTTCATTAGAAAATAAATTTCAAATTTCAATGGCTGACTCCTCTTCAACTCCTTCTTCCAACAAAAACAAACGCCCAAGGGATGATTCTCCTCCACCGATGCCTGCAAAATATAAAAAAATTGGCATATCCCAAAATATTTGGGAGAAATGTAGTAAAGGCCAGTATGGTGTTGAAAACGCATTGTTAGAAATTCACAACAAGCGTATAAAGATGTATGAAGAAAGGAACAAGAAAGATTTAGAGGTCAATGAGGAGCATCAGAAGAAAATTGAGGAGAGGAACAAAAAAATAGAAGAAGAAAGAGAGAAAATAGTTGATGTTTACAGAAGTATTGAAGCTAGTAAATATGTGTCTTAATGTATCTTTTCTTTATATATTTTGCCTATGTAAATGTAAACTTATTTTGACTTGGTTTAATATATGAATGCAGTTATTATTACAAGTTTATGATATTTGAATGTAGTTATTATTATTGTACTGCTAGGTAAACAATTGTACTGCTAGCGAAACGTTGTACTACTGGGTATCCTTTTAGCAGTGGTTGGGAGTGCAGGGTAGTTTGTATCACTTTTTACTTAAAGGGTATATACCCCCAATTGCTGCACACAATCACATTCACGTACACATTACTCTCTCTCTCTTCCACTCCCTAATCGAATTTTAATCGTCAAATTGCAAAACCCCCAAATCAAATCATAATGTCGAACCTAACTTTTACCGAACCTCATAATAATGTTGTCTTTTTAGAAAAATCCAATGAGTCTGTAGATTTTACTGAGATCATTGATTTCCTTAATGCAAGCTATATTAAGTTTGCATTAACAGTAAAACCTACTATATTTACTTCCAACATTATCCAGTTTTGGTCGTCTGCTAAGGTCAATACTATTAATGGGGAAGCACAAATCTATGCCCTTGTAGATGGGCAGATGATTATCATTACAGAGGCGTCTATTCGAAGAGATCTTCTCCTAGATGATGCTAACGGAGTTGAGAATCTTCCAAATACTACAATCTTTGAAAAACTTGCACTGATGGGCTATGAGAGATATACAGATGCTTTAAAGTTCCAAAAAGGTAATTTTTCTCCTCAGTGGAAATTCTTAATTCATACTGTCTTAGTGTGTCTAAGTCCAAAGACCACTGCTTGGAATGAATTTAGCAGTAATTTAGCTTCTGCTATAATTTGTTTGGCTGAAAATACTCAAAGATTTAATTTCTCAAAATTAATTTTTGATAATATGGTTAGGAACTTGGATAGTTCTTTGGCTAAATATTTTCTATATCCAAGGTTTTTGCAACTCTTTTTGGACAACCAATTTAAAAAAAAGAAAAGTCACAAAAATGTTTCTCCCACTCCCTGCCTTACCAAAAAGGTTTTTGCTAATATGAGGAGGGTTGGAAAAGATTTTTCAGGGAGAGTGACACCTTTGTTTCCAACAATGAGGAGGTTTTTGCTAATATGCTGTTGACTCTATAGGAGAAGCCATGGATGCACAACCTTTAACTGTCAAACATCCCATTGTTGATTATAAGTCTGGATCTCATGGGGAAACAATTTATTACGATATTAAGAGGCATGATGGTTCTTCTAGAAGGTTTGTAAGCTTTCTTCACATGGTTCATGATTTTGATAGACGAGATATGATAGCTCTATGGAAATTACTCAAACAAAGATTTGGTAATAAGACACCAGAACAAGCTTATGATAGAGAAGTCTGGAATTTTTTGAAGGTAATGTTTGAACCAAATCATGAAGATGAATGTTGGAGAAGACTAACGCACAATACTGTTAAAGAATGGAAAATTTTTCAACGATGTGGAGTACATGCTTTAACTGTGAATGAGTTGGTGATCTACATGCTTGTAGAAAAGGATTACCCTTTAAAGTTTCACAAAGACATTCTACATCAGATGTTGCGTGGGAAGAAAATACTCAAGCTTCAGCTTAATTATGATAACATGGCATATGAACTGCTCAAGAAGATGAAAGAGTATCTAGGACCCAAGAACAAGAAATAGAATGTATAGTTATTACTACTAGAATGTATAGTTTGACTTAAACATGTATAGTTATTACTGCTTATGAGATAAACATGTGTAGTTATTACTGCTAGAATGTATAGTTATTACTGCTAGAATGTATAGTCTGACAAAATATGCTTACATAAATGCTTACAATCGAGCCAAAACATTGATATTTTTAAATTTTTGACTATTGCATAAGTTATCAGAAATGTGTGACCATATGTATCGAATTGTGACTACACTTAAATAATGTATGACAAAATTTGACTATTGCCTATAGTCACATGATTGTGCTACAATTAAATGTGTGACCATACACATTAGGAATTGGCAGGCAAACACACACTTAACTTTAGACACACATATTAACTTACGTGACTATTTGTATCGAATTTTGGTCACACTTAATCATGTATGCCTGATGAACTCAAATAAGTACATTTTATTACTATCATTTATCCTATTAATTTGACTTGTTTTACTATATTATGTATGAGGATTGATACTTAATCGTTTACTTTTGTAATTCTCAGGTAAAAACAAGCATTTGGTGAAACTTAGCGATTATGGACTAAAAACGGAGTAAAATGATCAAGATTGGAATTGGTTGTTGGAATGAAGAGAATGAAGACCACTGCCTGACTTTGAAGAATGCGCCGCATGGATTTATCCCATGCGCCGCATGGATTTATCCCATGCGCCGCATATGAAACTTTGGTCAACGAAGAATAACCAACTTGTTCTGCTCCAGATGCGCCGCATCTCACTCATTATATGCGCCGCATCACTATCAATATCTCACCAGATACGATCCAAGATACAAGAGGACATGCGCCGCATCCAAAGATGAAGATACGCCGCATCTTCTGGCGGTGTACGAATATTCCTGAATATTATAATCTTGGACCCCACGCGAAGTTAAGTACATGCACCGCATCTACTTACAAGATGCGCCGCATCTCACCCTCAGACAGAAACTATAAATACCCCAAGACCAGACGAATTTCGTACGACATATATTATAACCGAAGACCGAAGACCAAAAACCTAGGACGAATTCAGTCAAGGTAGCAGCACAAGACACACCCAAATCAAAGATACAAGAGCTGTAAGAAGGTGCTGCATATGTTTAATTCATTAAGTAGTTTTGTTTTATTGTGTTAGTAAACTTTAATTCATCAAGATTGGTGGCTTGTGTAACGTGACAACGGAAAGGTTGCACTCCCTTAAAACTGCTTTCTCATTAATTAAAGTTTATATGTTGATGTCATTGGTGACTTTTATTAGTGCATTGATAACCTCTGTGGCTAGCTGAGCGTTGATCGGGTCGCCATGCCTCTGCCCTCGCCTGTTTATTAGATGCCTATGTATTCTATGGTCTGTAGAAAAGTAGGAGAAAGATAAACGGGATAGTCATAAGTAATCATTAAGGGTTTACTCGCCGATAAGATTAGAACCAACGAGAAAGGACTTAATCTCGGTGCGTTGCATCGAACTATACACTTCATATAACACTAGCAATAAAACAAGTGACAAACTACTTATCATAAGGACAGCCCTCTTATTGTCTCGAGTATTTATCTGTGTTCGTGTGTGCTACTTGCTGATTCGTGCCTATTGGTTTAGTTTATTATTTAATTGCAACCAAATCGTGCCAGTCTCTCAGGCTGAACCCCCTTGCGTTAGATTAGATTGTATAGCTAACTTAATATATTAAAATACTGATTAGAATAACTAGATAATACGTTTCACTCTTAGTGATCGACACTCTACTTACCATTATATTCATACTGACCGGGTACACTGCTCGTTAAGTGTGTGTGTTATTGATAAGTCGGCTAAATATAAATTTAAAACTTGATTAGGCATTAATACTGCTAAACCGCAACGACATGCACGCGCATCAATGCCTATTGTTTAGTGTGACCATATATGACATTTGGTCACACATCTCAAGTGTGTGACATATATTTGTCACTTTTAAATGCATATCGTGACTATGCTTCAAACTTACTTTTCAGTTGTCACACATTTCAAATTCATATGTGGCTAAATTTTCAACAAAAACTAGCAGTCACGCTTAAATAATGTGTGACAAACTTGAGCATATGATTTAGCCACATACACAATTACTTCATGTGACCATATATGGATTTTGGTCACACTTTTCAATTGCGTGACATATATTTGTCACATATGTATATATATAGTGTGACTAATGTTTCAACCTTATTTGTATCCGTCACACGTCCCAAATTATAAGTGACTAAAAAATCAAATTTTTTTTACCAGATACGTATAGTCACGAAAATATTCAAATGTGTGGCTGTAGCCTCATATGTAATTCGGAAATGGTCACACAAGTCGGATCAAGTGTGGCTGTTTATTTTATTCTCGTACATTTAGTCACACAAAAAAGCGACTGTGTGGTTGTTCGAAAAAAAGCATGTGTGACTAAATCCCATTTTTGTACTAGTGATGAGACTATTGATAGTGCATTTGCTAGGTTTAATACTATTATTACTTCTCTTAAAGCACTTGACGATTCTTTTTCTAGTAAGTACTTTGTCAGAAAATTTCTTAGAACACTTCTGTAGGACCTTAGATCAATCTTATCACACTAACTAACAATTACTAATGCACAAGAGAGAAGCGAGATGTAAGAGTTCTAGAGAGAGAAAGTAGAGAGATAAACTTTTATTCATTAAGCACACACTACTTCACACACACATCCTTTAGCCAACCCTTTATAAATGGGAGGAGGAGGCTATTTATAGATTACAATGAAGGAGCCTTGGGCTTTCTATGGGCTTTGAACATGGAGTAATTGTTGGACTATTTTTTGTTAGCATTTATTTTAATGCTATTTAGGAAGTGATGTCATTGTTAGCTTGAACTAAATGTCATGTATAATATGTATTGAGCATTGTGGGCTTGTAGCATTAGAGTTATTAGTGCAAAGTATATAAGTGTTGTGTAAATACTAGCCCACATAAAAGATCCATGTTAAAGCCCATCCAAAGGCCCATGGATGTGGCTGTGTCACTTAAATACCACGCATACACACTCTTCTTTGTGGTGCCTCACTTTAACAATAGAAAAAGAGCGTGTGTGTGTGTGCGTAGTTTCTCTCTAGTCATTGTATTATCTTCTTCTCTTGAATATAATCATTCAACTAGCAAATTTACCATAAGATCCACATCTACTCTTATTGTTCTTAATATGTTTATGAGTGTCATCGTGTTTGTGTTTGTGTGATATAGTGTGGTTCGGTTCATCCTTCAAAGGAAAGTCGAGGGTTACAAGTGGTATACAAGAGCCAATCAACAAGGTAGAAGGTTAGTGTGTTCGGTTTGTGATTAAAAGAAACCAACAGTCGTGGTTCTTGGCTTCTCAAAAAGGCACGACGTGGGTTTTTCAAGAAATCGAATAGCGAAAATCTTGTGTAAGGTTGCGTTTGTTCTTGGTTTTGCGATTTAGTGATTATTCTTCACTTGCATATTGGGTAAAAATCTGCATTTACTTTGGTGTTCTAAGTTCTTTGATCGAAATATTTTAATAACAAAATCTTTAGATGTGTTTTTGGAATATTGTGAATATTATACTTGGAATAATCATTGTTAAGTGTATTGTTGGTCCAAGTTGGTAAAAGTTGTCAGGAAAGTTGGCTAGTTGGTAAAAAGTTGTCAGTGAATATCCTTCAAGATAAGGCAACAAGTGGGCAAGTGACTCAAAAAGTCAAAATGTTAGTGAAAAGCTGAAAAGTTTCGGAATTGGAACATTTTTTCGGAATTCAGAATTTTTGTCGAAATTGGAACTTTTTCTCGGAATTGCTACATCTTTTCGAAATTCAGAATTTTTTTCGAAATTGGCAACTTCTATCGGAATTGCAAGCTTCTTTCGGAATTGAGCTGTTTTATCGCAATTTATGCAAAGTTTCGCAATTACCTCAAAGTTTCGAAATTGACCAGTTTCGCAATTGCTATAGCTTCGCAATTCCTGTATTCTTTCGCAATTGGGGCAAAATTTCGAAATTGGAGCAAAGTTTCGCAATTGCTATAGCTTCGCAATTCCTGTATTCTTTCGCAATTGGGGCAAAATTTCGAAATTGGAGCAAAGTTTCGCAATTGGAGCAAAGTTTCGCAATTGGGGCAGAATTTCGCAATTTCAGATGTTTTGTTGAAAGTTTCAGAATTGACAGTTTTGGCCCTCGTACTTGTGTGAAACGATTTCAAAGTTAAATAACTTTTAAGGATTTGATTCGAACGTAATTTCGTCAACTCAAAAGTGAACTCGGTATTTTAACTCTTGTATGAGAGTGTAAAATACTTCGACAAACGGATATCTACCCTCTTGTATAAGAGTGTTAGATTTTATATAAGTTATATATTTTTCTATCTAAATTGATATTTTGCCATAATTTGTATAAATTTTGGTCAAATTGAAATTTCTATAGAAATTGTCGTGTTTATCTAAATTGTAATTTACATATCTTTTGTCGAAATTGTAAACTTTTGACTTTGTCTTAATTATACTCTAATCAAATTTCGTAACTTTATTTAAATTTGTTTCGTTTATTTATCCTACAACTTCAACGAACATCAACATCAACCAAGTTCAAGTTCAACCTTCAACAACAACAACTTCCATTTTGTTGAAACGATCCTCAATCCACTTTATCATACAATACTGTAAAGATGACTACACAACAAGACATTCATGCCGCAGGTTCAGAAAACCGTCCTCCAATGTTAGAAAAAGGTGGTTATCTTCCATGGACGAGTCGTATGAAAAGATACATGAAAACCAAGCCTCAAGGACAAGGTAGACTCCTGATCAAATCCTTAGAGGAAGGTCCATTCAAGCCTCGTCAGATTCAAGTCACAGCTGGGAATCCTGATGCAACACCTACAATTAAAGCAATCTTCCGGACTCAAACGGAAGAGGAATACACATTGGCAGATTGGAAGCAAATTGAAGCAGATGACATGGCAATGCATTTAATTCAACTTGGTTTACCACAAGAAATATTATGTGCTGTAGACAGTTGTGAAACTGCTCATGCAATGTGGGAACGAGTCAAAAGACTCTGTTATGGTACAGACATTGGTAAACAAGACGTGGAAAACAAGCTTCTGACTACATGGGAGAAGTTCACATCCACACCAGCTGAACAGATTGAATCTTACTACACACGGTTTTGTACTCTAATGAATGAGTTGATCAGAAACAATTTGGCACCTAAACCAATTATTCAAAACATCAAGTTCATCAACAACCTTCCAGAAGAATGGGGACGATATGTCACTATTGTCAACCAAACTAAGAATCTTCACGATGTGAACTATGATCAGCTCTATGACTTCCTAAAACAAAACCAAGCAGAGGCAAATGAAGTCAGAAAAGAGAAACAAGCAAAACAACAAGATCCTCTTGCACTCATAGTCCAATCACCTACACCTGCAACAGTTAATACACAACCCTCATCATCTTCATCCCAACAATTCATGCAACAACAATACAATCCTCAAAAACCGTTCTACCCACAACAACAACAGGTAATCCCACAACAACAATACCCGCAACACCAAGAACCCGATCTTAATGATCAAGATGAGTCAACTGCTGCTTTGACTCAAGCTTTTGCTTACCTAACAAAAGCATTCCAAGGACGCTACTCCACACCCACCAACAACAATCAACGAATCTCATCGAACACTCGCAACAAGCAAATTGCACAGCCGAGTTTCAACATGGGTCAGCAAGGACAGATGGTTGGGGGATATGGGAATCAGCAGGGATATGCTCCAAGATATCAGATGGGTAATCAAAATGCAGGGCAGTATGTTGGTAATAAGATGGGTCAGTTTGCAGGGAATCAGATGGGTACAGCTGTTGGTAATCAAAGGATACAGAATGCTGGGAATCAGGTTGGGAATGTTGCTTAGGGAGCTGGGAATCAGGGTAATGTGATGAAATGCTTCAACTGTTAGGGTATTGGTCACATGGCTAGGAACTGTCCCAAAAAGCCGAATAAGAGGGATCCAGCGTATTTGCAGAAAGCATTAATGTTGGCACAGAAGGAAACGGCTGGGCTTCAGTTGAGTGCAGAAGAGAATGACTTCATGGCTATTATGGATAATTTTGAAGATCAAGAGGACATCGATGCAAACTGCATTTTTATGGCTAATCTCCAGGAGGCAAAGTACGACACGGATTGGGAAGCACCTCCTGCGTTCAACACAAATGCGGTTTCTGAGGTACAACCATATCCTACATGTCACAATAATGAAATGTTTGATATGTCACCTCAAAATGAACAACATCCTGAGACTCCTAATCTCATTTATGATACATACATGGACGAACCAAGTTGTAGTAATACTAATTTGGTAACTCTAGATATGGATCCTAATGAAGAATTCGAGTTACAGCATACTGATAATGATGAGGAAACACGTGCTATGTTTGAATCATTATTGCAAAATTGTAGTATGGAAATTGAAAAGGTCAGAAAGATCAATCGCGATGTTAAGGCCGCGAATGCAATCTTGACCACTGAGCTTGAGAGTTTTAAGAAAAATGCAAAAGCTTTTGATTTTCACAACAAACGTCAGACAGATCTTGAGGTTAGCTTAAGAGATTCTGAGTTAAGAGAGAAACATTTGCAAATAAAATTTGACACTCTCGATGTTAATTTGAATTTGCAAATCAAATCTCTTAACAAAGAAATTTCTGAACTAACCATCCAGCTTTCAAAACAAAAATCAACTTATTCCAATCTTGAAAAAGAAAAGAAGGAGTTAAATGAAAGGTTTTCAAAACGTGAAAAGGATCTTCTTAAAGAGATTACTGAAAAAAAGGAAACCATTGCAAAGTTGGAAGATTTACTTGTAAAAACGGGACATTCTGCACAAACAATTAATTTGTTAATAAACGATAAAAACCCGATTTTACATACAATGAAGAAAGTGGCTATCGGTTATGAAAACCCTTATTATCTGAAGATAGCTCAGAAAGAACAGAATGTGTTTTATGATGGTACTCTTATAAATGATAAACATGATCCTATAGAGGTTCATGATTTTGATGAAACGATCGAGCTTGCTCAGGAAAGTAGAATTAAAATGAGACAAATGAACCCAGAAATTAAACCAATAGACTATAACCAGCTCAACATAGACTATGGCATTCATCTTGTTCCAAAAGAGTCACCAATGTTTTTCAAACAACCAGTGGCTGTCGCAAAATGAATATTTGTCTCAAAACATCTGTCTAACATCGAACAAATGGCATCTAAAAACACTCGTGAAACAAGTGCAGCTAGACTATATTTGGTTGATCTTAAACAGAGAATTGAAACACTTCAAAGTATTGTGGCATCTAAAACAAACAGTAACAACAAAGACTGGTTTTCAAGTTTTCATTCTGAACTAAAAACGATGTTTGAAAATGACATTAATCCACACATTGCTGCAATCTATGCGATTGTTCAAAATGTGGAACACAATCCTTTGAAAGAGTCAGCAGAATTCGTTAAGGACCACAAATCCTTAGTGAAGGAAGCTAATGAATACTTGGAACGCATAATGATTTTGGAAAAACAAAATGACTCTCTCTCCTTCGAAGCTCTATCGACTGACATCATGTCTATTATTTACCAAACATATTCTGTTGAGGATGATGAACGACTTCGAGCTGAGACTTCCGAAATTGTTGTAAAATATGAAAAGGCACTTGCCAAGATTGAAAAACAAAATGTTACATATTTTAAACAACTTGATACGAAAAAAGAAGAATGCAAGTATGACAAATTGTCGTATGAGCGCTCTTATAAAAATATGCAAGATCAAATTGATTTTTTGAAGTCTCAGCTTGCAAGTCAAAAAGGGCAGGGTGAGGAATCTACGGGTATTGCACCATTAACCCCCTTGCCTAATGAGAAACAAAAAGAGAAAGCTGTTGTCGAAACATCGAATGTAATAGCACCTGGCCTTTATAGGATTAGTCCCACTACTGCGTCTGCCTCTACATCTAAAACATATAGGGCGATAGACAAAAGTAAGAAAGATACTCCAAATGAGTCTAGGAATGCTACTACCACATCTAAGGACAACAACAAAAATTCTAATGAGTGTGTCTTACCTTCTACAAGATTAGAAAGCAACTCTAGGAGCAAAAGGCAGTCTAGGAGCAATAACAAGAAACCTAGTGTCTCGCCTGTTTCTGAGAGTGCATACAAGAAAGTAGAAGAACACCCTAGGAATTTACCGCTTTCGAAGAAGAAACATGTAACATCTAGTTGTAATGATAAGACTCCTGTTTCTAATGCATGTAATGATTCTGATTGTTTAATGCAAAAGAAATCTTTGTCTAAAAATGCTTGTGATGATAATGTTTCTAATGATGTGA
This sequence comes from Artemisia tridentata subsp. tridentata, assembly GCA_021014915.2. NCBI lineage: Eukaryota > Viridiplantae > Streptophyta > Magnoliopsida > Asterales > Asteraceae > Artemisia > Artemisia tridentata. Next base: position 93,508,614 of record CP139507.1, on the reverse strand, counting down.
AAAAGAATGATATGCTTGAACAGAAAAAGAATCCTTCAGTAACTAGGGCTAAGTCTAGATATATTCAAAGACTTATTGCAAAAGCTAGGAAAACCGCTAGCAGCCTATTACCTTAGGATCACACCAAGTTTTGTGATTGGAAGCCAACGGGTAGAATTTTTGCACTTAAGAATGGCACATTAGAAATAGTTCCCAATGCATCCAAGGAAACCAATTCTAAGTGTAATTCACCTGTTTCATCTAACCCACTGGAACCAAATGTTAAACGGTTTCCATATACAAAATCCTCTGTTCTTTGCAGGTCATTGAAATTTGTCTTTGGATCGTTGACTCGGGTTGCTCCAAGCACATGACCGGGAATCTGAAGCTACTGATCAATTTTGTGTGGCAGTTCATGGGGACTATACGTTTTGGGAATGATCATGTTGCAGCTATTCTGGGTTATGGAGATCTTCGGTTTGGAAACTACTTAATCACTCGGGTTTACTATGTCGAAGGGTTGGGACACAATCTGTTCTCAGTCGGGCAATTTTGTGATGCAGATCTAGAGGTTGCTTTTAGGAGAAACACTTGTTTTGTCAGGAATTTGGTGGGGAATGATCTCTTAATTGGGAATCGTGGCACCAATCTCTATGCAATTGACATAAACCAAATGGCCTCTTCATCTCTTATTTGTCTCATGACCAGGGCAGGTGAAACAAAATCCTAGTTGTGGCATAGACGGTTGTCCCATCTTAACTTTGACACGATCAACAAGCTTGCCAAAGACAACATCGTCTCTGGTCTTCCGAAATTTAAATACACCAAAGAACACCTATGTCCATCATGTGAGCAAAGAAAGAGCAAAAGAGCAACATATAAACCTAAACCCGTATCTAGTTCGGTTGATAGGTTGCATTTGCTGCACATGGACTTATGTGGCCCAATGAGAGTTCAAAGCATAAATGGGAAAAAGTATATTCTTGTAATTGTTGACGACTATTCAAGATATACATGGGTAAAGTTTTTGAGATCAAAAGACGAAGCACCAGGCACCATCATCACCTTTCTGAAGCGGATTCAAGTTCTACTTCAAGCTCCAGTTAGGATAGTAAGAACTGACAATGGCACGGAATTTGTAAATCAGGAGTTAAGAACTTTCTTTGAAGAAATTGGTATTACACACCAGACATCAGCTGTCAGAACTCCACAGCAGAATGGAGTAGTCGAAAGAAGAAACAGAACTCTTGTGGAAGCTGCTCGCATAATGCTGATTTATTCCAGTGCACCGTTATTCTTATGGGCTGATGCTGTCTCTACTGCGTGTTTTACTCAAAACCGATCCCTAATCCATCCAAGATTCAATAAAACCCCATATGAACTTATCAACAACCGAAAACCGGATATTTCTTATCTTCATGTATTTGGCGCTTTATGCTATCCAACAAATTACAGGGAAGATCTGGGAAAGTTGAAGGCTAAGGGTGATATTGGAATTTTCATTTGTTATTCTGAAAACTCGAGGGCATTCAGGGTGTATAACAGGAGAACGAAAAAGATCATGGAGACGATGAATGTGAAGTTTGATGAAATTTCACAAATGGCTTCTGAGAGACTCGCTCTAAAAACCGCGCTTAACCCGATGACTTCCGGACATATCAGTTCGGGACTCGCACCTCAAGGAGCTCAATCAATTCATGACGAATAACCCACAACTCAAGAACTGGATAATTTCTTCGAGTTCATGTACGATGAATACTATGGTGGCGCTTCGAAAAATGCATCTAACCAACATTCCGCTGCATCCACTAAACAACAACCACCACCACCACCAAATCTAGATGCATCCACCACATTCGAAGCTGGCGCACCAACTCCCTCAACATCAACAGCATCTACATTTACTCCACTATCTCCAGTAATTGAAATTGTTCTACCAAGAATTGATGAGCAAGAACAAAATAATGCTGTGTTAGACGAAGAAGTCTTTGAAAACCCGTTTGGAACAGAATCTGGTGAATCATCTTCCAGATTACATGAACCGACTAACACACATTTGTTCAGTCCAAGGTACCCTTCAACACTACAGTGGACAAAATACCATCCGATTGAACAGGTTATTGGTGAACCCTCATGACCAATTCAGACGAGAAAACAGCTAAACACCGATTGCGACATGTGCATCTATGTCTGCTCAGTCAGTCTCATAGAACCTAAGAACATTCGGGAAGCAATGGCAGATAATGCCTGGATTGAAGCGATGCAGGAAGAACTTCTTCAATTTCAAATCCATGACACCTGGGATTTAGTTCCAAGACCAATTGACAAACTAGTCATTGATCTTAAGTGGTTATGGAAAAACAAAAAGGATGAAGAAATGACTGTAATTCGCAACAAAGCTCGTCTGGTGGCAAAGGGATACAGACAAGAAGAAGGGATAGATTTTGAAGAGTCATTCGCACCAGTTGCAAGGCTTGAAGCGGCCAGGATTTTCTTAGCTTACGCAGCTCACAAGAATATAGAAGTTTATCAGATGGACATCAAGACCACTTTCTTGAATGGAACTCTGAAAGAAGAAGTCTATGTGAGTCAGCCAGATGGATTCGTTGACAAAGATCATCCGGAATACGTCTACAAGCTAAAGAAGGCAATCTATGGTTTGAAACAAGCCCTACGGGCGTGGTATGACGAGTTATCATCTTTCCTACTTCAAAATAATTTCACCAAAGGAACAATTGATCCAACCTTGTTTAAAAGAAAATACAAAAATGAAATTTTGATTGTTCAGATTTATGTGGACGACATAATTTTTGGGTCAACTAATCAGCAACATTCAAAACACTTTGAAAATCTCATGAAAAGCAAATTCGAAATGTCCATGACGGGTGAATTAAAATTTTTTTTAGGCTTACAAATTCATCAATCCCCACGTGGTATTTTTCTAAATCAGGCTAAATACACAATTGAGATTTTGAAAAAACATGGAATGGACGATTGTGACTCTTTTGGTACTCCAATGGTCACTTCACCAAAAATTGGCGCTGACCTATATGGGAAACCCATGGATCCGAAGAAATATCGGAGCATGATTGGTTCTCTCATGTACTTAACTGCAAGCCGACCAGATATACATTTTGCTGTTTGCTTACTTGCACGGTTTCAGGCAAGGCCTACCGAACTTCACCTCCAAGAGGTTAAACGGATCTTTCGATACCTTCGAAGAATCATTAACATGGGTCTTTGGTATCCGAAGGATTCGGAGTTTACACTAATAGCATTTTCAGATGCAGACCATGCCGGCTGCCAAGTTACAGCGAAAAGTACATCTGGCGGAGCGTAATTTCTGGGAGAAAAGATAGTAGGCTGGTCCTCAAGGAAACAAGACTGCACTGCTTTATCAACAGCAGAAGCCGAGTATGTATCTCTATCTGCGTATTGTGCCCAAGTTCTATGGATGAGGACACAGCTCACAGATTATGGTTTCTCTTTCGACCACATACCTTTGTATTGCGATTCGAAAAGTGCCATAGCCATCTCGTGCAACCCAGTACAACACTCGAAGACCAAGCATATTAGAGTCCGCTATCACTTCATAAAAGAGCACGTTGAAGAGGGTACTGTTGAATTGTTTTTCGTGAAGACTGAATACCAACTCGCCGATCTATTTGCTAAGGCCCTCCCAAAAGAGCGGTTTGAAAACTTAGTTCGTCGAATTGGAATGCGAAGCCTAACTCCCGAAGAGTTAGAAAGTCATCTCGAATCTTCTTGATTTTATATCAACAAGCTTCGCATGTAAATATTTTTTTTGTAAATATATACTTGTTAAAATTAATACTGTAAATACAGAAAATTTCAAAAAGACATAAAAAAATTATAAAACTAAAAAACAAAAAATATTCTTCTTACGACATGTCTCTCGTATAATCGATATTCTGTACGTATCTAGAAATGTCATTCAACAATGATACGGGCATGTACAGATGCTTGAACGAGAGTTCTTTGTTATGCTTTTCTAAAACATGTCGTTTCTCAAATTTCTTCATTAAGGCTTTTGTACATTTCAGTACGAGACCCGTGCTTTATTGTGAAATCTTTAATCGTGGCCCGAGTACTTCAACTTGAAAAGATTTCATAGTAAAGGCTACATTGAATGACTTCTGATTATTTCCGATCAGGACTCGCAATGTTAATGGCGAAAAGAAAAAACCTTGAGCACTTAATCAAAATGATTTCAAGAAGATTGTTTCAAAGTCTTTAAATGCATTTTGTGCTCAAGATAACTCCCTTTAACACCCTTAACTGCTTTTAAACTCAAATGTTTAATAATATGCTTTGTTTAAGGGGGAGTATAAAAACAAAAATGTTCCATTTTCATGCTAAATCAGTCCGTCTCTCCTCAAAAAGTTTCATTTTAATCAGCTGTTTTCAAAAATACCACTTCATGCTATTTTTGAGGGGGAGATTAAGTGTTTAAATATATGGGGGAGAGGACGTGATTAAAATGTGATCTAAAAGTTTCATGGTTTGAATCTCAAGACTCAGAACAACCCTCGAATTGACGAAACTAACTGTCCGTTATCGAAAAGACTAGTCCGGGACGGGTAATAATTTCAAACTGGTTTTCCAGTGATGTAAGCGTGTCTCGCAAAGGACTTGTCTGAGTAGATTGTACCAATTCGAGAGATGATATTTGAATATGACCGGGACGGGTAATAATTTCAAGCTAGTCTAACTAGTAATGTAAGCGTGTCTCGCGAAGGTCATGTTCATTGAAATTCAATCATTTCAAATGTGCGAACTATACCCGACATGTGCAATTTATTTCAAAAATGCATGAGCACATGTGAAGGGGGAGTGTTTCAAAAATGCAAAACTCTCAATGTGTTAACTAAATGTGCTTTCTCATAAACATGTTGAGAGATTTTCACAAGGTTTAATGGCATGTGACAAATAATCTAGGATAATCATGGTGTAATAAGGTGATTATGGTTAGGTTATGTCCAATGATTCGCCAGAACCGGAGGGATCTACCCAAGGACAAATTCCAATAGCTTAGAATTAGAAGTCCTTAGGTATGATTGAAAAAAGGAGTATAATGAGAAAGGAGAAAGAAGGGGTTGAATAATGAAAAAGAAAAGTTTTTGTAAGGGTGAAAAGAAATAGCCCTCCATGAAAACTTAGGTCAGAAATCGGGTCAATACATCGGCTATCGGTACTCACTAAGGTGATACTGATATTGAAGACAAGACGTCATGGACCAAGTGATGCATCGCACCACCCCTCCTATCCACTCAGATATCTATTAAAATATATTTGTTTCATTTCTCACAGAGAACACTGCATAATCTATCGACCTCTCACTCCGAGATGTGTTGATATGGAAAAGGTGGCACTTTGCTCCATGCCTCCGACGACTTAAACCAAAATGCACATTATTGAGTCTAAAGACATGAGATTCATCAAAGATCTCTTAGGAACACTTCCTTTGCAATACACTTGTGTTCACTCAAAAGGATACAAGTTGTATGAGTCTTAATGAGATCTAAAGATCTTGCCTCACGACATGATGGCCCCTGGACGATTTATTTCTAACTGTCTTATGCAGGTACCGACGAAAGTTCATCCACCATCATCATCTACAACGACGACGCATCTGGACAGAAGATGTAGATCAAGGCAAGAAAGACCAGAAGTCGATTCTTTGAAGATTACAGTGCATGAAAGAACATTGATTAAAGACTATTATACATGGACACACCAAGTTCAAGACGTCAAACGCAAAAGACCAATCATGGGAGCATCATTGAAATGACCATCCCTTAGGGGGAGATTGTTAGCATTTATTTTAATGCTATTTAGGAAGTGATGGTCATTGTTAGCTTGAACTAAATGTCATGTATAATATGTATTAAGCATTGTGGGCTTGTAGCATTGGAGTTATTAGTGCAAAGTATATAAGTGTAGTGTAAATACTAGCCCACATAAAAGATCCATGTTAAAGCCCATCCAAAGGCCCATGGATGTGGCTGTGTCACTTAAATACCACGCACACACACTCTGCTTTGTGGTGCCTCACTTTAACAATAGAAAAAGAGTGTGTGTGTGTGTGTAGTTTCTCTCTGGTCATTGTATTATCTTCTTCTCTTGAATATAATCATTCGACTAGCAAATTTACCATAAGATCCACATCTATTCTTATTGTTCTTAATATGTTTGTGAGTGTCATCGTGTTTGTGTTTGTGTGATATAGTGTGGTTCGGTTCATCCTCTATAGGAAAGTCGAGGGTTACAAGCTTTAAAGTTTTTTCATATATGGGAATTGCAATAGCATTTAAAGTACAAGGACTAGTTTAGTCATTAGTGCTAAGTTAGCTTTGTATTCATGTAATAATTACCCTCCTAGTCACAACTAGGAGGGTTGGGGATTCATTTGTAACAAGGAGGTGTGTGTGTTTTCTTTACTTCTCCCTCTAGAAAACATACACACCTCCCTAATCAATAAACCGATTATCCAATGTTTAACCTTTACATCGTGTTTCCCCACCTCCCAAACGTGAATCTCGACCTCTACAATTGGTATCAGAGCGAACCTGGGAGATTCTTGGCGAATCGTGGTGTTTTTTAAGGTAACAAATGTGATTTATGGTGTTTTGTGTTCGGTTCTTTTTCAAAAATGCCAACTGTTGCCTTTTAATCTATTAAAAACGTGGACTGTTTGTGGTTCTTGGAATCGTACGCATACATAAAGGTTCAAGGTTGTAGTTGTTTGTGATTTAACGGGTTGGTTTGTGTTGATTTGCTAGTTTATCTCTCAAATCTTGTGTTTAAAGGTTGGATTTACTTTGTGTTCTAAGTTGCTAGATCGACTAAAATCACAATGGATTGAGCAAGATTTGTTTGTGAATATTTTATTCATTTTCTTTGGCATATAATTCTTTCCAAAAGAATTATTGAATCAAATTGACAAGTTGGTGTAAGTTGTCAGTGGATAAGACTGACAAAGCATGGGCAAGAAACAAAAGGACAAAGAGTTGGTGAACTGCCAAGTTTCGAAATTGGACAACTTTATCGAAATTGGATTCTTTCAAAATTGCCACTTCCTTTCGGAATTGCAACAGTCTTTTGGAATTGGTAAAAAGTTTCGAAATTGCACCAACATTTCACAATTGCACCAAAGTTTTGAAATTGGATCAGAATTTCGCAATTGGGACAAACTTTCGCAATTGATACAAAGTTTCGCAATTCCAGTACTTTTTCGCATTTGGGCTAATCTTTCGGAATTGGTTGATCTTTCGCAATTGATACAAGTTTTCACAAATCAAGCCCCTTTCGCAATTAGACCTTCCATTCACAATTGATCCTTCCTTTCGCACTTGAGTAAAATTTAATTCGGAGGAGTGACTTAACGGTCCATTTTTACGTAAGATTCAAATTCTGGTACAAGAGTGAAAATTTTGGCCCAAAATTCAAATTTTTTGGCCAAAATTCGAATTTTTTGGGAATTTTTGGCGTAAAAATTTCTTAAACTCAAATTTTTCCAGCATCATTAGAATGTCATTTTATGGCATATTTCACACCAAAATCACAAATGAAATTATCGGACTGCACCTACAAAATCACCACGTATAGTCGAAAAGATCCTGATCAAGATTCACAATCAAATGACAATGGCTAAATATTGATTGTTATCAACTGTGACTACAAGGATGATGATTCATTGTTACTTATTTGAAGTTGAAGTGGAATATCACGGGTGCGTGTACTTAGTATCTTGAAGATATCGAGGTTGGTTGGATGCATGATTCTTCGAGATCCTTGCTCGATCTTAAACGGCTCACAGAGCATTCGATGATTAAGTCTTGGGTTATCTAGTTTTCATAGGTCAAGGGGTGGACGGACGAAGACCTAGTTAACTATCACTTAAAGGAGATACGTTGTAGTACTCAGTGTCACACAAAGATGTGGATAATTCAAGATGTGTTCATATACTGTTAAGGAAGGATGGATGGGTATATGAAACGACCTATGCTTTACGGAGTTACGTTGTAGTGCTCAGTATAGGTACTTAGTCATACAACAGTGCAAGTTTAAGTCGCAAGTCTGGGTTATTTTACTTCAGTCTCAAGTTTGTCATAGTGGGTTTTCTCCATCAGTAGTCAATACGTAAAGCAGTTGTTTTTACAGGAGGTAGATTGGGTATATCGACATCTTCTCACGGGCTGATATGATTCCTGATAAAGGGCTTCCAGTTTGTCTTTCACGTACACAACATTATGCTGATTCTGATGAATCGTAACCAGCAGGGGAGAGAAATGTACGGGCTGATCTCTCATGGGAAAAATAACTGGGATGCATTTGGTGAGATAAAGGTGTTGATAGTCTATTCCCCCGAACTGCAGGTCCATGACAAGATGTATTCAATATCAGTATCAACTTGTGATAACTGATAGCAGATATATTGACCCGATTTCTGCCCTAAGTTTTCATGGAGGGCTATTTCTTTTCACCCTTTCACTAAACTTTTCTTTTTCATTCTTCAACCCCTTCTTTCTCCTTTCTCATTTACTCCTTTTTTAAATCAATCTTACCTAAGGACTTCTAATTCTAATCTATTGGAATTGTCTTTGGGTAGATCCCTTCGGCTCTGGTGGATCTTAGGACATAAACCTAACCATAATCACCTTATTACTCCATGATTATCCTAGATTCATTGATCACTTGCCATAAAACCTTTTGTGAAAATCTCTCAAAGTTTTTATGAATAAAACACATTTTGTTAACACTTCGAGAGTTTTGCATTTTCTGAAACACTCCCCCTTCACATGTGCTCATGCATTTTTAAGATAAATTTGCACATGTTGGGTAGAGTTCGCACATTTGAAATGATTGATTTTCAGTTGATATGACCTTTGCGAGACACGTTTACATCACTAGTTAGACTAGCTTGAAATTATTACCCGTCCCGGTCTTATCAAAAGAATAATCTCTCGAATTGGTAAATGCTACTCAGACCAGTCCTTTGCGAGACACGCTAACATCACTGGATAACCAGCTTGAAATTATTACCCGTCCCGGACAAGTCTTTTCGATTACGGACATTTAGCTTTTTTCAAGTCGAGGGTTCAGATCTGAGTCGAGCTCTTTTGAGATTCAACTACGATCACATTTCTCCCCCTCAAAAATAGCATTTCGATGGTGTTTTTGATACCGATTGATAAAAATCATTGTTTTTTGGAAAGCTAATGGGGAGAACCGGATTTGCATGAACTTTTTGGAACAAATTTGTTTTTGAAATACTCCCACTCAAAAATTGCATAGGTTTTGATATTTTTAAATGTTGGAGCAAATAGGGAGTAAAGATTTGAAAATCTTAAGCAAAATTTTGAAAAGTTTTGAAAAACCTTTTGATGAGTTTTGAATTAAAGTTTGCTTAAGATTAAGAAGTTTGTTTTCATAAACTTTGCGTGAGAACTTTTTTTCTTTTAGGACTGTTGCAATAAAGTGTACAACAGGGTCCTTTCTTTGAAAAATGGGTTATGCACTGTTATGTGTGCATAAGCCATAATGTTTAAGCTCGGGTCCGAAACTGAGTTGTTCCGAAGCCATAATGAGATCAGATTAGACAACAACCTTTGGGATCCATTTAAGCACGGCGCCAACGGGTTTACCATATTTTGAAATCCATTTGTAAGCTGTGTCAATCCGATGGAAAGAAGTTGAATTCCAGCGAGGAATGAAAACCGGTGTTTCATTTTGAAATAATACTCGTGGAATCAACGGTGATTTAAAACTCTTTTTCTTGTGAAAATTGTTTGAGAAACCCGGTGTCTCTCTTGGAGTTTTAAAACTTGAAGAAGAAGTTTTTCATCCATTGTTGAAACCCGGTGTTTCATTTTGAAAATTCGTTTTTGAGATGAATGGAAACCTTCTGGAATTTGGAATTTTCAAAGCAGAGTCATTCTTAAGTTGCAGCGAAAGCAATTCTAATATTGAATATTTGAAAGGTTTTGAGTGACTTTGCTTTGGTCTCCACACTTGCTTTACCGGTGTAAAATTAGAGTGTAGAGTTTGAAAAGCTTGATTCTTTCCATTTGAAGAATTTGACCTTGAAAGCTTTTGAGGAGTAAGTGTTTCAGAAAAACTTGGTTTCTTCAAAAACTTCCTTCCTTTTTGCAAAGAATAGGTTGTAAACTGGGAAACCTTTTTCGAAAATAGTTTTGAAGATTCACCCGTGTAAACCATTTTCGAAACACTCGCTTCAGGTGTTGAAAGATTTGAAATAGGAGTTTTTCCTTTTGATCGGTTAAGAGAATCAAACTTCACTTTTAAAGTATTGTATGAAGTTCTCAAATCACTGTATTCTTTTTGAAGAGAAAGATGATCTTGAGATGCCAATTTAGATTCCAAAGAGGCAATTTGTTTCAAAAATTGATCTTTTTCAGCTTTTGAATCGTCCGTTTTATGAGCCAATTTCCGTTCGAACTCAATATTTTCTTTTTCAAGTCTTTCAAAATATTTTTCGAATTTGGTCATTTTGTTGAAAAGATCAGTTTTGGCATCCTCAAAATTGTTTGTTTGTTGAGCTAAAAGCGTTTCAAGCTCAATCACTTTTGTTTGAAGCACATGATTTTCATTTTCCGTTTCCTTTTCAAAATCTGGAGTATTAGAATCAAACAGGGGATTTGGAAAGGAAACTTTTGTGATTTGAGACTCAACCTTTTTCATCTTCATTGATTCAATCTTTTGCAAAATATTTTCAAACTTTTTATCAGCGAATTCAGACAATTGAGACTTCAAAACTTCAGTCTCTTTTTGTTTCATGTTTGAGTTTTGAGTCTGAACTTGTGAACGTTTGATTGAATCAAACAGGTTTTTGTAAATCTGCTTTAAATGCTCATTTTCTTTTTGTAATGATGCCACAGCATGTTCCAATTCAATATTTTTTGCATCAAGTTCGTCCAAATCAAACTTGATTTAGGCATCACAATTTTCTTCAAAAATATTTTCCTTCTCTTTAAGCACTGTTGTCAAAGAGTTTTCAGAAGAAGCTTTCTGTTCCTGCAGTTTGAGTTTGAAAGAAATACTTTGTGCTTCAAGTTTTGTTAAATCTTTCTCAAACTGAGCAGTTCTTTTTGACAATTCTTCTTTGACTTCAGTTGCTTCTTTTGAAAGTTCCGTGATTTTATTTTTGAGACAAATATTTTCAGATTTCAAAGAAGATGTTTGTTCAAAATCCACATTCTCATACTCATGGCTGACAGACACTGACTTGAATGATTCTATTTGATTTGTGAAAAATTCTTTTTGAATATCAAGTGTTAAGCATTTTTCATCAAATTCGTCTTCTAGAGAATGGATGTACTTTAAGTCTTCTCTCATTTCAGTGACAAGATATTTTTCAAAGTATTCAAAACTTAAGTTGATATCTTTCACACGAGGTTCAATCTCCTCTTGTAAAATCTTACTGACTTCCATTTTTAGGTGAGTATCCGATGAAAGAAGATTATAGAAACCATTATTTGTGTATTGTTGCTTAGACCAAATGACCTTTAACATATGCTCAATTTGATGTTTAAGATTACAAAACTGTTTTCTAACTTTATTTTGCCGTAACTTAGCATCATAAGTAGCAAGATGTGCTTCTTGGAAATATCTTTTCACATTTGTGTCTTTTCTTTTCAAAGGTTCTTTTGGTATATCTGTCAATTGTGTACAACCATACACAAAGCCTTGGTACGAGAATGGGCTTTTTCGTTGTTTTACTTTTAAACGTTTTTCCTCTTCAGATTTTTCTTCACCTTCCGAATTGAACAGAACATCAGTTGACAAACCTTTTCCCAGTTTTTCAGCATAGTACAAACTAGGTGTTAACTTTTGCACTTTGTTTAGAAAACAGGGTTTTTCATTTTGCAAGCTATTCTCCAAATAATCATTTTTTTCAAAACCAAGTCCGGATTTTCCTTGATGAACATTCTCATCTTTAGGAAGCATCATTTAAAGACTTTGAACACTTTGTCCTGTTTTTCAAAGTTTTGCTTCAAGATTGTTTGCTCGTTTCAAAAACTCTTGATTTTCTTTCACAAGTTTTGTTTTAACAATCTTAAAATTTGAAATAGTTTTCTGAAGCTTTGAATTTTCACTTTTTAACTCAGAGTTCTCTTTTAAAAGCGGTTGAACCTTTCTGTTGTTAAGTACCATTTGTTCATCAAGTTTATGAATGGAACGTTTTTCAATTTCAAGTTCTTCCTTTCGTTTTTAAAGTGGTTTGACAAAATCTCCGTTTATTTCAAACTTCCGAGCATGAGATTTAAGGTTTGAGATTTCAATTTCAAGTTCAGCTTTGCTTTTTGTTACATTTTCAAAACCTTTTCTTTAAATCTCTCAAGCTCTTTGGACAATAAGACATTCGCTTGCTTAGCTTTGCGATTGTCCTCTTTGCACTTTTCAAGTTCATTTTTGAAATTTTTGATTAATGAAGCAAATAAGGCAAGATCTTGTTCATGAAAAGATCCATTATGGGCAAGCTCACCTCCATTAGGATCCATAGTTGGAGTTGTAGGAGTGATATTACTATCAAACCATTCCCGTACATATGTGTCACTTACGGACTCAGGATGAGCAGGATGTGTCTTATCATGAGCAAACACATTATTGAACAAAACAACATTATCATTATCATTTGAATGTTTTACCATGGACAATATCTCTGTGTCAGAAGAAGGTCTGATATGGTCATCCTCAATATCCCAAACATCTTCGTTCCTGTGTCTACCATCAGCATCCGAATCATACCTTGGAGTACTGCTTTCAACCTGCTGTTCTGAAGATGTATCACTTCCCGTGAGAACCAAGCTAGCATCAGTTGTTGTACCCTCATTGACTATTTGTTCATCTTTGTTGGTCTCTCTCTCATTCACCTCTGATTCCTTTAATAGCACTTCTCTTTCAATTAGCTCTCTTTCTTTTAACTGCATATCTTTTTCAATCTGCTCTCTTTCCCGTTTCTGCTTCTCCATTTCAATTATTTCCCGTTAATTCACTTTCTTCTTTTCTAGCATCTCGCTCAGATGAAGTGATGTTGTATTAAGCACCAATTCCAGTGTGTTCATTAGTGTAAGCAAATGATTTCTAAACAATTCAACTTCCAGGTATCTAATGATGCATTCACTCCATATTTGGCTTGTTGATTCATAATCTGGAGAATTTTTTAGCACTATGAAATCTATGTAGAGAAACCATTTTAACTGCGTCTTGAGAGCTTGATATGCTAGTATGCAGTCACTTCTTTGTTCAATTTGGTTCTCTATTTGAAATATGTTATGCAAGATTTTCCCTTTGAAGGTTAAAAATTCCATTTTAGTTCCGAAGAGTGTTTCAAAAACTCGATGAAATGATCTACCCCATAATGCTAACCTTGCTTCTGAGAGTGCCACACATTGAATCTTAACTGGTTTAAAGTGTGACAGACAATTTTCCTTCGAATGAATAGCTTTTTGCACAAATTGAGGCATCTTTCTCTCTTGAGAGCTTGATTTCATTTAATTTCGGTGTGTGATAAAGTTGATCTTGGATCGTTGCAAAGAAATAGGAGTTTTTATTGATGTTCGTTTAAGGTTCAAGAGTTGTGTTTGTTTGAAGTTAAGTCCTTACCCGAGTTTTCTAAGATGAAGGATTTCTTAATGGTGATTTCTGATTTCCCTCCAAAAATTGAACTTGAAAAATTTATCTATCAGAATTTGAAATACACCATAAAATGCAATTCTAAGGTTACTAGAAAAACATGAGTTTTAAAGATTTTGACGCATAATTTCACCGAAAAAATTTGAAGTTTGACCTAAAAATTTGAATTTTGGGCCAAAATTTTCACAGTTATACCAAAATTTGAATTTTGCGTAAAAATTGAACGTTTAGTCTCTCCTAAAAATTTTTTTAATGCTTACTTAGAGTGTCTTACTCGGTTAAAATCCTTGCACGGTTCCTAAGTTGATGTCCTTGATAAAAATCCAAAGTCGAAGAATCCTTTAATAAGTCAAAAGTCGAAGAATCCGTTAATAAGTCCAAAGTCGAAGAACTTTAAACTAATTATGAGAAAGTCGAAGACTGTAGACTAGCTAAGAAAGTCCGAGGAACAAACTTGAAAAATCTACAAACTTGAAGAATCAACAAACTCAAATTATCTAAGAAACTCGGAGGATTTAATCTATAAACTTGAAGGATTTCCTTTACTCAGAAACTCAGAGAATGTTATACAAAGTCGAAGTATTTTAAGCTATCCAAACTCGGAGACATAAAAACAAACTCGAAGGATTTTTTATCACAAAAACTCGAAGGATTTTAATCAAAGAAACTCGGAGGATTTCTAAACATAAAAACTCAGAAGATTACAACTTTAGAAACTCGAAGGATTTCTAATCTTAGAATGTCGAAGGATCTTACAACACTTCAAAATCGAAGTCACAAAGTCGAAGAATTAAGACAAAGTCGAAGAACTTATGACAAAGTCGAAGAACTAACTTTCACCTTCAAACTCGAAGGAATGAAAGTCGAAGGAACCCAACCTAAAGCCACAAACTCAAAGGATCTTATCAGATATCTTCAAACTCGAAGAAATCTGAATAAAAACTTGAACAGTAACGAGCCCTAGAAAAATTCCTCCTAAATCCTTGTTTGGCTCTGATACCACTTGTAGGACCTTAGATCAATCTTATCACACTAACTAACAATTACTAATGCACAAGAGAGAAGATAGATGTAAGAGTTCTAGAGAGAGAAAGTAGAGAGACAAACTTTCATTCATTAAGCACACACTACTTCACACACACATCCCTTAGCTAACCCTTTACAAATGGGAGGAGGAGGCTATTTATAGATTACAATGAAGGAGCCTTGGGCTTTCTGTGGGCTTTGAACATGGACTAATTGTTGAACTATTTTTACATAACTTTCAACGTATTAGATTAATCCGTGCGCCCTTCAACTATCTTACTAAATAAACAACGACACATTACAGAAATATAAAACATAAATGACCATCCCTTTTATAAAAGCTAACAACTTCAACCAAAATGGAGAGCAAAGGTGACGGCCATTGAAGAATCCAAGGATCTTTCAAGCATGTCACTTGACAAGCTTATAGGAAATCTCAAAGTTCATGAGATGGTGATGGAAAAGGATTCAAAGATTGTCAAGGGCAAAAAGGAAAAGATAAAGTCCATTTCCTTAAAATCTATAGTAGATTCAAGTGATGATGAAGAGTCTAGTTCAGGTAGCGAAGATGAAGAGTATGCCATGGCCGTAAGAGATTTCAAAAAGTTCTTTAGAAGACGAGGGAAGTTCGTAAGACAACCTCGAGAAGAAAAGAAATCCTTCCTGAAAGACCGTGATGATAAGAAAGGAAAAGTAGATAGGAAGTGTTTTAGGTGCGGGGATACTAGTCATCTAATAGGAGAATGTTCGAAGCCACCCAACAATAAGACTCAAAGAGCCTTTGTTAGTAGTGCTTTGAGTGATAGGGATGATGATGACGAAGAGTCTAAGAATGACGAAGTTGCTCTTATGGCTCATGACTCTAACGAGGTACAATTTGACTCATCTTACTCCTCTATTGATGATGACACCTTAGAAATAGAATATAACAAACTCTGTGAAATTACCCTAAAAATCACCAAAAAAAAAAGTTTTTAAAAACCAAAAAGGATTTTTTAGAAAGCGAAGTTTATTGGTTAAAAGAAAAAGCGATACGATTAGAAAAGGGTAAAGCCATTAAAGAAACATGTGTTTCATGTCAAGAACTTAAACTAGATTTAGAAACACTTAAGATTACACAGGAAGAACTTATCAAACAAAACTCTAAATTTAAAAGGTTTGATAAAAATATCAGTTGTGTAGATGAGATAATGAAAGTTCAAAACTTACCTCATGATAAAACTAGATTAGGCTTTATGAAACTAGGAGACTTAAGTAGTTTTAAGAAACAAGCCGCTAAAGTACAAGAAACTGTTCCAACAAGTTCAGAAACCCACAGATCCCGCGGAACCAAAAATTTGGTTCCGCCAGTAGTGAAAAAGGGTTCCGCGGGTACTGCTGCTGAACAGAAGGATTGCACTTCGGCTCGTACTGAGTTTGTTAAAGTCAAAAGAAAACCTAGTACTAGCTCAACTGTTAACAAACAAAAATCAGCTGTTACCATAGGAATAGGACAAGCTAAAAATGAGTTTAGAACCAAAACTGTTCAACAAAGACCTAGAACTACTTTTCCCAAATGCCTCTTTCCAAAGAGTAATTACAACATACAACATCATTATCAAAAAAGTTGGAACCCAAACACTCCTAGAAACTATCAAGCTCCCAAATTTATGCCATGGAACCCATATCCACCATTTCCTTACATAAATCAAGTAAATAGGATGTTTAACCCAAATGGACCCATGAGATATTGGGGACCAAATGCTTGAGTTTTTCTTAAAATTAGGTATACTTGAAAGTTGGATTGAAACCATACGAGTGGATTAAGGACAGCGGGTGTTCAAGGCACATGACGGGAAACAAAATCCTTTTCTCAACCTACCAAGCACACGACGGAGTTAATGTTACGTTTGGTAGAAAGCTTAAAAGTAAAATTGCCGGAAAAGGTACAATCTCTCATGACTCTCTCTCTCTATTGATGATGTTGCTCATGTAGATAACTTAGGTTTTAACTTGCTTAGTATTAGTCAACTATGCCGTAAAAAGTATAACGTCCTTTTTAGTGAAAATGGAAGTAAAATACTTAAAGACGGTATAACCGTAGGAAAAGGTGTTTTGAAGAATAACGTATACGTTATGAAATTAGACAAAACATCTAAAGACAAAATTTGTCTCACCTCCTTGGACGACAACTCAACTCTTTAGCATACACGCCAAGGTCACGCCAATATGGGACTAATGCAATCTCTATCATCTAAGAAACTAGTTAGGAACCTACCCAAGTTGAAATATGACAAACACTTTTGTGATGCTTGCCAAATTGGGAAACAAGTTCATAATAGCCATAAGGCTAAAAACATGGTGTCCACATCTAGGTGTTTAGAACTATTGCATATGGATTTGTTTGGTCCATCCGCTATACAAAGTTATTGAGGAAACTTCTACACTTTGGTCATAGTAGATGATTATTCTGGGTATACTTGGCCTAAGTTTTTGAAAACTAAAAATGTAGCATTTGATGAGTTTGAAATTCTAAGTAAGAAAATTCAAAATCAAATTGGAAATAGCATTGTTTCAATTAGAACCGACCATGGTCGCGAATTTGATAACGAAACTCAATTTGGAGCTTTTTGTGATGCTAATGGCATAACACATAATTTCTCGGCTCCTCGAACTCCTCAATCAAACGGCGTAGTAGAACGTAAAAATAGAAAACTTTAAGAAATGAGTCGAACAATGCTAAATGAACAAAATATACCACAAAAGTTTTGGTGTAACGCCATTGATACATCCACATATATCTTAAATAGAGTTTTAATTAGACCATTTTTGAATAAAACACCATATGAGCTTTATAGAGGCAAAAAGCCTAATTTAGGATATTTTAGAGTTTTTGGAAGCAAGTGCTTCATTTTAAACACTAAGGATTACCTCACCAAGTTTGACCCAAAGTCTTATGAAGGTGTGTTCCTTGGATACTCACAAAATGGTAAAGCATATATCGTCTTGAACAAAGAAACCTCAAGATTTGAGGAATCGTTGAACATAACATTCGACGAAAGTCCACCTCCCTCTAAGACATCACATTTGGTTGATGATAACTTAGTTGAAAGTCAAATGGTTGAAAACCAAGAAAATCTAGATAATGATAAAGAAGATGAACTTTTAAATAAGGAAATAGTAAATATCAATGAATCTAGAAGTCATCCATTAGATAATGTCATAGGAGAAATTAATGAAAGAACCTTAAGATCAAAAGTTCAAAATCAAAGTAATTTCTTTTTTTTTATCTCAACAATTGAGCCCAAAAATATAAATGAGGCTATTAAAGATGAATCTTGGGTTATAGAAATGCAAGAAGAACTAAACCAATTTGTTAGAAATGATGTTTGGACATTAGTCCCTCAACCTAAATGTCAAACCATAATTGGAACAAAATGGGTTTTTAGAAACAAAATGGATGAAAATGGTGTAGTTTCCAGAAACAAAGCTAGGCTAGTAGCTCAAGGCTACAATCAACAAGAAGGTATAGACTACGACAAAACATTCGCTCTGGTTGCTAGGCTCGAGTCAATTAGAATACTACTTGCATATGCATGTGCACATGACTTTAAACTTTTTCAAATGGATGTCAAAAGTGCATTTCTTAATGGTTTTATTAATGAAGAAGTGTATGTCGCACAACCTCCCGGCTTTGTCGATTTTGAAAATCCAAATCATGTCTACAAACTTAAAAAAGCTTTATACGGACTTAAGCAAGCACCAATAGCCTGGTATGATCGACTTAAGACTTTCCTAGTTGAACGTAAGTATACCATGGGCCAAGTTGACAACACTCTTTTCACTAAGAAAAAGGGATCACATATTGTCATAGTTCAGATATATGTGGATGACATTATATTCGGATCAACTTGTCAAGAGTTATGCGATGATTTCTCAAAATCATGCATGACGAGTTTGAAATGAGTATGATGGGAGAACTAAACTTTTTCTTAGGACTCCAAATAAAACAATTATAAGATGGGATATTCTTCAACCAATATAAGTACATCAAAGATATGCTTAAGAAATTTTGTCTTGAAGATTCCAAACCTATGAAAACACCCATGTCTTTCGAAATCAAACTCACAAAGGATGACAAAAGTGAATCCATGGATAGTACTAAATATAGAGGAATGATTGGTAGTTTACTCTATCTCACGGCTAGTATACCAGATATTTTGTTTAGTGTTTGTCTATGTGCTCGCTTTCAAGAAGATCCTAAAACATCCCATCTTGAAGCAGTCAAACGAATATTTAGATATATTAAAGGTACTACACATTTAGGATTATGGTATCCCAAAGGAACGGGTGTTGAAACCATAGTATATGCCAACTCAGACCATGCCAGTGACTATGTCGATAGGAAAAGTACAAGTGATATTTGAACTTTTGTTGGGCATTGTCTCACCTCATGGTTTATTAAGAAACAAACGGCTCTAGCAATATCAACAACCGAATCCGAATACGTGTCAGCATGAAAAGCTTGCCAACAAGCTCTCTGGATGAAACAAGCTCTCGTCGTCTATGAAATCAACTCAACGATATTCCTATTCTTTGCAACAACAAAGGAGCTATCGACCTTAGCAAGAATCTAGTTCAAAACGCTAGAACCAAACACATAGAAATTTGTCACCACTTTCTTCACGACAATGTTCAAAAAGGAAACATCGCAATCGAGAAAATATCCTCAGAAGACAACATTTCCGATATTCTCACAAAACCTCTTAAGAGAGAACCCTTTAACCTTCTTAGACTTAGTTTAGGATTAATGGAACCAAATGTGTAGTTAAAACCTTAGCTTAACCAAACACGACAAAAACAACCAACTGCCAAAATGTTCCCACAGAACCTACTTTTTGGTTTCGCCAAATCTGGGGGTTCCTGAGATTGTTTTTTAATATATCAGACAAACAACCTCTTCTCACATTTCCCAAAAATATACAAGAAACACAAACTCGACCCATAGCACCCCATTCTTAGAATTTAGGTCATCCCCTTCAACAAACTTGTACTTTAATCCACACTGTAAGTATCCTAACTATATCTACATTCCTGATCTGAGTCTGGAATTTCTATTTCTTGCACAAAATCAAAACTTGGGGTTTATGCGTATTTTTGTAAAATCATGAAGCATATTTACTAAATTACATAACAAATGATGTTTTCCATAGTTAGGAATTGCATCTTATAGGACATTATCATAATTTACTAAAACCCCCATGAGAAATTTTATATAAATCTTCTCACGATTAGGAAAAACGGTTTTTGCACATTGTTTATACAAATAAAAACGTTATATTTTAAACATCATTTGCATAATGTCTCTTGAATGCTAAAGGGAATACATAACTAATATGTATTTTTGGGTACATTCAATCGAAGCTACATTGAATTAGGAGCGTTTTGGTTATCTCTCGTTTTGTTACAAAATTTGCAAAACAAAATTTTCATGCATTAAAAGGACTCGAGATAACTACACCTCCATATTGTCCCCATGTAGGCACACACTAGAACATCATATCTAATACTTTCGTTAGTTTTAACTAAACTATGTAATTTTTGTGTCTAGGGTAACATCATGCCTCCCGCAACCTACTACGACAACAAAGACACCCTTAAGTTCCTCCCTAAACACCATATGACCAAGGGACTTTCAACCGAACAAGTTAAGATATTTAAGGATTTAGAAAAGAGGTATGTTCACGAGGGTAGAACCATAGATCCCTTCTTCTTAGAAGAAACAAACATCCGACAACAATTAGCTACCATCAACTTTGATTGTCTTTTAGACATAGACGAACCTATATGTCCTAGATTTGTGCTAGAATTCTTTGCTAGTGTCGTTCTAAGTTCCAATGACTATGGTCTCATATCCATCCATTTCAAGGTCAATCAACACCAATTCAACATTCCCTTGAACTAATTCGCGGAAGTCTTAGGAATTCCGGGTGTAGGTACTTGTCTTTACACCGATAAATGGTCGTTGTCAAACCTAGATTCCATTGTTGATCGTATGCCTCCATACGACACACCATTGGCTCCCAAAGAGACTATCCATGATCATCTCTTTCTCCCTAGGACCAACCACACTAGGACAACACGTCAAGGTCATGAAATTGATAGAGACCCCTTTAGCATGGAGTTAAACGAGCATAGGCCCTAATTCAAGAAGTTGGAAGAAATTATTCGGGCAAATGTTTTATACACCATAGGGAATAGGGATCATGTTATGAACTAAGATCAATACTTTATCACACACAATATAAGCTATACGAGTGGTACTCAAAACAATAAATGGATCGTATATGTTTATGTATAACCGAATGATATTTGATTAAAGATGAAGAGAGAAATACAATAAACACACACACACTCCCACCTAGCTATCTCTAGAGGCACACTACAAGTCACTCATACAAATGAGGTGGGAGAGGGTATTTATAGAAAACATCTGGACGCCCTAGTGGGCTTTCCATGGGCCGGACTTAATATGGATTATTCATTGGACTTTACAACTTGACTTATAACATACTAGATTAAGTCCATTTGGCCCTTGACTATTCTTACTTAAACACATACGACACTTTTACAAAGTTGTATATTCAGAAATGACAATCACTTTATTTATCAATGCTAACAATCTCCCCCTAAGGGATGGTCATTCAAATGATGCTCCCAGTGATTTAGGTCTTTCGTCTTCATTGTCTTGAACTTTGTGTGTCGTTGTAGAATAGTCTTGGTTCTTTGTTCCTTCATGCTATGTGATCTTCAAAGTATCGTCTTTTGGTCATTCTTGCCTTGATCAACATCTTCATGTGTTTACAGCGTCGTATCCTCCAACATACTCATACATCTTGAACTTCATACTTATGTCATCCTTACTTGATACATGAACTTGTTCTTGACTTCTTGATTAGCTTCTTGACTTTGTTGTAACACTTTGTCTTTCACTTGATCTTTTGGTGTTGAACTTTTTCACTTCGAGATTCGTTGAGGATGATCTTCATAAGTATGAGCATGTGGAGGTGAGGATGTTTGATGTATCAGATGATGGTGTACGATCTTTCTCCAGGTGACTTTCTTCAGTAATTGCTATGTGTTAAATGAATTCACCAATCGATCAAGGTGGACTTTTCTTAGAGAATCGACCACTACAATTGTTTTACTGATGAATGTCTTGATTCCATTCACCTTGGTAGGGCACATCAGTCGTCCTAATCCCGTTAGGGACAGTTATCACCACTGTGGATAAATCCAAGTAGTGACCCATGTCATAAGGACTCAATTCATGAAAGGAATCTCCTTGGCGGGATTTCCAGCACTTACAGGCTTAAACTTCGAGAGAATCAACAACATAGTGTGAAAACCCACTCTAATCCTTACAAAGGCTGTTCCTGAATTGGATGCCCTCAAGAAGGCTTACAACTGATATACCGTAGTATATCCACAATCCAGGTGAGCCGTTGAAGTATACCTAAGTATCATTTTACGACAGTAGACCGTTTTGAAAGAAATAACCATCATGATATAAATGGCAAGATCCTTATAAGGCAAGATCTAAGGATCTCATTAAGACTCTTTTACACCTTGTGTCCTTTTTGGTGAACACAGGTGTATTATTGTCACACCTCGCCAAGGCGGAAACGCGAGTGCAACATCATGGATATCATCACAACACATGGTGTCTAAATAGAGAATTACTACATGCAAATAAGTAGAGCAAAGTACAGACACAAAGTGTCGTAACGATATCCCAAAATAAAATAACCAAAACCAAACTCCAAAGGTATCCTCATAAAACCATAAAGTACTAGTCAAATGACAATAAAGTATTATAGTCAAAATCCGACTTATTCAAAATAAACATAAAGATAATTCACTCTCAAATGCAACTAAGTCTCGTCTAGTCGCTCCCTTCTACCTTAGCCTTAGAATGTTCACCTGAAAATGATGCTTAAAAACGTCAACATAATGTTGGTGAGATTCATAAGTTTAAGACACACAAAATCACTCAAAACAACTAGTTTGTTGTGATTATAAAACATAGCAGGACAACAAGTATAATTACCATATAAGCTAACATGCAATCACCATAACCAACTAACAGGACGGAACATGCCCACCGATCCCATTTCAATATCCACCAATTATTTGGGACGGAACGTGCCCATCGATCCAAATACCACATCATACATTAATTGGGACGGAACGTGCCCACCGATTCAAGAATCACATTACATCACAGTATCATAACATGCAGCACAAACATGATAACCACTTACACGTCCATGAATTTATTAGACACATAATCACAGTAACTAAAAAAATCATAATTTACACAAGCATCATTCCCATCCCAAGTTTAAAACACAGTAAAAATGGGACTATGAAACTCATTTCAACCTTGCAGCTTCCAAATTATCAAACCACAATCTATACAAACAAAACAATACTACATCACACGCGACCAAGGTAAAAGCTATAGTCCATGTAACACACATAAATGATGGATGTATAAGGTTCATATAACCCACCATGGATTACCTAGACTCCATACTAATCTCTACCAAACACTTATACTCACTAAATCCCTTAAATAAACTTTTTCAGAAAATGCAGAATTTTAGGGTACGTTCACCCACATAAAATCACGACCAAAAACTCTCCAAAACTCACACCAAAAATTCACCATGATCGCTCATGAGCATACAAGCTTCTCCCAGAAGGCCATGTACTAAAAAACACACAAGTACCCAACGAAAAATCAAACATGACAACTATCCAGATTCGGATCTGAACGCACACCAAAATGTTTTGACCTAGTAGACATACTTGCACAACTTATTATCGTCCAATTTTTGTGTTGAAGTCAAAGGGAATATTGAAATCAACTCCCACAGAAGGGCTAACCCTAATAACACTTTTAAAGCCACCTTTGACCTTAATACTTTTACCCTAATTCTTTCCCGGTTTAACAGTTTTGACACCTTTACTTGTAAAAATCGTTTGACTGAACTCCAGATCTCGAAATCACTCGTGGCCGGACTTTTTGGAAAGCTCTTTCTCTGAACTACAATTTAGACTCAAAATTTGTGATCTAACTCATCTCTATCTATTAAATATTATCGAATCTCTACAGCCTTATAATTCTGTCAGAAACTTAACTCATTAATTAACAAGTTTTAAACCCGAACTTCCCCACCAATCATCATAATATTACTAATTAATGACCCCAACATATTTTATAACATTAATTTACAGAATTTAACATAAACCCTAATCCATCATATTATTGTTACATGAATTTGAATAATTAATTAAGCATAAGTATTGAAAATTATACCTTGATCTTGATCTTTAGCCTTCAAAAATAAAACCCTAAAATTTTCTTCTCCCTTTTCCCTTGGTTTGGCCGATTTCTTCAAAGGTAGGAATGAGGGGTTTTGATTTTGTATTTATAATGCCATATGGATTATTCTAGACCCTCTTTATAATTGGTAAGTGTATTTGGGATCAAATTTGGTTTCCTAATTCCCCTAAAATCCCGAAATCGGCCGCCCCCCTATTATGTATATTTTTATTTATTTTATTAAAATTAATTATTACACTTAAAACCTTGTACTCTTGATATTTTATAAAAACCCATACCGAAACCTAACGTCTTACGCAACAATTCTTCGTTTTACGACAACTCAGAAAAATTATCATTTTCAAAACAAAGTTTTCAAAAATAAAATTTCACACTCTCTGAAAATATAACTCATAAAAACAACCTCCACGTAACTTACTAATGCTAAAATACTTGAACGGAGACTTGTTATGCAACACCACAAAACACCAAAACTACACAAGTTATTTCTACACCACCAAGGTGATCAAAATGAACTTATCCCAAAAATCAATATTACTCAAATCATAATAGTATATTTCACACCAAGGGATTTAGTGCCAACACACACACTTACCACACATATATCCCACATAAACACATAATACACACCAAACAAAAGTTAAATGGGTTGAGACTATTAGTCAAACTAACCTACTAAAACCACGGTTGTTACATCATCCCCCACTTAGGGAAATCGCGTCCCGAGATTTAATAGCTCGTCCCATCCATCTTCTCAGCAAACAACTTCGGGTACTTGGACCTCATCTGATCCTCATGTTCCCAAGTAAACTCAGGACCACGCTTGGAATTCCAACGTACCTTTACCAACGCTATCTTACCACGCTTCATACTTTTGATCTCTCGGTCCATAATCTCAACAGGTTCCTCAACAAAATGAAGGGTCTTATCAATCTTAGTCTCCTATAATGGCACATGAAGAGTAACATCCGCCAAACATTTCTTCAGATTAGATACGTGAAACGTATCATGCACACTACTTGACTCTTCAGGCAATTTCAACCGATATGCTACAAGTCCAATTATTTCCGTAATCTCGAATGGCCCTACATATCTTGGTGCTAATTTGCCTTTCTTAACGAAATGCACAACACCTTTCCAAGGAGACACTTTCAGCATCATAAGATCACCAACACTAAACTCTAAAGGCTTACGGCGATTATCCGCATAACTCTTCTGGTGATCTCTCGCTGCCTTAAGTCATTCCTTAATCTGAAACACCTTATCCGTAGTCTCTTGCACTAGTTCAGGACCAATTAGTTGGCTTGTCCCAACCTCTGCCCATAGAACAGGCGATCTACACTTCCTCCCATATAACATTTCAAATGGTGCACACCCAATACTGGAATGATAGCTGTTATTGTAGGAAAACTCCACCAAAGGTAGATGAGTATCCCAGCTTCCTCCAAAATAAATTGCACATGCCCTAAGTAAATCTTCCAAAGTCTGAATCGTTCACTCACTTTGCCCATCCGTCTGCGGATGATAAGCAGTGCTCATATCCAATCGTGTATCCAACGCCCTTTGCAATAATTTCTAGAACCGCAAGGCAAACCTACTATCGCGATCAGAGATAATCGACACAGGCACACCATGTCTCGCCACAATCTCATTAATATAGATTCTTGCCAGCTTCTCCATCTTTTAATCCTCACGAATGGCCAGAAAATGTGCAGACTTTGTCAGCCTGTCCACTATGACCCATATCGTGTCATGTCCATTACTTGTCCGAGGCAACTTAGTAATAAAATCCATCGTTATATTCTCCCATTTCCACTCAGGAATCGGTGGTTGTTGTAGTAATCCAAAGGGTTTCTGATGTTCAGCCTTAACTTTTAAACAATTCAGACACTTACTAACATACTCAGCTATTTCCCTCTTCATTCCTGGCACAATAAGCATCTCTAAGATCGTACTACATCTTGTCAGATCCTGGATGAATTGAGTATCTCGTCTTATGAGCCTCATCCATGATTAACTTCCTTACATTTCCTACCAATGGAACCCATATTCTATCTAAGAAATACAGTCCACCATCCTCCTTTTTCTCCATTTGCTGATCCAATCCACGCAGCATCTCAGCGGTCGCATTCTCATCCTTAAGAGCTTCCTCTTGTGCTGCCAATATCTTACTCTTAATTCCCGACTGCAACGTCATGCACATTGCTCGCATACGCTTAGACTTAATCCGTTCCTTTCTACTTAAAGCATCAGCTACCACATTCGCCTTTCCAGGATGATAGCGAATCTCACAATCATAATCACTAAACAATTCAATCCATCTTCTTTGTCGCATATTCAGCTTCTTCTGAGTAAAAATATGCTGAAGACTCTTATGATCCGTATAAACAACACTCTTTGTGCCATACAGATAATGTCTCCAATTCTTGAGAGCGAACACTACCGCACCAAGCTCTAAATCATGAGTGGTATAATTCTTCTCATGAATCTTGAGTTATCGGGATGCATCAACTATCACCTTACCCATCTGCATTAGTACACACCCAAATCCTTGATTCGACGAATCACAATACACAACAAAATCATCTGGCCCATCAGATAACGTCAGAATAGGTGTATTACACAAACTATCCTTTAGCGACTGAAAAGCCACCTCCTGCTCTTCTCCCCAAACATACTTCTTGTTCTTCTGAGTCAGTAAAGTGATGGGTTTAGCAATTTTTGAAAAATTTGCTATAAATCTTCAGTAGTAACCCGCCAACCCTAAGAATGAGCGTATCTCAGACGGCGTCGTAGGAGCCTTCCAGTTCTTGACCGCTTCTATCTTACTAGGGTCTACATGTATTCCCTCACTATTTACCACATGTCCAAGAAAATGTACCTCCTCAAGCCAAAACTCACATTTTGAGAACTTGGCGTACAACTTCTCCTTCTCAAGTAATCCAAGGATCAACTTTAGATACTCTTCATGCTCCTCCTTCATCTTAGAGTAGATTAGAATGTCATCTATGAACACAATCACGAATTTATCCAAGTAAGGCTTGCAAACGCGATTCATCAAATCCATGAATACCGCAGGTGCATTTGTCAACCCAAATGGCATAACCGTGAACTCAAAGTGTCCATAACGAGTCCTAAAATCAGTTTTCAGAATATCCTCCTCATGCACTCTCAGCTGATGGTACCCAGAACGTAGATCTATCTTTGAGAAAAATCGAGAACCTTGTAGTTGGTCAAAGAGATCATCGATTCTCGGAAGAGGATACCGATTCTTAACAGTTAACTTGTTCAATTCCCGATAGTCAATACACATCCGGAACGAACCATCCTTCTTCTTAACAAATAACACAGGTGCTCTCCACGGAGAGTGACTAGGTCGGATAAACCCCTTATCCTGAAGTTCTTGCAATTGCGCGGACAACTCCTGCATCTCAGAGGGTGCTAAACAATATGGCGATTTCGCCACAGGTGCTGCTCCAGGAATCAATTCAATACGGAATTCAACCTGACGAATTGGAGGCAACCCAGACAAGTCTTCAGGAAACACGCCAGGAAATTCACACACCACAGGAATCTCTTTCATGCTACGCTCTTTGGCCTTTGCGTTCTTAAGGGACTTCAACTCATTTCCTACACATTCTCCTTGTATCCGAAGTATAACACCACTCTCTAAAGGAATACGAACTACCTTTTCGTGGCATATAACCTCGGCCTTATGCTTAGACAACTAACTCATCCCTATCACCACATCGAAACTCCCATGCCCAAAAGGTATCAAATCAATCATGAACGGGATACCTTCTAACACTATAGTACACCCTCGAATAACCTTGTCAACCTCTACTTACCTACCGCTAGCTATCTCAATCACAATACTAGACCTAAGCTCACTAGGTTCAACATTCAATAATTTAGCAAATTCAGTGGACACAAAGCAGTAATCCGCACCCGTATCAAATAAAGTAGTAGCATAATGACCATTTAGAGAGAAAGTACCAGTAACGACGTGCGGGTCTTGACGCGCCTCGTTTGCATTCATGGTGAACGCCTTTCCCTTAGCTGCATTCCTGTTGTATCCTTGCCCTTGACCTCCTTCAATGGCCAACCTGTTTCCTGTCTGACCAGGTGCCCTGTTCAGCTTGGGACACACATTTCGGAGATGATCCGTACTTCCGCACTCATAACACGCCTTACGACCATACCCTGCGCCAACCGAGCTGATTGGAGTCGCCTGAGTAATCACCGCGCGACATTCCCTAGCAAAGTGTCCAGCCTGCTCATGATGATAACCATTGCATTTCGCGCATTTGGGAGCAAGATTAGTGTACCCCCTTCTGTCGGCGTTTCCTGTCGCCGCCGGAGTAGCTACCATTGCAGGACTCGCTGCCACCACAGGATTCACCGCTACAAACCCTTTCCCATTCCTTGCTCTCTTATTGTCAGTACCAGCACTAACCTGCTTACCTGCTTCAGTTTCCTCCTTCCTTTTCTCACTCATCTTCGCGAGTACTCCACTCCTAACCACTTCATCAGTTAGTGCCCCAGCCTTCTGAATAGCACTCTGAGTGTCGTGGGTTCCGTAGCCCTAACCATGCTACGAATCTGCGGAACCAACCCATGAATGTATTTATCAATACGCTTCGACACAGGAGTTACCAAGTGAGGGACCAACTTAGCTAACTTGATGCGTGGTTTTGCGACCTTACAACAGGTTTTACCTCTCGAGGGATCTCAAGAGGCTTACAACCCCACCAGGCAGTGTACCTGACCGATATAGTATAGTGTAGTGGTAAGTACGGGGGATTGATCGTTCTCCACAGGGAATAGTGTCGTTAGGATTGAAAAACTACTCTAATAGGTCTAAGGGTGAGGGAAGATTCTTTTTTGTATTTTTATATTTTTATGAAAGCAAGTAAAATCTCTGGTTTGAAGGAGTGGGCGGAATTAGTTGCTAGTCAACTAACCCAAATAACTACGAATGCAAATAAAATAAAATAACTGAAAATGAAAAGGTTGTGAAACTTATGTGGAGAGAAATGTGTTTACTTAGATTTCCTTACTCCCTAACTATCTTTTACCGGTTGATTAGTGTGTATTAATTGCGTGGATGACGGGTGTATTCCTTAATACCAATCGTGGGGTGGCATACGTACTTCCCCAACTCTATAAGCTCCTACTTCACTCCTATGTCGAGCCGGCTAGGAAGCTCCTAACATGGGATCACTAGAATTCGCTCATGCATTAAATACAACCATATAAACCTAGTACGCATTGGTTCATGTTTCTTAAGACGTTCAAGCAAGTTACCGAATAGGAAGTTAGCCAGTTTTCTTAAGCCTAACATCGATAAACAATCATCCAAAACAATTAATAACACACTAACAACTAATAATCAATAGTTAGGTTTCATTAGATCTAAGCAAACACAAGATAAATCTAGCCTAGCATGTTAATTAAAAGACAAGAACAAGATATAATCAAACAACACATAGACATATTGATTGATTAAATGAATACTTATCTTCAATTAAACATGGGAGATCCAAGGGTATGAAAACCCTTAAAAATGGCAGAAATTCGTCTTAGGGTTTCTCCTCACAAAGTTGCACACTAATGACAAAAAATTGCAAAACTATATATAGAGTTTAAGGGCTGACGGCGTCACGTTGTAGATCTTGACGCCGTCACCTCGCCGTGTCTAGGGTTCCCGGATGGCCTTCTTGACGCCGTCCCTCTTTAGTGCTCCAAAATCCGCTCTGGCCTATCAAAGGTTGACGTCGTCAGAAATGGGCTTGACGCCGTCCCTCTTTAACTTAAACCGTGATGGCCTTGATCACCTTAAAGGGTGACGCCGTCAGAATTTCCATTGCAAAACTCCCTGGCTTATCATGTGTATTTTTCATATCCACCTCTTTTGCCAAGCCATGACGCCGTCTAGAACAATATCTGACGCCGTCAAAGGTACTTTTCCAGCCGATTTTGAGACTTTGTCGTTTTCTTCACTTTTATGCTCAAAAAACGTCCAAAATGCTTCCTTTTCAAGATTTCTTCTCCAAAGTACCTAAAATGACAAGAGGAATGATTTAGGGCAATATTTGATCAAATAAATACGATTTAGGGCTTAAATGACCCCCTAAAAGCGGTACACTTTTCGATTCATCACTAACTCATGGAACCTGTCAGTATACCCCGCGTGATTAGCTCCAACCATTACATGATTCCAAAATTCTTCCTCCAATTTCTGCATCTCATTCCTTGGGCAAAACTCCTCCATCATCAATGCTTTGAGATCTTCCCAAGTCATTCCTATCGCAGCAACTCTACCCCTAGCTTGGACTTGCGTGTTTCACCAAGTCAAGGCCTTATTGATCAGAGAACTTGTTGCGTACTTGACTTTCTGAGTTTCAGCACAGCCACTAATATCCATCACTGCTTCCATTTTCTCTATCCATCGAGTGAGCACTATCGCACCACCCTTACCATCGTACTCCTTGGGCTTACAAGCCATAAACTCTTTGTAGGAGCATCCATTGTTGCCACCCCCACTACTTCCAGCACCATTAGATTGAGCACCATCACCCATCTGTGCGCTCAAATGGTTAACAATCTCTGGCAATAGGGCTTCCAGTTGTTGATTGATCATTTGCTGAAAGATGGGGTTACTCTTTCCAGCAATGGGCTCCGGCTTTCGCCTCTTTGGTGTCTGCTTCTTCGCCTCTTTGGGCTCTGGCTTTCGCCTTTTTGGTGCCATTTCCTGGACACACAGATTGTTAAAACCGTTAGGCGCCGTTCACGACATACGCGAATACCCAATCATACTTAACACTAGTACTCCCCATCAAATGGGACAATTAACACAAATATCACAGTTAAACCTCATCCTACTACACGTAAGCATGTCATCATTGGTCAACGTAGCATTGGCCATAAGTCCACATGTGTCGTGATACATGTATAATTATGTTGGCCACCCATAATTATAGAAGTATCCTTTCACATGTGTACTCGCTTCCAATACCACACCTATCAATAATAACACCTTACAATAACACATACACAAACTCAGAATTAATCACATATCACACACATAAAATATTCAAACTCGCTCAAGCCTTATTATTAAAACTTGGGTAAAATCCCATATTTCAAAGGTATTCGCGATCCAACATAATACCAGACATCAAAACTCAATAGAAAACATCCCAAAATATAACACTAAATAAAAAATTAAAAAAAAAAAAAAAAAAAAAAAATCGCGCGCGGCTTGAGCTCCATCTTAATGTTTGCCCCTCTCGTTTATCTTGGAATAAATCAACTACTTGCCGTAGACTCTAAGTCCGAATCCACTTTATACTCTTCCTCTTCACTTATCCACCCATTTTGGTTTCCCTCGGGCTGTGGTAGTGGGCGACTAGCAAAGCCACTCTTGAGATTTCTTTCTTCCTCCTCTATATGGTCCACAAACCCATACAATTCACGAGGCCCAGTCTAAATCTCTCCTCCACTTTCTAGGAACTTTGGGCACTTTCTAAGGTACCTAATAATGTAACCGTCTTTATTTGTCACCTTTGTCTTGTACCTTTCTATCTCCTTTCCATCCACGTTCACTAGAGTCATCCTCTCCTCGATCTTACATGGATACATGCCAACAAGAACTAAGATCCTCTTGTTAGTCCATTTCAAATTACCAATCCTCTTGCAACCAGTAGCGACAACGGTAGTCCACCGAAACTTGCTACGCGTGAGAGGTGCCATGCTAAAAGTGACATATATAATACTAAGTATAGGGGTTCAATCGGCATCCGAAACTCGACAAAACTTCTCATAAACTCAAGAAAAATAGACATATAAAATACCATACTTATACATAAGCCCTAAATGCAACTATATGAGGGACTCCTAGGTTATAGTCTAGGCTCAACCACCTACTTCTCTATAACCAAGTCTCTGATACCAATCTGTCACACCTCGCCAAGGCGGAAACGCGAGTGCAACATCATGGATATCATCACAACACATGGTGTCTAAATAGAGAATTACTACATGCTAATAAGTAGAGCAAAGTACAGACACAAAGTGTCGTAACGATACCCTAAAATAAAATAACCAAAACCAAACTCCAAAGGTATCCTCATAAAACCATAAAGTACTAGTCAAATGACAATAAAGTATCATAGTCAAAATCCGACTTATTCAAAATAAACATAAAGATAATTCTCTCTCAAATGCAACTAAGTCACGTCTAGTCGCTCCCTTCTACCTTAGCCTTAGAATGCTCACCTGAAAATGATGCTTAAAAACGTCAACATAATATTGGTGAGATTCATAGGTTTAATACATACAATATCACTCAAAACAACCGGTTCCCTGTGATTATAAAACATAGCAGGACAACAAGTATAATTACCATATAAGCTAACATGCAATCACCATAACCAACTAACGGGACGAAACATGCCCACCGATCCAATTTCAATATCCAAAAATAATTTAGTACAGAACGTGCCCACCGATCCAAATACCAGATCACACATTAATTGCGACGGAACGTGCCCACCGATCCAAGAATCACATTACATCACAATATCATAACATGTAGCACAAACATGATAACCACTTACACGTCCATGCATTTATTAGACACATAATCACAGTAACTAAAAAAATCATAATTTACACAAGCATCATTCCTATCCCAAGTTTAAAACAAAGTAAAAATGGGACTATGAAACTCACCTCAACCTTGCAGCTTCCAAATTACCAAATCACAATCTATACAAACAAAATAATAGCACATCACACGCGACCTAGCTAAAAGCTATATTCCATGTAACACACATATACGATGGATGTCTAAGGTTCATATAACCCACCATGGATTACCTAGACTCCATACTAATCTCTACCAAACACTTATACTCACTAAATCCCTTAAATAAACTTTTTCAGAAAACGGAAAATTTTAGGGTACTTTCACCCACATAAAATCACGACCAAAAACTCTCCAAAACTCACACCAAAAATTCACCATGATCCTTCGTGAGCATACAAGCTTCTCCCAGAAGCCCATGTACTAAAAACACACACAAGTACCCAATGAAAAATCAAACATGACAACTATCCAGATTCGGATCTGAACGCACACCAAAATGTTTTGACCTAGTAGACATACTTGCACAACTTATTATCGTCCAATTTTCGCGTGGAAGTCAAAGGGAATATAGAACTCAACTCCCACAGAAGGGCTAACCCTAATAACACTTTTAAAGCCACCTTTGACCTTAATACTTTTACCTTAATTCTGTCCCGGTTTAACAGTTTTGACACCTTTACTTGTAAAAATCGTTTGACTGACCTCCGGACCTCGAAATCGCTCATCTCCATCTATTAAATATCATCGAATCTCTACAGCCTTATAATTCTGTCAGAAACTTAACTCATTAATTAACAAGTTTTAAACCCTAACTTCATCACCAATCATCAAAATATTACTAATTAATGACCCCAACATGTTTTATAACATTAATTTACAGAAGTTAACATAAACCCTAATCCATCATATTATTGTTACATGAATTTTAATAATTAATTAAGCATAAGTATTGAAAATTATACCTTGATCTTGATCTTTAGCCTTCAAAAATAAAACCCTAAAATTTTCTTCTCCCTTTTCCCTTGGTTTGGCCGATTTCTTCAAAAGGAGGAATGAGGGGTTTTGATTTTGTATTAGAATGCCAGATGGATTATTCTAGACCCTCTTTATAATTGGTAAGTGTATTTGGGATCAAATTTGGTTTTCTAATTCCCCTAAAACCCCTAAATCGGCCGTCCCCCTATTATGTGTATTTTTTTTATTAAAATTAATTATTACACTTAAAACCTTGTACTCTTGATATTTTATAAAAACCCATACCGAAACCTAACGTCTTACGCAATAATTCTTCGTTTTACGACAACTCAGAAAAATTATCATTTTCAAAACAAAGTTTCCAAAAATAAAATTTCACACTCTCTGAAAATGTAACTCATAAAAACAACCTCCACGTAACTTACTAAAGCTCAAATACTAGAACGGAGACTTGTTACGCAACACCACAAAACACTAAAACTACACAAGTCATTTCTACACCACCAAGGTTATCAAAATGAACTTATCCCAAAAATCAATATTACTCAAATCATAATAGCATATCTCAGACCAAGGGATTTAGTGCCAACACACACACTTACCACACATATATCCCACATAAACACATAATACACACCAAACAAAAGTTAAATGGGTTGAGACTATTAGTCAAACTAACCTGCTAAAACCACGGTTGTTACAATTATATTGGAAGTGTTCCTAAGATATCTTTTTAATGAATCTCATGGCTCTAGACTCTGTAATGTGCGTTCTGGTTTTAGTAGTCGGAGGCATGGAGCAGAGTGCCACCTTTTCAATATCAACACATTTCAGAGTGAGAGGCTGATAGATTATGCAGTATTCTCCAAGAGAAATGAAACAAATATCTTTTAAGAGATATCTGAGTGGCTAGGAGGGGTGGTGCAGCACGTCACTGGGTCCATGACATCTTGTATTCAATATCAGTATCAACTTTGTGATAAACGATAGCAGATGTATTGACCCAGTTTCTGCCCTAAGTTTTGATGGAGGGCTATTTCTTTTCACCCTTTCATTAACCTTTTCTTTTTAATTCTTCAACCCCTTCTTTCCCTTTCTGATTTACTCCTTTTTTTTCCAATCATTCCTAAGGACTTCTAATTCTAATCTATTGGAATTGCCCTTGTGTAGATCCCGCTGGCTCTAGCGGATCATAGGACATAACCTAATCATAATCACCTTATTACGCCATGATTATCCTAGATTTGTTGATCACTTGCCATAAAATGTTTTGTGAAAATCTCTCAAAGTGTTTATGAATAAACACATCTTAGTTAACACTTCCAGAGTTTTGAATTTTCTGAAATACTCCCCCTACACATGTGCTCATGCATTTTAAAATAAGTTTGCACATGGTGGGTAGAGTTTGCATATTTTGAATTGATCAATTTTTCAATGAACATGACCATTATGAGACACGTTTATATCACTAGTTAGACTAGCTTGAAATTATTACCCGTCCTGGTCATATTCAAAGATCATCTCTCGAATTGGTACATTCTACTCAGACAAGTCCTTTGCGAGACACGTTTACATCACTGGATAACCAGCTTGAAATTATTACCCGTCCTGGACAAGTCTTTTCGATTAATGACATTTAGTTTTCGTCAATTCGAGGGTTCATAGTGAGTCTTTTTGGAGAGCTCTTTTTGAAATTCAATCCTTGATTTCTCAAGGTTGAGATTCACTTTTGATCACATTTTAATCACGTCTTCTCCCCCTCAAAAATGGCATGTCGTGATATTTTTGATATCAACTGATTAAAATAAGGCTTTTGGAGAGATAGACGGATTTGAGCATGAAATTGGTACATTTTTTGCTTTTCATTTTTATACTCCCACTTAAATAGAGCATGTTTTTGAACATTTGAGTTTAAATTAATTTTAAAGGTATAGAGGGAGTTATCTTCAACACAGAATTTTGAGAAAGATTTTAAAAAATCTTGATCATGTGCTCAAGGATTTTTTTTTTATATATATATGCTTTTATTTTGCCATTAACATTACGAGTCCTGATCTGAAATAATCATAAGTCATCATTGTAGCTCGGGTTTCGTACTGAAGTATACGAAAGCCATCATTTAAGTGCGGGTTTCGTACTGAAATATATGAAAGCAATAGTGAAATTTTTTTTGAGAAACGACATATTTTAGAAAACATTTGAATTAACTCTCTCTCAAGCATCTGTACATGTCCGTATCATTGTTGAATGACATTTCTAGATACGTATAGAATATTGATTATACGAGAGACATGTCGTGAGAAGAATATTTTTGGTTTTTTGATTTTATATTGTTTTTGTATTTTTTGAAAATTTTCTATTTTTATATTTAGTTTTTGATGGGTTTTTCATATTTTGTATTTTCTTTTTTTTTGTTTTTCAAATTTTGTATTTTGTTTTTTCAAAAGTATTTACAGCGAAGCTATTTTGAAAAAATTTCAAGAAGTTTCAAGAAGACTTTCTAGCTCTTCAGGAGTTAGGCTTCACATTCCAATTCCTCGAACTAAATTATCAAACCTCTCTTTTGGAAGGGCTTTAGTAAATAGATCGGCGAGTTGGTATTCAGCCTTCATGAAAAATAATTCAACAGTACCCTCTTCTACGTGTTCCTTGATGAAATGATAGCGGACTCTAATATGCTTGGTCTTCGAGTGTTGTACTGGATTGCACGAGATGGCTATGGCACTTTTTGAATCACAATACATAGGTATGCGGTCGAAAGTAGAGCCATAATCTGCGAGTTGTGTCCTCATCCATAGAACTTGGGCACAACACGCAGATAGAGACACACACTTGGCTTCTGCGGTTGATAATGCAGTACAATCTTGTTTCCTTGATGACCAGCCTACTAGCTTTTCACCTAAAAATTATGCTCCACCGGATGTACTTTTTGCTGTAACTTGGCAACCTGCATGATACGCATCTGAAAATGCCATTAGTTTAAACTCGGAATCCTTCGGATACCAAAGTCCTATGTTAATGGTTCTTCGTAGTTAATGAAAGATCCATTTGACCTCTTAGAGGTGAAGTTCGGTAGGCCTTGCCTGAAACCATGCTAATAAGCGAATAGCAAAATGAATATCGGGTCGACTAGCAGTAAGATACATGAGAGAACCAATCATGCTCCGATATTTCATTGGATCCATGGGTTTTCCATATATATCAGCACCTATTTTTGGTGAAGTGACCATTGGATTACCAACAGAGTCACAGTTTTCCATTCCATGTTTTTTCAAAATCTCAATTGTATATTTAGCTTGATGTTATCCCTATATCAATCCTATCATACACACTACTAATCAATAATAAATCATAGAGATAAGTGAGGCTTTGGAATTCTAGTGAGAGAAACTAGAGAGAGACATATATTAAACACACACTTATTCTAAGCAATCCCTAAAGCACCAACCTCTACAAGTGAGGGAGGTGGTGTTATTTATACTTTTTCTCTAATGGATGGGCTTGGGCTTTCTTTAGGCTAAGTCTTAATCAATTAGATTACATAAAAAGACCACTGACTATTATATCTTAATACACAAGGACACATTACAAAAAATATAATAACGACAAATGACCATCACTTTTTTATAAATGCTAACAATCTCCCCCTAAGGGATTGTCAATCAAATGATGCTCCGTGTGATTAGGTCTTTTGTCTTCATTGTCCTGTGCTTTGTGTGTCGTTGTAGAATAGTCTTCCTTCTTCGTTCCTTCATGCTATGTGATCTTCAAAGTAATCGTCTTTTGGTTTTTTCTTGCCTTGACCAACATCTTCATGGGTTCACAGTGTCGTATCCTCCAACATACTCATACCTCTTGAGCTTCATACTTATGTCTTCCTCACTTGATACATGAACTTGTTCTTGATATCTTGATTAGCTTTTTGACTTTGTCATAACACTTTGTCTTTAACTTGATCCTTTTGTCTTGAACTTTTACACTTGAGCTTCGTTGAGGATGATCTTCATAAGTATGAGTATGTGGAGGTGAATATGTTTGATGTATCAGATGATGGTGTACGGTCTTTCTCTAGGGGACTTTCTTCAGTAACTGCTTCGTGTCAATTGAACTCACCAATCGATCACAGTGGACTTTTCTTAGGGAATTGACCACTACATTTGTTTTACTGATGAATGTCTTGATTCCATTCACCTTGGTCGGGCAAATCAGCGTCCTAATCCCGTTAGTGACAGTTATCACTACTATGGATAAATCCAAGTAGAGACCCACGTCATAAGGACTCAATTCGTGAAAGAAATATCCTTGGCAGGATTTCCAGCACTTACAGGCTCAGACTTCGAGAGAATCAACAACATATTGTGAAAACCCTCTCTAATCCTTACAAAGGCTGTTCCTGAATTGGACGCCCTCAAGAAGCCTTACAACAGATATACCGAAGTATACCCACAATCCAGGTGAGCCGCTGAAGTATACAAAAGTATCACTCCACAACTGTAGACCGTTTGAAGCAAATAACCATCATGATATAAATGGCAAGATCCGAAGATCTCATTAAGACTCTTGTACACCTTGTGTCCTTTTCGGCGAACACATGTGTATTATAATGGAAGTGTTCCTAAGAGATCTTTTAATGAATCTCATGGCTCTAGACTCGAGAATGTGCGTTTTGGTTTTAGTAGACGGATGCATGGAGCAGAGTTCCACCTTTTCAATATCAACACATCTCGGAATGAGAGGCCGATAGATTATGCAGTGTTCTCCGTGAGAATAAAACAAATATCTTTTAAGAGATATCTGAGTGGCTAGGAGGGGTGGTGCAGCGCATCACTGGGTCCATGACGTCTTGTCTTCAATATCAGTATCAACTTTGTGATGACCGATAGTAGATTTATTGACCCAGTTTTAAATTTTCATGGAGGGCTATTTCTTTTCAACCTTTCATTAAACTTTTCTTTTTCATTCTTCAACCCCTTCTTTCCCTTTCTATTTTTACTCCTTTTTTAAATCTTACCTAAGGACTTCTATTTCTAATCTATTTGAATTGTCCTTGGGTAGATCCCTCTGGCTCTGGCGGATCATAGGACATAACCTAACCATAATCACCTTATTACTCCATGATTATCCTAGATTTGTTTATCACTTGCCATAAAACCTTTTGTGAAAATCTCTC
Organism: Artemisia tridentata subsp. tridentata; assembly: GCA_021014915.2. Lineage (NCBI taxonomy): Eukaryota > Viridiplantae > Streptophyta > Magnoliopsida > Asterales > Asteraceae > Artemisia > Artemisia tridentata. The sequence goes on along the minus strand of CP139507.1, from coordinate 93,469,740 downwards.
AAAGTGTTTATGAATAAAACACATTTTGCTTAACACTTTGAGAGTTTTGCATTTTTTCTAAAATACTCCCCCTTCACATGTGCTCATGCATTTTAAGATAAATTTGCACATTTTGGGTAGAGTTTACACATTTGAATTGATCGATTTTCAGTTAACATGACCATCGTAGGACACGCTTACATCACTAGTTAGACTAGCTTGAAGTTATTACCCATCCCGATCATAGTAAAAGATAATCTCTCGAATTGGTACATTCTACTCGGACAAGTCCTTTGCGAGACACGTTTACATCACTGGATATCCAGCTTGAAATTATTACCCATCCCGGACAAGTCTTTTGGATTACGGACATTTATTTTTCGTCAATTTGAGGGTTCGGATCTGAATCTTTTTGTAGAGCTCTTTTTGAGATTCAATCCACGATCTTTAAACATTTTAATCACGTCTTCTCCCCCTCAAAAATATCATTTCGTGATATTTTTGATATCAACGGATTAAAATAAGGCTTTAGGAGAGATAGACGGATCATTTTTAGCATGATTTGGAACATTTTTGTTTGTTAAATTTTTTATACTCCCCCTTAAATAAAACATATTTTTAAACATTTGAGTTTAAAATCATTTAAGGGTATAGAGTGAGTTTACTTGAGCACAGAATTTTGAGAATGATTTTGAAAAACCTTTTTGAAAAATCTTGATCATGTGCTCAAGGGTTGTTTTATTTTGCCATTAACAATACGAGTCTTGATCGGAAATAATCAGAAGTTATCATTGTAGCTCGAGTTTCGTACTGAAGTATACGAAAGCCGTCCTGAAGAAATTTTTGAGAAACGACATGTTTTAGAAAAAATATAAATGAACTCTCGTTCAAGCATCTGTACATGTCCGTATCATTGTTGAATAACATTTCTAGATACGTATAGAATATCGATTATACGAGAGACATGTCGTGAGAAGAATATTTTTGGTTTTTATATTTTATATTGTTTTTGTATTTTTGAAATTTTTCTAGTTTTATATATTTGTTTTTGTTGGGTTTTCAAATTTTGTATTTTCTTTTTTTCAAAAATATTTACAGCGAAGCTTTTTGAGATAATTAAAGAAGATTCGAGAAGACTTTTAACTCTTCGGGAGTTAGGCTTCGCATGCCAATTCGTCTAACTAAGTTATCAAACCTCTCTTTTGGAAGGGCTTTAGTAAATAGATCGGCGAGTTGGTATTCAGTCTTCACGAAAAATAATTCAACAGTACCATTTTCAACGTACTCTTTTATGAAGTGATAGCGGACTCTAATATGCTTGGTCTTCGAGTGTTGCACTGGATTGCACTAGATGGCTATGGCACTTTTCGAATCATAATACATAGGTATTCTGTCGAAAGAGAAGCCATAATCTGTGAGTTGTGTCCTTATCCATAGAACTTCATCACAACACGTAGATAGAGACACATACACGGCTTCTGCTGTTGATAACGCCATTCAATCTTGTTTTCTTGATGACTAGCCTACTAGCTTTTCACCCAAAAATTGTGCTCCACCGGATGTACTTTTTGTTGTAACTTGGCAACCAGCATGGTCTTCATCTGAAAATGCTGTTAGTTTAAACTTCGAATCCTTCGGATACCAAATTCGCATGTTAATGGTTCTTCGTAGGTACCGAAAGATCCGTTTAACCACTTGGAGGTGAAGTTCGGTAGGCCTTATCTGAAACCGTGCTAATAGACAGACATCAAAATGAATATCGGGTCGACTAGAAGTATGGTACATGTGGGAACCAATCATGCTCTGATATTTCTTCGGATCGATGGGTTTCCCATATAAATCTGCGCCTATTTTTGGTGAAGTGACCATTGGAGTACCAAGAGAGTCACAATTTTCCATTCCATAATTTTTCAAAATCTCAATTGTATATTTAGCTTGATTAATAAAAATACCATGTGGGGATTGATGAATTTGTAAACTAAGAAAGAATTTTAGTTCCCCCATTGTGGACATTTCAAATTTGCTTTTCATGAGATTTTCAAAATGTTTTGAATGTTTCGGATTAGTGGACCCAAAGATTATGTCGTCCACGTAAATCTGAACAATCAAAATGTCATCTTTGAATTTTCTTGTAAACAAGGTCGGGTCAATTGTTCCTTTGGTGAAATTATTTTGAAGCAGAAAAGATGATAGTTTGTCATACCACGCCCTTGGAGCTTGTTTTAAACCATAAATGGCTTTCTTTAGCCTGTAGACGTAGTCTGGATGATCTTTGTCAACGAATTCGTCTGGCTGACTCACATAGACTTCTTCTTTCAGAGTTCCATACAAGAAAGCCGTCTTGATGTCCATCTAATTGACTATGATGTTCTTGTGAGCTGCATAGGCTAAGAAAATCCTGACTGCCTCAAGTCTTGCTACTGGCGCGAATGACTAGTCAAAATCTATTCCCTCTTCCTGTCTGAATCCTTTAGCCATGAGATGAGCTTTGTTGCCAATGACAGTCATTTCTTCATCCTTTTTGTTCCTCCATAACCACTTAAGATCAATGACAAGTTTGTCAATTGGTCTTGGAACTAAATCCTAAGTGTCATGTAATTGATATTGAAGAAGTTCTCCCTGCATCGCTTCAATCCAAGCATTGTTTGCCATTGCCTCCCGAATGTTCTTTGGTTCTTTCAAGCTAATTGAGCAAACATAGATGCACATATCAGGATCGGTGGCGAGTTGTCTTCTCGTCTGAACTAGTCGTGAAGGTTCACCAATAACGTGTTCTATTGGATGGTCTTTAGTCCACTGTAACGTAGAAGGGTACCTTGGATTTAACGCATGTGTGTTAGATGGTTCTTGTAACCATGAAGATGATTCAGCAGAATCCGTTGCAAATGGGTTTTCGAATGGTTCTTCTTCTAACATAGCATGGTTTTGTTGTCGTTCTACTTGAATTGGGGTATTTTGGTTTTGCTCATCATCTCTTGGTAGAACAATCTCAATTACTGGAGTTGCTGGAGTAGATGTTGATGACGTTGAGGGAGTTGGTGTGTCAGCTTCGATTGTTGTAGATTCATCTTGTGGTGGTGGTGGTGGTGGTTGATGTTGTTGAGCGGGTGCAGCGGAACGTTGTTGTGATGCATTTGTCGAAGTTCCACCATAGTATTCATCAAACATACTCTCGAAATTTTTTTCCAGTTCTTGATTTGTAGGTTTTTCAGTGTTAGTTGACTGAGCTCGTTGGGGTACGAGTCCTGAACTAATATATCCGAAAGTCTGAATGTTTGGTATGGGTCCTAATCTGGTATGATTAGAAGCAATCGGGTTAAGTGCGTGTTCTAGAGCGAGTCTCTCAGAAGCCATTTGTGAAATCTGGTCAAACTTCACATTCATCGTCTCTGTTATCCTTTTAGTTATTCTGTTATACACCCTGAATGCCCTTGAGTTTTCTGAGTAACCGATGAAGATTCCAATATCACCTTTTGCCTTCAGCTTCCCCAGATCTGCTCTGTCGTTCGTTGGATAGCACAAAGCGCCAAATACATGAAGGTAAGAGATGTCGGGTTTTCTGTTGTTCACTAGCTCATCTGAGGTTTTATTGAATCTTGGATGGATTAGGGATCCGTTCTGAGTAAAACAAGCAGTGGCAACAACATCAGCCCATACGAATAACGGTGCACTAGAATAAATCAGAATCGTGCGAGCAGCTTCCACAAGAGTTCTATTTCTTCTTTCAACTACCCCATTCTGCTGTGGAGTTCTAACAGCTGATCTCTGATGTGTGATTCCAGCATCTTCAAAGTTGGTATTTAACTCCTGATTTGTGAATTCTGTGCCATTGTCGGTTCTTACAATCCTTACTGGAGCTTGGAGTAGGACTTGAATACGCTTCAGAAAGGTGATGATGATGCCTGGTGCTTCGTCTTTTGACCTCAAAAACTTTACCCTTGTATATCTTGAATAGTCATCGAAGATAACAAGGATATACTTCTTCCCATTGATACTTTCAACTCTCATTGGGCCACATAAGTCCATATGCAACATATGCAACTTTGCTTCCGAACTGGGTATGATTTTGGGTTTATATGTTGCCCTTTTTCTTTTTCCTTGTTCGCAGGTGATGCGCGTAAACCGGTTATATATTATATCCTAAGTTTCACTTAAATTTTAAATTTATAAACACCTTTTTACCGATTATTAAGAAAACACATACGAGCAAGTATACTCGTCCGTGTGTAATATGGTTTGTGGTAAATAGGGATCGTCCCACGAGACTACGTAGTTTAAGCTTAGCAATTTATGTAGCAAAATAAATAGGACTAAAGATTGTCATACTCTAAAGCACTGTAAATAAACAAACAAACAATGGTTTTGAATTCAATCAATCAAACGAATAAATACTTGTTTAGGAATAATAACCAATCGTGATAAAATGTTGAATATGTTTGGGTAGAACATATATGTAGAAGACATATACCAATTTTCACAAGGTTTTCTAGTCAATGGGTACTATCAAGAAAATCCATGTTTTTACTAGTTTCATAGGTGAGTCCTTTCGGCCAATACATCATCCCATTACGCTAGCCCTTTGTGTTATCAAATGTATGAAAAAGATGATTAGTAACATTAGTTCATACTTCATACTAGTCCTTTCGACCCAATTTCGTGATTAAATATTCTCGAATTCATTTAAAATCTTGAATACTTAATCGTTGTCAATTATCAAGTACCAATCCATTTGTGCACCAATTTATTGGAATTAAACAATATTAGAAATCCTTTCGACCTTTAAATCCAACAACGTTAAATCAACAAGTTTTAGAACACGAATTATATTTAAACAAACTTATGAGAACAATCACTTTTTCTAACCGACTAATCATTCAACATTCACACGAAAGTGTACATAATTCCCAAACAAGTATCACAAATTACTCCATAACAAGTTTCATCAACAAACGTAACATTTCATTCAACATCAAATTGTTCAACATAATAATTAAATAAAAGAAAGTTACCCAAAGCAAGAATACAATGAGTAAGAAATATAAAGAGTTATAGCACTCCTTAACGCCTCCAATCGAACAAGGGAATTCTCCGCCTCGCCTCACAAGTATCACCAACACTTCTTGGTATCTCCTTAAGAATGACAGGAATTATTGAGCTCTTTCGAGTTGTATAAGATATGATCAGGTCCTTATAGGCTTGATTAATATTTTTTGTCTTGTATCTTGCTTCTTGTTGTATATTGTGTCATCTTGTGTGGTGATTAGGGGTCCTATTTATGCTTGAATTTACTCACAAAAGCTGTTACAAACACCCCATAATCATAATGGAGAGGTAATGATCGAACTTGGTGATTAATGGTGGTTAAAACCTTTAATTAATGCAACTCTTCATCTCTCACGTGTCTCAACCCGCGGTTCAGATTTGAATCGGTGGCTGGGATGACTGCTCAACCTCAGGTTGGGCTATTGAACCTTGGGTTTGAACGTCAGCTTCATCCTTGGGTTGGGAACTGTTTTGCACATAAATTTCAACCTTAGGTTGTCATAAAACTTCATCCTTTAATACTCATTTTAGCACCAAATCATGACTCCATTTTTCATTGAAAATCTTCACAACCTTCTCTTGTACATCGAAAATACTCATAACATGAATCAATATCTTGACGATAATCTTTTCTTGAATATTCTCTTAATCTTTTGGCTTTTCTTTGTCATTCTTCCATATTTCCTTGTACTTAGACTTGAACACATCTTAATACCTTTTAAGCGCAAAATGCTCATAAACATAACTAAATAATATACAAAAAATATAGAAATAACGCGACTCTATCATAGACAATATGAGCGTTATCAAATCCCCCTCATTTAGGTTTTGCTTGCCCTCAAGCAAAGTAATCTTTTGAAAAATTGTTTTCCAATAGCCAACCATCATGATTCTAAAAAATTTCACTAATCGTCCGTATCACCAAGGCAAAAGATCAAAAAGTGATTTTTATAATTTATACGTGAAATTTAAACGAAGTACTCGATCAAGCTAGATAACACAACTAAGCTCCTCACTAAAAGAAAGTAATAATATAATTCACTCACACTCATTTCTTTTGGTGGTGGTGTATTTCACTCAATTACTCAGTCATGATTTCATTTCATACCATAAGTTTGTACAAGTATCATAACTAATCTAAATCATGTAAGAAATAAATAAACTTATCAAAGAGGACTTTTATTCGGGTTGAAACATTAGGCTGAGGGTTAATATCAACTTATGCTCAAATAACTTCTGTACAAACATAATAGATCGCTGGCGTGAATTCTTGATTTACTCAAACAACGGATGGTCACTAAAGTAAAATACCTTAGATCGCTGGCGCGTTATTCGATCACTCAAGAACCGGATGGTCACTAGAATATTCATACAGTCGATATCTTCACAAAGCAAAAAGGGTTAGGATAATGCATGGGATTATTTAGTGGAATTAGTAATGTAACAATAATCAAGTCAAATACCAAAATCACTTGCTGCAAAAAGAATCCATGTATCCCAAAGTGATTATAGCCTCTGAATTAACTTTTTCCCCTTCTCTTTTGATTTCTTTCATCGATCACCATACATATAAACATCACGTCTTAGCACATTGGCTATTCGATAACTCATAATACTTCTTTTTCCTCCATCTTCATAACTATTGCACATTGGCTATATATTTCTTTTTCATCATATATATATATATATATATATATATATATATATATATATATATATATATATATATATATATATATATATATATATATATATTTTTTTTTTTTTTTATTTATTTTCAGATCCCCCACACTTTGGATGAGCATATACCTCAAAAATACAAATAAGAAGTAGTTACCTTCGTCTTCGTCGAAAAGGTATATCCGAAATACAAAGTGTAAGCTCATAATCAATAAAAAAACCTCTTCACGCCAACAACAAGTAATTCATCAATTAAATTAACCTCAAATCCGGTTGATGAACCTTGTCTTGACTATTACCTCGATGTACAAATGAGTTCACAAGTACCTTGTGCAAAAGCCTTACCATTGGTGAATGAATTTCCGTCACCTTTGGTCTTGAACTACTCGGTTCTCCAATCTCATTCCAAATCTTAGTACCATCATACTTTGGTGGTTCCCTTTTCAACTTACCAAAATGAACAACAAACTCCTCTTCAACAAGATCATTATCGTCATACAAACCAAGCAATTTCCCAAATTCCGGCAAAGTCAACACATGATCATCCCCACACAAGCGAAACCAAATACATTTTTCTTTCAAAATGTTACTCAAATTCACCTCTTGATTGAAATAAATGGTGGAAAAGAACTCCAAACACCATTATTTGTAGATTTGTTTCTCATTGATCCTAAGAGCGAGCTCGAAACTAATATCCTCAAAAACACTTCCATCTTCATACTCCGTGCTAACATCCATCAACTTCTCTAGACTCTCATAGATCCCATACTTTTTAATCAAATTCCAATTAACCAACTTTGGTTGCGCAAGATCCTTCCTTTGTAACTTTGCTAAACGGCTATTGAAACAAGCTTTAGCCTCCTTGCTTAGCCTTCCCCACTTCAAGTGTTCACTAGTAATCGGCATGAGACTACCTTCTTTCATGGCTCGACCTTGTCTTACGTACAAAGCAATGAGCGGGTTCTCTTCTTCTTGAGCAGCTTCTCTTACACATTTCTACAAAAACACAACAAAACAAGCACACAAGAAATATTGGAGCTAAAGGTTAACTTGTAGATCAAATAGCAAAGCAAAAAAAAATATATTTTTTTTTTAACTCAGAACTTCCCAACAGCCGTGGTTCAAATCCGAACCGGCGGTTGGCTTTTATGCGAGGGACAGAAACCACCCAGCCGCCGCGGCTCAGATATGAACCGGCGGTTGGGCTGTCTGAAACTCGGCCAAACCGGTGGTCGGGCTTCCAACCGCGATTTCCTGCACATCAAACTTCAAAAACGTTTTTCCAAACTCTTCCCCACTTCTTAACAAGTTACTACCTTCCTCCTCTTAGCGTATTAGTGCTTATTCTATATGTTTAAACCTCCATATCCTTTTAACTTCTAAACCTCAAAAATCCTTGAATCAAATCAAAATTAAACAAAGAAGTGGTCCATATAATTAATCAAAAAGCTTCATAACACTAATTCATAACCATATACCATAAGAAATCCAATCAATCTTGATTCTAATTCTCAAAAATTCGACCTACATGAACCCTAAAGTTCAAAACCTCGAATTCTCTTTCAATACTTAACCAATTCATCCTTATCATCTTGCAATTCCCCAATCTTAAGTTGCATCTCTCCTAAACCAAAATCAAGAGTACACTTAGTTGCTACCAAGAAATTCTTTCCAAACACAACGGAAGGGTCCGTAGTGTCTTCATATTCATCAGTAATCAAGTACATAGTAAAAGTGTAACCATGGATGTCAATCTTAACATCCCTTTCTATCCTTCTATTGCACTTATCCACTTCATACTTTTCATTTCCAAATTTCTTATAAAATGCATAAGTCACATAGCTTTCACTTTGTCCAATATTGCACTCCGCATCCCAAGCTCCAAAACCTTCGATTCCACAAGGCGTGGAATACCTCATACTAGGTTCATCATATTCCCTTAACTTAGCTCGAGTGAAAGTGATCACCCGTGGCTTTTCCGGTTCACATTCCATAAGTTCAACATCTTTTCCTTTAGCTTGCAATTCCACTTTCTCCACATCAACCATTTTCTCCATTCTTGCAAAAACATCTCCAACATCCATTAATTCCGTTTTCAAATTGTCCAAATAAGCCGAAACTTCACTAGGCGAATCCACAACTAAAAATAAAATAAAACATTCATAAACAACAAATCCAAAACAAACATTAGAGGTTAGTTAATGTTTGGAATTAAACCAACAGTTAGTACTTTCAGATATAAAGTTAGTACTGCAAGGTCAAAGTTACAACTACTGAAGATTAACACTAACAGTACTAAGTCAGTTAGTACTGCTAGTATAGACGATTAGTACTGCTTATAAGCTGAAGACAGAAGATGAAAGACGCGTATGGATATATATAGAATAGATATTGTGTATATCTTATAATTATAGAATGATACGTATATTAGTTTTACTTGTACAGGACTCCTTGTGCTATAAAAGGAGATCCTTGGTTAGGGTTTTGATATATATCTCTAAGTCGTACGAAAGCTTCAAGGTTGTAAAACCCTGGTGATATTGTAGATCACTCGTATTATTAATATTGAAGCTATTTTTTTGGTTAAACATTGTGTTCATACTTTCACTATTACATTCATACAATAACGTACATCATCATACACATAATCTTTTAAGTGCTTTGTAGTAAATTCTGCGTGCTACTTAGCATATACTCAAAGTATCTTCAACACAAGGAGTGTGTTTAGATCCAGTCAAGTAGTATCAGAGCGATGTTCTAATACTTTGAATTAGAAGATCCAGAAGTACTCATTCTCTTTCAACAAAGAAGATGGACTTGGAAACACCACAAACCTCTATCCTTGCCAAACTCCGAATGCTCAAACAAAATGAATATGATGTCTGGAGGCTCTGAATTGAGCAATACTTCATGGTGCAAGATTATGCACTATGGGATATCATTATCAATAGTGATTCCTTCAAACCAACAACTTCTGAAGAAACACTTGCTGATGGTTCCAAAACAACAAAGCTCAACACTGAACCAGTCAAAAATGATGAGAGGATCAAGAAGAAGAATGATGTCAAAGCCAAGAGTTTGTTACTCATGGCAATTCCCAATGATCAGGTGTTGAACTTCAGTCATTATGAGACTGCAAAGACACTTTTTGCAGCTATTGTAGAGAGATTTGGTGGTAATGAAGCCACTAAGAAGGCACAAAGAACACTACTGAAGCAGAGCTATGAGAATTTTAGTGCCACAAGCACTGAAACTCTTGATCAAATCTTTAACAGGCTACAGAGAATTGTGAGTCAGCTTGCTGGTTTGAAGATTGTGATTCCACAAGAAGACCTAAACTTAAAGTTTCTCTATAGCTTGTCTACTGAATGGAACAATCTTAAGATTGTTGAACAAAAGGTAAAGAAAGGAGGAAGCACCAGTTCTATGTCTGGAAATATGGCATTTATGTCATCCCCCAGCAATAGCAGTACTAAGGATGATCCAGATGTTTGTACTGCTAGCCCTAAAGTTAGTACTGCTAGTGTAAAAACTAGTACTGCTAGCTTGAGTGATGAAACTATCTATGCCTTTGTATCTGAGCAATCCAGTGGGTCTCAAATCTACAATGAAGATCTTCTTCAAATTGATGAAGATGACTTGGATGCAATGGACTTGAAGTGGCAAATGGCTTTGTTAAGTAATAGGGCAAAGAAGTACTTTCAAAGGATTGGAAAGAAGCTTACTCTCAATGGAGGAGATGTTGCTGGCTATGACAAATCCAAGGTGGAGTGTTATAATTGTCACAAGATGGGACACTTTACCAGAGAATGTAGAAGCCCCAGAAAACAAGACACCAAGGGTAAAGGGTATAGAAGTTAGCAGGGTAATAGGAGAACAATGAATGTGGAAGAGACTTCTTCCAAGGCAATGGTAGCTGTTGATGGAGCTGGATTTGACTAGAGCTTCATGGAAGAAGAGGAGGAACCAGCCAACTTGGGATTGATGGCCTTCTCTGAATCAGAGGTACATGAGGTTAAAAAGTGTTCTAATTCTTGTCAAGCTTTGAAAGATTATGAGTCTCTTAAGATACAATAGGACAACCTTAGAACATATTTTAATGAAGTAAACTTTAGTCTTTCTAATCATAAAAGAGGAATAGCTATTTTAGAAGAACAACTTGTTTTTTATAGAAAGAATGAAGCAAACTTTACAGATGATATAGTAGTTTTAAAAAGAGATTTGCAATTGAGAGATGACAAGATGAGTAGGCTTATATATGAACTAGAAAAGCTTAAGAAAGAAAAAGAAAACATTCAGTTAAGTGTTGACACTCTTGAATATACATCAAAAGGAGTTCAGAAACTAATAGAGAGTCAAGTAGTTCATAAAGCTAAATCTAGTTTAGGATATTAGTCTGTTGCACCCCCCAATTGTGGAATGTTTGTACCTCTAGGAATTGACTTAGCTCATACAGGTTTAGAAGAGTTTAAGGATATCGAGTTTCCTGGATATGGTCCTAAAACAAATGAGAGTCCTACTAAATTTGTTAAGGCTGAGGATTCTTTTGTGAGTGCAAGTGATACATCACTTTCTGAGGATAAGGTGTCCTCTAGTAGGGACTCAGATGCACCAACCATAGAGGATTGGACATCTGAAGATGAGGAGGATCAGGTTAAGGTTAAACCTGATGTTGTTAAGGTAGAAGTAAAACATGTTCCTAAAGTGGTCAAAAATGAAAACATAAAACCAGTTAGGAAAAATGTTAGATATGCTGAGATGTATAGGTATACACATAGATCTTCAGTTCCTAGGGGCAATCAAAGGAACTGGAATAACTTAAAATCTCAACAACTTGATGATGAGTTTGTTATGCAGAATAAAGTATGTTTTGTGTGTGGTAATTTTGATCATTTGGATGCATATTGTGACTCAAACCCATGGAAAAAGAGGGTTTTTCAGAATTCAAGGGTGTATGGGAATACCAATGCTAGGGTAAATCAAAACATTCCTACTAGATTGACTAACCCTAATGTAAATCATAAGATGACACCCAGAGCAGTCATGTTGAAGTCTGGCATCAAATCAGTTTCTACTACTTGTTCTTTTGGAGCCTTTTATAATTTATCGTTCACTAGTATGAATTCTCTACCCGTTGGTTTCCATGCGCACAACTTAAGATAGTTCCTAGGCAGTATACTACTAGTGGTTGACCTAGATGCTGCAATTAGTCTTTTAACATATCTAGTCCTAGCACTAGTTCCTGGAGGAACATCTTTCTGTTCAGGCATTGCATTCAAATTCACATTATTAGAAACATTATCATCACAAACATTTTTAGACAAAGATTTCTTGCACATTAAACAAACAGAGTCATTACATGCACTAGAATCAGTACTTTTAACATTACATCCAGATGACATATGTTTCTTTTTCGAAAGCGATAAATTCCTTGGGTGTTCTTCTACTTCTTCATTTTTATTCTTGCATCTACTCTCAGAAGCAGGCGAGACTCTATTGTTCCTTGTATTGCTCCTAGGCTTTAGTCTGCTGCTCCTAGACGTGCTTTCTATTCCTGTAGAAGGTAAGGCACACACATTAGGATTTATCTTGTTGTTCTTTGAAGTTGTTTTAGCAATCCTAGACTCTTTTGGATTATCTTTTACACTCTTTTCTATCGCCCTATATGTTTAAGATGTAGAGGTAGACGCAGTAGTGTAACTAATCCTATAAAGGCCAGGTGCTATCACATTCGATGTTTCGACAACTGCTTTCCGTTTATCAACACTTTTTGCTTGTTCATTTTGCTTAGGTAAGGGTGTTGGAGTGACTAGTTTTGTCAAATCATTTTTCACATCGACATTTGGAACACATTGAGAAATTGATATTTTTGGTTTATCTGAAGTCGATGGTTTCGCAAACTTAGTTTCCTCACCCTTCCCTTTTTGACTATCCAGCTGAGACTTCAGAAAATCCTTTTGCCCTTTCATGTTTTTGTAAGCACGCTTATACGAAAATTTTTCATACTTGCATTCTTCCTTTTTCCAACAAGTAGTTTAAAATATGTGACATTTTCTTTTTCAAGCTTAGCAAGAGCATTTTCATATTTTAAAACAATTACATAAGTCTCAGCTCTCAGTCTTTCATCATCTTCAACAGAAAATGTTTGATGAATAATAAACATAATATCGGTCGACAGAACTGCTTCGAAGAGAGAATCATTATGGTTTTCGAAAACTTTGATGCGTTCAATGTTTTTATTAGCTTCCTTCACCAGGGATTTGTGGTCCCTGACAAAGTCTGCTGTTTCTTTTAAAATTGCATTTTCAACATGAATTACTCTCGCACTAATGTTATGGAGTGGAGTAGTAATTTCTGTTTGAAACACCTTTTTCATTTCAATATGAAAACTTGAATGCCAATTGTTGATGCTAAGATTCGTTTTGGGTTCAACAATACTTTGAAGTGTTTTTACTTTATCTTTAAGATCATCTAAATATCTTCTAGCTTCACTTGTGTTAAAAGGGTTGCTAGAGGACATTTTTTCCAGTTTTGAAAGATATTTGGAAACAACTTTTGGTTTTGTTGAAACAACTGGTATTTTGAAAACCTTTGGTGTTTATTGTTGTTTAGCAAAATTTACGCCAGAAAGTATGTTAAGTTTGTTATAATCAATTGGTCTAATTTCTGGGTTCTTTTGTCTCATTTTGATTCTACTCTCTTCATCAAGCTCAATCGTTTCATCAGAAGCCCGAACCTCGGGAGGATCATGTTTAGCATATATCAAATTCTCATTATTTAACACATTCTGTTCTTTCTGAGCTTTCTTGAGATGATAATGGTTTTCACAACCGATAGTCATTTTCTTCATTGTGTGCAAAAGCGGGTTTGGATCTTTAATTAACATATGAATTCTTTGAGTAGAATGACCCGTTTTGACAAGCAAATCTTCCAACTTTTTAATTGTTTCTTATTTCTCAATGATTTCATCAAGAAGATCATTTTCGCGTTTTGAAAAATCTGCTTTCAACTGTTTCTTTTCTTTTTCAAGATCAGAACAAGTTGATTTTTGTTTAGAAAGTTGGTTTTGCAAATCTGAGACTTCCGTATTTAAGGATCTTATTTTCTTGTTTAAGTTAACATCGAGGGTGTCAAACTTAATTTGCAATAGTTTTTCTCTTAAAACGGAGTTTTTTTAACCATCTTCTAATTCTGACTGTCTTGTTTTATTAAATTCAAAATCTTTTTTATTTACCTTATATCTCTCAAGCTCAGCGGTCAATTTTTCATTCGCGGCCTTAACATCGCGATTGACCTTTTCAATTTCAATACTACAATTTTGCAATAATGATTCAAATAACGCACGTGTTTCCTTATCATTCTCAGTATGTTGTGACTCGAAGCCTCCATTAGGATCCATATCTGGAGTTTCCAAATTAATATTGCTACAACTTGGCGTGTCCATATATGTATCATAAGTGGGTGCATGAGTCGCAGGATGCTGTTCCTCATGAGGTGACATATCAAATATTTCATTATTGTGACATGTAGTGAATGGTGGTACCTCAGAGACTGCATTTACCTCGTAAATAAGAGGTGCTTCAGAATTCGTGTCATACATAGCCTCCTGAAGATTTGCCATGAATATGCAGTTTGCATCGATGTCTTCAAGGTCTTCCATATCATCCGTTAGAGCCGTGAAATCATGTTCTTCTGTAATGACAAAGAATCGGTTTCTGGAGGTCGTGGTTGATCAAAATACATGATTGTTCTAGAGAGATAAAGTAGTGAGAGAAAGATGGAGAAACATACTTAGTATATTAGATTAACAAATGAAAGAATACAAAGCTTTCCCACGCCCCACATGGAGAGTCACGAGGGGTACTTATAGGCCCTTTTCCATACATGTTTGCCATTTCAACATAAGTAGCCCCTGCGTGTACTACTTATTATAAATCTAGTCCAATTCACTTGAGTAACGATATCTTTATAAAAAAGTGAGTCTAACAATCTTCCTCCAAGATATCGTCATACGTGAATGGTTACAATGATACCTATAAACAAAGTAAATTACAATAATAATAAACTTTGACGTTGTTGAAGTGCAGAGTCTCTGTTGTCTAGATCTTGAGGCAGACTTGAAGTTCTCTATTCTGAAGATCGCGGCTTCGATCTTTGGTGCTGACGGCACTCATCCTTATAGCTCTGAACTTCAACTGTAATGGTCTAGTTAGGTTATTACTCCCTCCTAACTAGTGAGCCTTTTTTCTTTTCTCTGCTCCCTCCGGAATTGACAACTCTCTTTAGTCTTCAAACACGCAGCGGAGACTGTAGATACTAAGGGAAGCACAATGGTTGTCGTTCGGGAGCATCATAACAACTGTAGGACTGATAATCGGATGATTTCTGTGATTCGGGTGGTCTTGGTTGGTTGAAGAAGATAAATATCTTCATCTTTTAGAGAGAGAGAGAGAGTATTGAGAGGGTGGAGAACCTGGAAGTTTATCTTTATTAAAAGAGATGAATGAATAATACACATAATTCCCACACCCCTCATGGAGAGTCATGAGGGGTATTTATAGGCCCTATTATATCACTAGTTTGCCATTTAAACATAAGTAGTCCCTGCGTGTACTACTTATTAAAAATTTAATCCAATTCACGTGAGTGACGACATCTTTATAGAAAAGTGAGTCTAACAATCTCCCTCCAAGATATCGTCACACGTGAATGGTTACAAATGAGAACTATAAAAAAGTAAATTACAATAATAATAAACTTTTGTCGAAATGCAGAGTCTCTGTAGTCTAGATCCTGAGGCAGAGTTGAAGTTCTCTCTTCCGATGATCTCGGCGTACGATCTTAGGCACTTACGGCACTAAAACTTGCAGCTCTGAACTTCAACTGTAATATTCTAGTTTGGTTATTACTCTCTCCTAACTAGTGAGCCCTTTATTCTTTTCTGCTCCCTCCTAAATCGACAACCCTCTTTAGTCTTCAAACACGCAGTGGAGACTGTAGATACTAAAGGAAGCACAATGGTTGTCGTTCGGGAGCATCATAACATATCTCACATAGTATTGCATCCAATTTGGTAATAAGCCGTACTTCTCCCTCCTGATGGTTGCGAGTTATCGGAATCATCATACTTTAATGTACGTGCCTTTAATTACCTTTTACTTGATGCAATATTAAAGCCATAACAGCCCGTCAAAGCATAGTTTCGTGAGAATATGTCGAAAAAATACTCTCAATACTTTTCTCAAACCAACCTTAGAATTCACCGGCTGCTAGTAAATGACCACATGTGGAAACAACCCGATATGACCAACTTGAAAAAGAAGTAAACACACCATAGAAATGTGACTTAATCTTGTACGATAGTGTGACTAAGAACCTATACTGAGCACTACAACATAACTCCTTAAAGCATAGGTCGTTTCATATACCCATCCAACCTTCCTTAATTGTATATGAACCTCTCTTGAATTATCCACATCTTTGTGTGACACTGAGTACTATAACGTATCTCCTTTAAGTGATAGTTAACTAGGTATTCGTCCATCCACCCCTTGACCTATGAAAACTAGATAATCCAAGACTTAATCACTATACCCATGAGTGCCCAAACAAGTATCTCTGAAAGTCATGCATCCATCCAACATCTAGACTTTGAGATAAATAAGTACACATGCCCGAGAAATGTCACTTCAAAATCAAATTAATAATACAGTACTTCTCCCATAGTCATTTTTGTTAACCATAATAATTTTAGCCGTGAACAATGTATCCCCGTGATTGTTGCGATGGAATCCTTATTTCCCTCTATATTTTTTTTTCTTCTTCATAATTTGAAATACACAACAAAATGCAATTATAAGGATGCTAGAAAATTTTGAGTGTTACAGATTTTGACGCCAAATTTCTCCGAAAAAATTCAAATTTTGGGCCAAAATTTTCACGGTTATGCCAAAATTTGAATTTCCCATAAAAATTTAACGTTTAATCACCTAAAAAATTAAATTTTACTCAAGTTTTCCCGCCAAAAATCGGTTTCTGGAGGTCGAGGTTGATCAAAATACATGATTATTCTAGAGAGAGAAAGTAGAGAGAGAAAGGTGGAGAAACACACTTAGTATATTAGATTAACAAATGAAAGAATACAAAGCTCTCCCACACCCCTCATGGAGAGTCATGAGGGGTATTTATAGGCCCTTTTCCTTACATGTTTGCCATTTAAACATTAGTAGTCCCTGCGTGTACTACTTATTATAAATCTAGTCCAATTCACTTGAGTGACGATATCTTTATAAAAAAGCGAGTCTAACATCTTCTGCACTCAACTGTAACCCTGCCTTTTCCTTTTGGCCCAAAGCACTGCCTTCTGCAGATACTCTAGTTCTTTCTTTTTTGGCTTGGTGGGACAGTTTCTTTTCATGTGACCGACTCCCTGATAGTTGAAACATTTTGCCAAATTTCCCTGTTGATATTCCCAGCAACTGGAGCAGCAACATTCCCAAACTAATTACCAACATTGTGACCCCTCTGATTTCCAACAACTTGGCCCATCTGATTCCCTGCATACTGACCCATCTGATTCCCTACATACTTCCATGCATTCTGATTACCCATCTCATATCTAGGAGCATATCCCTGCTGATTCCCATAACCTCCAACCATTTGTCCTTGTTGACCTATGTTGAAACTCGGCTGTGCAATCTGCCTGTTGCGAGTGTTCGATGAAATCCTTTGGTTGTTTTTATTTGGTGTGGAATAGCATCCTTGTAATGCCTTTGATAGTAAAGCAAATGCTTGTGTCATAACAACAAGAGTTTCATCATTGTCTGTAAATTCTGTTTCTTGGAATTATGGATTTTGTTGTGGAATGACTTATTGTTGTCGGTAGAATTGTTGTTGTGGTAAGACAGCAGTTTGTGGAATGTATTGTTGTTTTATGTAATTCTGAGTGGAAGTTAATGATGATGGTTGTGTATTCACTGTTGCAGGTATTGGTGTTTGAGCAATCAATGCAAGAGGATGATGTTGCTTTGCTAACTTCTCTTTCCTGACTTCATTCGCCTCTGCCTGGTTTTGCTTTCAAAAGTCATAGAGCTGATCATAGTTCACCTGGTGAAGGTCCTTTGTTTGGTTAACAATTGTGAAAAATCGTCCCCATTCTTCTGGTAGATTGTTGATGAACTTGATGTTTTGAACAATTTGTCTTGGTGCCAACTTGTTTCTGATGAGCTCGTTTATTAGAGTGCAAAACCTGGTGTAGTAAGATTCAATGGGTTTCGCTAGAGTGGATGCGAACTTCTCCTATTCAATTAGCAGCTTCTTTTCAACATCTTGTTGCCTAATTTCTATGCCATGACAAAGCCTTCTAACTCGTTCCCACATATCATAAGCAGTTTCACAACTGTCAACAGCAACAAAGATCTCATGTGGTAACCCAAGTTGAATTAAGTGCATTGCCAAGTCATCAGCTGCAATTTGCTTCCAATCCTCTGCTGTGTAATCATCTTCTCTTTGTTCATGAAGGAATGGTAGGACAGGAGGTGTGTCATTTGGATTTCCATGGTCTTGAATTTGACGAGGCTTGAATGGTCCATTCTAGATGGAGTTGAGCAGGAGTTTACCTTGTCTATCAGGTTTGGTTTTGATATAGCGAAGCATACGGATTGTCCATTGAAGATATCCACCTTTTTCTAGCATAGGAGGACGGTTTTCTGCACCGGCTGTATGGATGTCTTGCTGAGTCGTCATTGATGTAGTTGTATGATTAACGTTCAAGAGTTATGTTCATTTGAAGTTAAGTCCGTTCTCGAGTTTTCTAAGTTGAAGGATTTATTAATGGTGATTTCTTATTTCCATCCAAAAATTGAATTTGAAAAATTTCTCTCACAGAATTTGAAAAACACCATAAAATGCAATTCTAAGGTTACTAGAAAATTTTGAGTTTTAAAGATTTTGACGCCAAATTTCACCGTAAAAATTTGAATTTTGGGCTAAAATTTTCACAGTTATACGAAAATTTGAATTTTACGTAAAAATTGAACGTTTAGTCTCTCCTAAAAATTAAATTTTAATCAAATTTTCCCGCTCGGTTCCTAGCTCGGTTCCTAAGTCGGAGGATGTTACAAAGTCGAAGAGTCCAAAGTCTAAGAGTTCAAAGTTGAAGAGTCCAAAGTTGAAAAGTCCAAAGCTAAGATACTTGAAGATTCTTAGGATACTCGAAGGATTCCAAGATACTTGAAGAAATCTAAGAAAGTCGAAGGATTCCAAGATACTCGCCGTAATCTAAGAAAGTCGAAGGATTCAAAGATACTCGAAGTAATCTAAGAAAGTCGAAGGATTCCAAGATACTCGAAGAAATCTAAGAAAGTCAAAGGATTCCAAGATACTCGAAGAACTTAAGTAATTCCTAACTCGGAAACTTTATGAACACACAAACTCGGAGACTTCAAAAATTACCTAACTCGGAAAAATTCACTTATAACTCGAAGTATCCTTGCAAAATCGAACACTTTAAAGTAACTTAGAAAATCGGAGGATTTAAGTTTCACCTTCAATCTCGAAGGAACCAAACTCGAAGCCACAAACTTGAAGGATTCAAACTCGAAGCCAACAAAGTTGAAGCCAGAAACTCGAAGTATCCAAAATCAAAGCCTTCAAACTCGAAGGATTTTGGACAAAGTAGAAGAGTGGCGAATGAACAGTAATGAACCCTAAATAAATTACTCCTAAATCCTTGTTTCGATCTTTGATACCAATTGTTATCCCCATATCAATCCTATCAAACACACTACTAATCAATAATAAAGCAAAGAGATAAGTGAGGCTTTGGAATTCTAGTGAGAGAAACTAGAGAGAGACATATATTAAACACACACTTATTCTAAGCAATCCCTAAAGCACCAACCTCTACAAGTGAGGGAGGTGGTACTATTTATACTTTTTCTCTAATGGATAGGCTTGGGCTTTCTTTAGGCTAATTCTTAATCAATTAGATTACATAAAAAGCCCATCGACTATTCTATCTTAATATACAACGACACATTACAAAAAATATAATAATGACAAATGACCATCACTCTTTTTATAAATGCTAACACTTGATTTATACAAATACCACGAGGAGATTGAGGAATTTGTAAACCAAGAAAGAATTTTAGTTCCGCCATCATGGATATTTCAAATTTGCTTTTCAAGAGATTTTCAAAATGTTTTGAATGTTTCGGATTAGTGGACCCAAAAATAATGTCGTCCACGTAAATTTGAACAATGAAAATGTCATCTTTATATTTTTTTGTAAACAAGGTTGGATCAATTTTTCCTTTGGTGAAATTATTTTGGATCAAGAAAGATGATAGTTCGTCATACCACGCCCTTGGAGCTTGTTTTAAACCATAAATGGTGTTAGTGCAAATATTACGATATTTAAACAAAATGATTTCTTCGGTTTTAATAATGACAAACATGTAACTTGTAATACATAACGTAAAATGTGCAAGTTACTTGTAAACATAAATCATCAATGCACACTTACATCAACACCTCCCGACATCTCAAGTATGCTTCAATGAAGTCGTAGATTTCCATCCCGACATAAATCACTCAAGGTATGGACAAACAAATCTACTACTTGACAAATGATCAAAGGATTATATTTTTCTAAACTTCACATTTTTAATGTGACAAAACATTTTTTCAAAAATATATTTTACAAATTATTTTTGAATTAAAAAGAAATGTTTTATTTTGAAAAATAAGTTTAAAATTCCCAACAGCTATTTCCCCCCCCCCCCCCCAAATCAGCTCCAACCTTCCCCAAATAAGTTTTCACTAGAAAAGACAAAATTTGGAGCGTCCTTGTCTGGGACGGCTCCACGGTTCCACTAAATTTAGTGGAGCCGTCCGTACAAAATTTTCTGTAACGTTCAGATTTTTCTTGCCAATAAATAGTGGACCATTTCACACTTCCAACTTGATTTTTCCAGTCCTTTTTCTCTGGTCTAATCCCTCCTCACTTAGAACACTTTCTTTGATCATTTGGAGAGTCTTAGGTTGTTTAAGAGTGATCCAATAATCCATTCAAGTGATCCTCTTCATTCCTCTTGATTAGCAAGAGAAGAACACAAAGTATCCAAGTAGATACAAAGTGTTGTCATCCCTCTTGATTAGCAAGAGAAGAACACAAAGTATTCAAGTAGATACAAAGTGTTGTCATCCCTCTTAATTAGCAAGAGAAGAACACCAAGTATCCAAGGAGATACAAAGTGTTATCATTCCTCTTCATTTTCAAGAGAAGAACTCAAGGTATCAAAGAAGATACAAGAGTTGTAGGTGTTAGGTCTTGTAACATTTGTTACACTCTTGATTGTATCATAGCATACATCAAGATCATTTTTCTTTTGAGAGTTTGTGAGGGAAGATCATTGTGATCTTATAGAGATATTGAATATCTCTTTTAGCCATTGGGCTTGTGTGATTGATCATGTGGATCAAGGGTAGATCGTGGTAGATTGGTGCTAGCTAAGATTAGCACTCGACATCTAGCTTAGTGTCAGAAATAGGATAAGCGACGTGTACGGGGTAGATCGGGTAGATCGTGATAGATTGGTGCTAGCTATGTAACACCCCGAAATCGGATCAGCGGAAGTATACAAGTTGTGGGGTGTTATTCGATAGTTGTCACAATCACAAGGTACAAAGAACGGTTTTGCTTAAACCGTTTTAGAAGAAAATTCATAATAATAACTATTTAAATTACATCATGTAAAAATAGTGCGGAAGATATAGGTTTAAAAAGGATTTAAAGCGGTCCCAAGCAATTTTTAGATTCTTCTATGACCATGTCATGCCTTTCGCCAAGCACCTCCAAAAGTAAAATATGCAGCGGAAAAGATCTAACACCTGAGATAAACATGCTAAAAGTCAACACAAAGGTTGAATGAATTCATAGGTTTAAAAGTAACGCAGTTGATCACAATATTTCAAGTTTCCAAAAAAAAATGGGCTACGTTGTTATACGCCCGAAAGTTATTACCACTGCACTAAGCTCATGACACACAAAGCGTTAACCGGCACCAGAAACTCTGGCGTAAGTCGACAATAAACGCGGAATTTCATAATCATAATAGTTGCCCCCAAAGCCAGGTATCTTGCCAAATACCTAGTTAATTCAAATATAGCACACCCGTGTTGCCTACCTGGTCAACAGGGATGGGATGGTCAATCCTATAGGCCTATATACTATAATCGCGCTCACCCGCAGGTGATTAATGGTTCATGATCGAGGGACTTGCTGTTGGCAAGGAAGGTACTTAGTGCTTATCGGGTGGTCAGCAAAGTATCCATTTCAAACAATAGTTTGTAAACAATTGTGATCATAGTAAAAACAGTAGCATGTATCTCACCCCAAGTAGTTTATAAAGCAGTTAAAGCAAGTAAAAAGTGGGGCTATGAACTCACCTGAGTATGCAGCAATGCAAAAATATCACAAACATCACAACTGGCATCAAGGAGTAAGACATAACGATGACATCAAAAGTACAAGCATAATGGTACTGGATCGGCACAACCTAACAAGTAACATGATTCAGAAATAATACTTAAGTAATTTATGAAGTAGCATCTTTTGAATACTTATGTTATTATAAAAAGGGGTTTAGTTTCCAATGGCGTTTGAAAGAAAATGAAAAGTTTAAGACTCGTGTGGATATTTAAAAAAAGGAAAATAGTAACGGTCGGCGAACACGAATGAATACTCAAGGAGACGAGAGGAGAAGAAGAAGGAATGTGAAAGAAAGAAATAAATAAACAATAAACGACATCAATAGATAGTTTCGGCTTTTCCCTGTTTTTCCCAAAATAGATGTTATAATCACTAAAACATAAGAGCTTTGAAAAGATTTTGGAATATTTAATAAACCATAAATGATTTAAGTTTATAAAACATTTTATGAAATCTCGGCATGAAGTGCTCGTTTATAAAACTTTTCCAAGTCATACGACTTATTTGAATATTTCAATTCTCGACAAATTTTTACAAGTTTTAATATAGATAATTGGACATATCATTTGCGAGAATATTAGTTATTTAGTTTTATCGACCATTTTGTATAGTTCAGGTCCGGGTAGGTTAAGCTCTTATGAGTCTAACGTACCCTTCCGTCTCGTGCACCAAAGGGTCCATAATAGTCCAAATAACCAATACCGTAAATCCAATACGTCCAATCCTTGTCTACAACATTACATCATTACAATATTATTCAATCAAATCGATAAATATTAAATATCTCACATGTGTTGCAAATTATCCCATAACATTTCAAATATTCCAAAACATCTCATATCTATCACAAATAAATAAATAACGAACGTATAAATAATAAACGTCTAACTTAAATAAATATAACACGACTCAAAGAAAAATAAATAACAAGCGACGACGATAAATAATATTATACGACTCGATATAAAGAAAAAAATAAACAACAACACGACAAGTTATAAAACTTAGCCGTGACTCGCCATGAGTCACGACTCGACTCAACCCAAGTCCTTGAGACTCTCGGCTAACCAAATCCGAATACAATCCGCAAACACACATCAACTTCCAAACACAACCTCTTAACTATACTAGCTAATCCTAACCTAAACTATATTAACTCTTTTAACAAAAACATTTTCAAATGACACAAGCACAAAACTGAAATTGTCGACAACATCACCTCAACGCAAACCAAATCAACCATTACAACGCTAACTCTAAACCTTCTCAACTCGACTTGATGTGACTCGCCGTGAGTCACGGCTCGACTATATGTCAACTGCCGAACCATTACCACCCAAACGGACCACAAACAAACATAACCATCCAGTAGAATTCAAATCAATCAAAACTCAATTCAACCAGACCCTAACCTAAACCACAACTCACCTTGCCTCGCCGTGACTCGCCGTGAGTCACGGCTTGGCTTATCTTCGACTGTTGAGACCTCAAACAACCCAAACAAGACTCGAAACAATCCACAACCTCGGAAATAAATAAAAGAAGGAAAAGAAAAGAAATAAAACCATCAACTCACCCGAGTCAACCGAGTTGACTCGGCGAGTCACGAGTCACAGTCGAGAAACAATCCACACGAGTGTTTTATATCAAGTTTTTAATCATTTTTATTATTAAAACCATATTATTACTCGGTAAAAAAAATAATAACGAATTAGGGTTTCAAAATAAATTAAGATAAATAAAGATAAGTGACGCGTGTGGGGTTTTTACCGAAAGAAGAGGCGGCGGGGAAAGTGGTAGTAGCTTCGGTGATGGTGGCAGTAGGCGGTCGTGGCGCGTGAGATAGGTTGTGGTGGGAGCCGTGAGCTCAAAGTTTCCAGAAATGGTGTAGATAATCCGATCTAACAATTCGGCAAAGAAAAGGGTTCGCCGGAAAATTTTCTGGCACGGTGGTCGCCGGAAGTTGGCTGGAGAAGAAGGTGTCGCCGGAGTTGGGAGGCCAGCGGTTTAGAGAGAGAGAGATGAGAGATGAGAGTGAATAGTGAAAATGAAATATTATTATTATTAGGTTATATATATTATTTGAGGGAGGGTGTGGAATGAAAATATAAAAGTGAGGGGAGTGAATTAAAATAGGGGGCGGAGGGGGTGATAGTGTCAATGTGGTTAAAGTTTTGATAAAAACACTCCGGGGCTCATTTGACATATCAAACAGACTCGAAAATTAACGAAACTTGCACCATTGTTCACGAAATAATTTTTCCAATAAAAACAAGTATAAACATGCAATATTTTCAAAAATTAATATTTTTGGTAAATACGGTACGTTTTGTGCTTTCTAGGTTGTGCCGGCTCGATAAGGGAATAACGCTCACATTAAACAAGATATTCATGGTTTTTCAAACCCAAACAAGTTCAAAGAAGTTCAAAAGTTAAAGACAATGAGAAACAAGTGTTTTGGTTTGTAAAATAGGTTTAGGAAATTTACCGGATGTTACAGCACATACATCATATTTGGAAATCCGTCCCGGATTTTAGTTTAACTTATCAGTTCTGGTTTCGAAGAGGTTTAAAAGCTAAGGAAAAATCAAAATGATTGTTTTGGCTCATAAATGAAGTTTAAGAAAGTTTTCGGTTGTTACATCACATACCCCTAAAAAGGAATCGCGTCCTCACGATTTATTTCAAGTTACCCAGCGGAACGGTGTTGGTGAAAAGGTGGTGGTACTAGTAACTTATTCGGGTCTCTCCGGACTGTTCTAAGGGTCTCCACTTGCCTGTGGAATAGTACTTAAGTGGTCTGCCATAAGTTGTCTCCTTCTAGTGCTTTGGTGGGGCACAATGATTTCTGGAGTAAGGTTAATAGAGGGAAACATTTAAATCTTAATTACACGGGGTTTCAAAATTTTTCCAGCGTTGTTTCTTCTCAAATCCTCACGGTCTAATTCCAATGTAGTGTATATGCTCTAGTGACACAAAATCCTAGCCCGATATGTATATAAAGCCTTAAAGTGGCGGAGGCATCTGTTCTCCAAGATTTGTTTCGAAATTGAGCGTTTTTCCTCCTTAGGGGATGGATGAAAGTGACACAAAAAGGGCTCTTGGTCTAGCAGCTGGACGTTTGTAAATTGAGCAAGGTGTAAGGTGTTCGAATCCCACCTATGGCATTTTGTTTGAAAACCTTATTTGGGTAAGTATTTACACGGTTTTGACCAAAATAACTTTTCAGGCATTAAGTTTTCTTTGTCGGAAATTTTCAGTTGTATAAGATGACACAGTTTCAAAAGATTTTATAAGTTGCAAAAATCGGGTTCCCAATCGTGGTATGGGTAGGAAAGTTTCGTAAGATTTTGCGTTTGACATTTCGCAGCAAAAGTTGATAAAGGTTGACCAGAAGAACTTAATCCTCAAAATATGCGTTTCAGAAAAATGTAACTACGGTTTCCAAGGTTGATATAAGAGCATTTTGAGAATGACCTTAAAAGTAAGATTATAAAAGAGGAAGGACAGCTGAGTATGTACGTCAACCTATGTTTCTAAGTATCCGAAGGAAAGATCTAGTTGTCAATGTTGAGCAGGGTTCAATGTTCAATACCAGGCGAAGCTCAAAGGTGCAAGTATCCAACCTGCTTAAACGGTACTAAACGGTATCTGACCGAAAATTTTGTACTAACGACCCGAAAGGGATAACTCAGTGCTATGAGGTACAATGGCTTAAACGGTTGCATTAGCGACCTGAGAGGTATAAGTCAACTCGACACTATGTTGGGAAAGTCTTTCCTGTTAACAAGGTGAGGTCGGGTATCAATGGTCGCTATGTAGACTAAGATGTTTTGGCATCCCAGTATAGATTTCGTGTCAGATAAAAGGAAGTCAGAGCTTTGCAATGGAGCGGTTTACATAAAAGAAAGGGGTTTCGAGTCTATGTTATCTAGAATTCCTAGAGGGTACCATTTCTTAAGAGCGATGGTGTATTGACAACCTAGTTCAACGCGTGCACTTGCTAATCAGGGAATCTGATCATGTGGGGCGAATGAGGTGATATGGTAACTTATTCAGTGATGAAACGATTTCAAGGTTTGGTAGGTTGCAATCTATAATCTCAGGCATAAGTGCGGGATTCACTTCTAAAGTTTGGTTTATTTTCAAGGCAAAAGACTGTTTATTTTGTTTGTGTAATAATAGTATGAAAACACTTTTCATGGAAGTAAATGGTTCACATAGTAATGGTAAAATATTTTATAAAATAATTTGTAGAACAGTTTATAGAGTGATAGAGAACGATTTATCATTTATAAAATAACAAATTCAGAGTTAAATTTGTGATATGTTAGAAAGATAAAGATCGGGTTACACAGTAACTTGTGTGATGATTTGTAAAACAGTGTATAGAGTAATAAGAAAATCATTTATTATCTTTAAATATTAGCAAAGCTGTAGTTTACTTAGTGATTTAGCAGCAAAATGGTTCGTCAGGTGGCAGTAAAAATAGTATTGTAAAGTAATGGCGAGATAATTTGTAAGATAATAATAACCCAATTTTTTTATTTTATTTTTTTTTATTATTATTTTTTAATATATATAGTAGTAAAACATTTTTGTAAAATGGTTCCAAAAAGGTCGGTAAAAGTTGAAATAAAACTGTACTGTTTAAGTGTGTAATTAGCCAAAATGAGGTGAGTTGGAATATGGGAGTAAAAATGCGGTAAGTTATGAATGTTAGTGAGAGTGAGATAAGTATATACGGAGTTAAAGTAACGTTTTGAAATTATTCTTATCGTGGCTAACATGCCCCCTTAGTGGTGACTATTAAAACGAAAGTGTTTGAAATGTAAAACATGTTTGAGGTGGGAAAAAAAAAAAAAATAACGGGTGCTAACAGTGCTATAGTCGACGACTTGCGGGTTATGGGTCCATGGTCAAAGTGTAACGGTGTGAAATGGTCAATGGTTGTTCGGGGTAAATGGTTTATGATCCATGGTGTGAAAATCTTAACTAACATACTTCGGGTTATCTAAACCAGTATCAATTCCAAAACATGAATAATAGGGCGAACCGCTTTATCATGGTTATTACAGGCAATTTTACTTACCACTTAGGGTTAATGTTTTCTCATGGGTGCTATTATTCCTTTACAGTCTTCTAAGTCCAATTCGTTCGACTAACCCCCTTAAGGATTCCATTTCAACTGGGAGATTACTTCCTAGAGCAGCTAATGATGTCGCCCGACTCATCGGCTAATATTGCGGTGTTCTCGAGCTTTCTTACAAGTTGAGGGGCAGGGGAAAACGGGATATGTGATCTAATGGTCTAAGGTAATACTAGAGTGATGATGTCTTCCAGATAGAGCTTTCGGATAGTATTCCTGAGTAGTGTCCCCAAAATAATATCGTATCTAAAATAGTCTTTTCTGAAATAACGCTTCCCAAAATGTCGTTCCAACTTATATATACCTTTTGTAAAATGCCCATCGCAGTTCATTGTTTCATAAAGAGTATTAAGGTAGACTACTAGTATCCTCGAGGGATAAGTGAAAAGTTAGGCATCTTTTCCAAAAGTAGAGGCTCGGGTTGCTACACAAGTTTCTAGAGCTTCTGCTGAGTTACAATCGACCTATTGTCAATTTCCTAGGTTTTTCCAAAGATTACTTCGTTGTTTACTTCCATTAAGAGGTTCATCCTACAAGTGTTATGGAAGAGTCATTCTTAGTCGACTAGTGATCTAACTCGGTTCATTCATTGAGTGTAAGGATTGGGGTAGCGATGACTGCAACATAACCAGAGACAAAACAAGGCTAAAGAAACAAAATCAACTCCACAACGATATCCAGAAATCAAGGACTCATGCAATCCAAATTCAAATAAATCCAAAACCAAGTAATAAACTCAAAATGTGCTTATTATGATACCGGACGAGTTAAAATAAACAGCTCGAATTCAAAACGGCGACAAACGGGTCTCACCTGACCCGGTGCGAACGTAATCAGACGAAGATGACAATTATTCCATATAAGCGGAGAGATATAGCGGTGCCAGAAGTATTTCAGTTCATGAGGTGTTGTGATGCCAGTGTGTCGTGTGTGTAAACTTTCGTAATATTCGGTGCTCGTGCACATATGCAAAACCTTATCATTTCCAAAATAGGAAGTCAACCCGAAACATAATCCTGTTATAACTACCCCTAGTATCGCAAAATTCATTTCTGAGACATAGGTTATCAGGCCATGTCCCCACTATCCTTGGTTGATTATAGGTGATCAGTCTACTCTCAACCAAGAATCAATGAATTTCGGGATACTCAGTTTAGTTATACTAGTACTATGTTCCTTACTTTAGAATCGCTTTAAAAACCACAACAGGTGTTCAAATTCGGAAACAAATAATGTGGTTATGCAAGGAAATAGTGTAACTCCGTGACAGGTTTGGTGCATCGATGAAAATATTTACAGTGAATCAGTGAAATGAGGTGAAATACAAACCATTAAATAGCGAGACATACATCTCATCAAGTATGACGTTTAACATTTCCACAAATATGCTATGCAACAAATTTCAAGCGAGGCATCGGCTTGGCAGGCAGGCACGTGTCGGTCATAGGATTTAAGTTTTCGTAAAAATGGTTATAGTATGGGTTTTTGAAAATACCAGTTCTTTATAACATGTGGCTCTGATACCATCTGTAACACCCCGAAATTGGATCAGCGGAAGTATACAAGTTGTGGGGTGTTATTCGATAGTTGTCACAATCACAAGGTACAAAGAACGGTTTTGCTTAAACCGTTTTAGAAGAAAATTCATAATAATAACTATTTAAATTACATCATGTACAAATAGTGCGGAAGATATAGGTTTAAAAAGGATTTAAAGCGGTCCCAAGCAATTTTTAGATTCTTCTATGACCATGTCATGCCCTTCGGCAAGCTCCTCCAAAAGTAAAATATGCAGCGGAAAAGATCTAACACCTGAGATAAACATGCTAAAAGTCAACACAAAGGTTGAGTGAATTCATAGGTTTAAAAGTAACGCAGTTGATCACAATATTTCAAGTTTCCAAAAAAAAAATGGGCTACGTTGTTATACGCTCGAAAGTTATTACCACTACACTAAGCTCATGACACACAAAGCGTTAACCGGCACCAGAAACTCTGGCGTAAGTCGACAATAACCGCGGAATTTCATAATCATAATAGTTGCCCCCAAAGCCAGGTATCTTGCCAAATACCTAGTTAATTCAAATATAGCACACCCGTGTTGCCTACCTGGTCAACCGGGATGGGATGGTCAATCCTATAGGCCTATATACTATAATCGCGCTCACCCGCAGGTGATTAATGGTTCATGATCGAGGGACTTGCTGTTGGCAAGGAAGGTACTTAGTGCTTATCGGGTGGTCAGCAAAGTTTCCATTTCAAACAATAGTTTGTAAACAATTGTGATCATAGTAAAAACAGTAGCATGTATCTCACCCCAAGTAGTTTATAAAGCAGTTATAGCAAGTAAAAAGTGTGGCTATGAACTCACCTGAGTATGCAGCAATGCATAAATATCACAAACATCACAACTGGCATCAAGGAGTAAGACATAACGATGACATCAAAAGTACAAGCATAATGGTACTGGATCGGCACAACCTAACAAGTAACATGATTCAGAAATAATACTTAAGTAATTTATGAAGTAGCATCTTTTGAATACTTATGTTATTATAAAAAGGGGTTTAGTTTCCAATGGCGTTTGAAAGAAAATGAAAAGTTTAAGACTCGTGTGGATATTTAAAAAAAGGAAAATAGTAACGGTCGGCGAACACGAATGAATACTCAAGGAGACGAGAGGAGAAGAAGAAGGAATGTGAAAGAAAGAAATAAATAAACAATAAACGACATCAATAGATAGTTTCGGCTTTTCCCTGTTTTTCCCAAAATAGATGTTATAATCACTAAAACATAAGAGCTTTGAAAAGATTTTGGAATATTTAATAAACCATAAATGATTAAATTTATAAAACATTTTATGAAATCTCGGCATGAAGTGCTCGTTTATAAAACTTTTCCAAGTCATACGACTTATTTGAATATTTCAATTCTCGACAAATTTTTACAAGTTTTAATATAGATAATTGGACATATCATTTGCATGAATATTAGTTATTTAGTTTTATCGACCATTTTGTATAGTTCAGGTCCGGGTAGGTTAAGCTCTTATGAGTCTAACGTACCCTTCCGTCTCGTGCACCAAAGGGTCCATAATAGTCCAAATAACCAATACCGTAAATCCAATACGTCCAATCCTTGTCTACAACATTACATCATTACAATATTATTCAATCAAATCGATAAATATTAAATATCTCACATGTGTTGCAAATTATCCCATAACGTTTCAAATATTCCGAAACATCTCATATCGATCACAAATAAATAAATAACGAACGGATAAATAATAAACGTCTAACTTAAATAAATATAACACGACTCAACGAAAAATAAATAATAAGCGACGACGAAAAATAATATTATACGACTCGATATAAAGAAATAAATAAACAACAACATGACAAGTTATAAAACTTAGCCGTGACTCGCCATGAGTCACGACTCGACTCAACCCAAGTCCTTGAGACTCTCGGCTAACCAAATCCGAATACAATCCGCAAACACACATCAACTTCCAAACACAACCTCTTAACTATACTAGCTAATCCTAACCTAAACTATATTAACTCTTTTAACAAAAACATTTTCAAATGACACAAGCACAAAACTGAAACTGTCGACAACATCACCTCAACGCAAACCAAATCAACCATTACAACGCTAACTCTAAACCTTCTCAACTCGACTTGCCGTGACTCGCCGTGAGTCACGGCTCGAATATATGTCGACTGCCGAACCATTACCAACCAAACGGACCACAAACAAACATAACCATCCAGTAACCGAATTCAAATCAATCCAAACTCAATCCAACCAAACCCTAACCTAAACCACAACTCACCTTGCCTCGCCGTGACTCGCCGTGAGTCACGGCTTGGCTTATCTTCGACTGTTGAGACCTCAAACAACCGAAACAAGACTCGAAACAATCCACAACCTCGGAAATAAATAAAAGAAGGAAAAGAAAAGAAATAAAACCATCAACTCACCCGAGTCAACCGAGTTGACTCGGTGAGTCACGAGTCATAGTCGAGAAACAATCCACACGATTGTTTTATATCAAGTTTTTAATCATTTTTATTATTAAAACCATATTATTACTCGGTAAAAAAAAAATAACGAATTAGGGTTTCAAAATAAATTATGAAAAATAAAGATAAGTGACGCGTGTGGGGTTTTTACCGAAAGAAGAGGCGGCGGGGAAAGTGGTAGTAGCTTCGGTGATGGTGGCAGTAGGCGGTCGTGGCGCGTGAGATAGGTTGTGGTGGGAGCCGTGAGCTCAAAGTTTCCAGAAATGGTGTAGATAAGCCGATCTAACAATTCGGCAAAGAAAAGGGTTCGCCGGAAAATTTTCCGGCACGGTGGTCGCCGGAAGTTGGCCGGAGAAGAAGGTGTCGCCGGAGTTGGGAGGCCGGCGGTTTAGAGAGAGAGAGATGAGAGATGAGAGTGAATAGTGAAAATGAAATATTATTATTATTAGGTTATATATATTATTTGAGGGAAGGTGTGGAATGAAAATATAAAAGTGAGGGGAGTGAATTGAAAATAGGGGGCGGAGGGGGTGATAGTGTCAATGTGGTTAAACTTTTGATAAAAATACTCCGGGGCTCATTTGACATATCAAACAGACTCGAAAATTAACGAAACTTGCACCATTGTTCACGAAATAATTTTTCCAATAAAAACGTGTATAAATATGCAATATTTTCAAAAATTAATATTTTTGGTAAATACGGTACGTTTTGTGCTTTCTAGGTTGTGCCGGCTCGATAAGGGAATAACGCTCACATTAAACAAGATATTCATGGTTTTTCAAACCCAAACAAGTTCAAAAGTTAAAGACAATGAGAAACAAGTGTTTTGGTTTGTAAAATAGGTTTAGGAAATTTACCGGATGTTACAAGCTAAGATTAGCACTCGACATCTAGCTTAGTGTCGGAAATAGGATAAGCGACGTGTACGGTGTAGATCGTGGTAGATTGGTGCTAGCCAAGATTAGCACTCGACATCTAGCTTAGTGTCGGAAATATGATAAGCGACGTGTATGGTTTTCTCCGCCTTAAGGGAGCTTGTTGTTTAGTGAAGTAACTCTCGAGTTGGGTACTCGGGGAGTGGAGTAGGGCGAAGAGGAGCTTCATGACCGAACCACTATAAATCATCGTGTCTGGTTTGCGTCTTCTTACTTATCTCTTTACTTTCATTTTATTCTTTATCGCTTTATGTTTATATTTGCGTTGCGTTTATGCTTGTGTGGCTAGTTGCTTATGTTATGTTAATTATGCATGTGTCATGGTTGATTGCGCTTGTGTTGTAGTTTTTTATAATCATCTCTAGATGTTATATGACCTTAGTTGACACTTTTCATATTACGTCACACTTGATTGGGTGTTTGATACAAAAAGTTTTTAAGTTTTTAAATGGAAACGTATTCACCCCCTCTACGGTTTCCACAATTGGTATCAGAGCCACGTCGCTCAAATTTTTAAAACAAATGGTTTTCAAAATTGAGTACGATCGATGTATCAAATTACCCATGGAGGTGATAAAAATATGAAAATTATTTAGTTGCTTAATACTTACAAGTTTTGTTGTTAAGTATATATTGTCATACTAGCTTGAAGGTTTTCTTAAACTGATAAAACTTGTTTCTGTTCAAAACTGAAATAAGAGGTATGGCACCGTTAAATATAACGGACGGCTCCATTAAATATGGACGGTACCACTAAATTTAACGGTACCGTCGTCTGTTTTTCAGAATTCGGTAATTTTCAAAAATTCGTATAAAATCAACCGTAAGTCCGTAAAAGTCGTGCCACCTATCGTTTTAAATGTAATTAAGTCTACTTTCACTTAAAAATACTTTTAGAAAGTAATTGTAAAGTAAAATTTACGAGAGTCTCTATTTCGTAAAAGAGAGTCTTTTCCGGTCATGCCGATTGCACAAATTTTTTTGTCAAAACACAAAGTGAACATCACACGTTGATGCATTCATGATTTCAAGGTGTTGATCAAATTTTTAAATGGGGTGGAAAATAATTTATTTTCAAATAAAGTTAAGCTAAGTGTACATTGTTATACTTAATACACGAAATGACGATAAGTATCTTTGTGGGTTATGCTAAATGACTATTTGCTTTTCTTTGTGTCTTAGTATTGTTAGTCAATACTTTTATATGCTTATCGCTATCTTTAGTTGAGGTAACTTTATCCATAAGCATTAGTGTCTTTCATGCCATGTTGCTATTTGTTTATTATAGCTTTCCGATTTATGCATTTATAAGGCTCATGCTAAATTACTTGCACTACATTAAGTAATTAGTTTGCATTGCATATAGGCATAGACCATTTTTCTTGCATTTGTTGCAAGCTTTTAAAATGGTTTAGTAACCTTCTTAGGAATAGAAACTAAGTTGGTAGATCATGTGTGTCGAAAGATATTGTCTTACACAATTATTTTTCCAAAGGTTTAAGTGTAAAAAGTATATCACCCCAAAATGCTTAACGCTTTCATAAAATCCGTAACATGATCTTTAAAACATTACATCATTTTGTCTTGTTTGACCATGGGTTGTCTAAACAAGATAAAAGGTCATTTTAATACATTAGTATTTAAGTAAAAGAAAATGTATTAAACTTGCATTGATTTAACACACATACAAAATGTTATAAACATTTAGTATTATACGTATGTTGTGTAAAAGTAGTTAAGATAATTATTTTTATACCAATGAGGTGTCGAAAAACTAAAAATATTATACTTAATAATATAAATAGTTTTTCTCAAATAAAAATAAATGACAATATCAAAGTAGTAACTTAATATGTCATTAACCTCACACATACAACTGGTGTTAAAATAAATGGAACACACTCCTTAAAATTTTATTTTATTTTTTTTAAAAAAAAGGAGTGATCGTGAGGATCAAGAAAGATTTCGAGTACATATCAATTCATTATTCAAATTATGATTGATATCATCATCGAATCTAATTGACAAGTTTTCGAGTGTGGACATGAAATTGGAGTCATTATTTGTTTAGCTTCAAGATAACATCAAAACATGATGAAACATATTATTTTGAATCTACATACTCAATCACATTCGATTGTTGTGAAAATAATGACGTTCTATCAAGACGAAAATAATATGCATCGGATCATAACTCACACTTGTGTTGAAGATGCCATATTGAGTCTTCGTTTCCAATGGTTGTGTTCCAAACTTTAAACTAATATGTTTAAAAGATGCATAAAATACACAACTAAGTAGGATTGACAACTTGGATGTTTCATCCGAAATATACAAGTAATTTACATTGCAATGCAATTGGTAAATGCGTCATTTCCAAAAAATCAAACACGAACAAATAAACAACATATGTAAACTTTGCTCATGAACAACTCAACACTCAAAGCCACATGTCTAGTAAAAGTGTCACGCATAATATGTTATTAACTATTATGTAAGTCATCAATCTTTGAGAATATCACATGTATTTCTCTTATCAAAAGATTGACAAAAGATAACCTATATCTCATGCATCTTATTTTCTTTGTAACATGAATGGTTATGTTACAAGAGAATACATTGCATCCTATTAACAAATATAGGATATTAGAGTTGAATAATAACCTAATACAACATGTGTCATTGCATAAACAAGTAAAATTGGTCATATACTAAAATACTTGTTTCACAAAGCATTCGTAAGAGTGATAAGTTTCCTCTTAGAAAAGCATATTTGTTGAAATATACAATATGTCTCATTTTTAATATAATGCTCACAAGATCTATTGAGGTATGTAACCTTCACTAGATTCTTTCTCAAGATATGCAAAAGAGCATTCTTGAAACACACACGATGTAGTAGATTCTACATTGTATCACATTAGTGTGTCTCTTGGTTCTAGGAAAGCAAATCATGTTAAAATAACGTGTAACAACTCAACAAACAAAGATGTTGTCCAAGAGATCATAAAATAAACCATCTCCATCAAATAACCTTTAAATCTCAAACACGAAATTAAAACATTTCACTTGCCTTTGTTAGGAGTTATGTAAGACATGTCATTTTCTTAACTGACTTTCAAAGTATGGTTAATTGAGTCATATTAGGCCATGTATAAGCAAAACAAGATAACATCGTCTTTGCTATACTTTGATAGGCAAATATAGGAATTGAAATTCTTCTAACATGAGAATGAATACTAGAGAACCTATCGCACTAGAAATTCAATTTGACCTAACGGTTGGATTGCTTCCAGGAGAGAAGTTGGGTTCGCGTATAACCCGTAAAAATGGTCATGTTTAGCCTTAATTGAGCACCACTAGTGATAGTCTCATACTCATTCTCTAACTTGAAATTTTTTCGTTCCTACATTTGACTAGAGATAGTTTACATCAGTGAACTTTATCTCCCATTAGGATGTCATCTTAAACAAGTAGTAATTAGGATCTGCCTTAGCAAACCTAGAGTGCTTGCATCCCACATACGTGTTTCAAAATGATAACATGTTCTCATAAGACATGATTAAATGTCTTCATGATCTTAAATGCTAAATGATTATCATGTTTTGCATGATGGTTGCATTTATTCCTTATGTGCATTTTACATGATTTGCTTGTAAAGTTTGCACCCACACTATGCTCTTTTGACACATTAGGAATTAGGTATGCCCATCACTATGAACCCTTAGAAGTCATAGAGTCATACACTAGTTTCAAAACCTATAAGTTAGAGTAGTCACGAAGTTGTCCTAATTCCGCAGTCATCACTTTGCCTTCTTCTAAGTAATACACCCGTTTGTCATTGGAAGGTTAGATACAAACCTAGTAGAACTCGGAGTAGGATTGACAACTTAAATATTTCGTCTGAAATATTCAAGTAAGTTTAACTTGCGATCGCAATTGTTAAATGTCATATCCGAAACATCATACTCAAGCCTTTTAACAATGTATGTTAAAACGCTCATCCCAAAGCTAAAAGCTAACATCAACCCTCGGGTGACAAAGGACTCACGAGTTGCTATATAAGTGATTAGTAGTTCCTTTCATCCTCGTGTGAATATACACGTCTTAAGATCCCAAACCCTACTGCTAACCAACACCATAGGCCTAGCTTTACATCTTTCAAAACCCCGCGAAACACTCACGTGCGAAGCACATCGAAATCCCTAAATCAACCAAATCTCTCAACCGAGAATCCCTTAACCATCTCCGTCTAGGTCTAGGAATGATGGAACACTTTCCATAAATCTTATGACTATTTAAATGTTTCACTGGAAATATTAAAGTCATCCCTTGTACCCATCTTATGACTACTTGAATATTTCACTGGAAATATTGTAGTCATCTCGTGCGTCTCGTCTCATGACTCTTTGAATATTTCACTGGAAATATTGAGATCATCTCTTCTATTTTGTGTCATGAGTTTTAGAAATTTCACAAGAAATATCAAGTCATTTTTCACATCGCTCTAATGACTACGTATGTATTTCCTCGGAAATATGTTGGGTCTAAAGATGCTGCTGATTCGTAAAATACACTAAGTGTTACTCTGCTGATCAGTTAAGTTACTCTGCTGATTAGACTATAACTCTGCTGGATTGGGATAATAAGCATAGTATAACTCTGCTGCTAGCCACGAAGACTCTGCTGCTAGGAAGATTATGCTGCTGCTTATTGGATATGTATAGTATGTTAAAGATAAGTATAGAAAAGATACGTAAAGATATTTTTCGTGTATAGAAAGTTTTGTAACCGACTAGACTCCTTAGTCTATAAAAGGAGGATCTAGGGTTAGGTTTTAGAGACGTATCGTTATTGTTTTACACTTCAAGGTTTCTTGTAACCCTATTGCTATCGAGCAATCGTATTAATATATTGAAGTGTTGTTTGAGAATTCATTTGTGTTTTATTCTTCTTAAGATCAAATATTAAGTTCCGCATAATATTTGATATACAACTCAAGATCAGTTTCTATACAAATTGCTTTAGGTTTATATCTAAAGTAATTAATATGATTGTAAAGCTCAACTGGGATCAACAAGTGGTATCAGAGCTTGTGATCTAGAAACTGGTACCAAGAAGAACTGATGAATATAAGATCATATTACTGAATACAAGATCTGTTAAGTATCAAAGTAAGCAATGGAATCTGATTCTACACACATGGTTACTGCATCAAGAGTCCCCATGCTCAAGACTGGAGAATACGAGATCTGGAAGATGAGAATTCAACAATACATGAGAATGGTTGATTACTCACTTTGGGAAGTTGTTCTACATGGCGACAGTCAGCCAGCCAAGACTGCTACTGGATCAGTCTTGACTCTCAAGACAAGCGAGGAGAAAGCACAGAGAAGATTGGAGGTCAAGGCTCACAGTATTCTCATGATGGGAATACCTAATGATTATCAACTAAGTTTTAATCATATTGAGTCTGCTAAGGATTTACGGGAAGCATTTGAACTTCGATTTGGTGGGAATGAAGCAACCAAGAAATCAAGAAAGAATCTACTGAAGCATCAGTTTGAAACTTTTACTGCTTTGAGTTCTGAGAATATTGAGGGAACTTATGATCGACTTCATAAGCTGACCAGTCAGATGGCTCTATTAAAGATTGATGTATCTCAAGAAGATATCAATCTAAAATTTCTAAGAAGTTTATCTTCTGAATGGAACACTCACACAGTGATTTGGAGGCACAAGGAAGATTTTGAGAAGATGACATTGGATGATCTGTATAACAACTTGAAAGTTTATGAATCTGAAGTCAAGGGATTGTCAAGTTCATCTTCTACCACAAACAATCTTGCTTTTGTTTCCTCAAGCAACAAGAATTCTGGTAGTCAACAAGAACAGCACTCTGCTGTTGGTACTTTCATTCCTGCTGCTGGTTCACATGTCTCTGCTGCTGACTCTACAAATACCAACACCATCAGTGATGCTGCTATTTGTGCTTATTTAGCTGAACTTACTACAAGTACTTCAGTTATGCCTCAAGATCTGGATGAACTTGATCCTGATGATGTTAAAGAGATTGATATGCAATGGCAGTTTGCAATGCTAACTATGAGGGCAAGAAGGTTTCTTAAAAGAACTGGTAAAGAAATGAAGTTCAGAAGAAACAAGAATGTGGGATTTGACAAATCAAAGGATGAATGTTTTAACTGTCATAAGAAAGGACACTTTGCAAGAGAGTGCAGAGCACCAAAAAGAAACAATGAGAATGTCAAGAGGTCTACTGATGAAGAGCCAAATCCTACTACTGCTATGGTGTCATGTGATGGGTTAGGAGAGTATGACTGGAGTGATCATGCTGAAGATGGTCCAAATTATGCATTAGTGGCTGATGAAGAACCTAATAAACAATAATTTGCTCTCATGGCCTACTCTTCCTCTGGATCAGACTCTGAGGTATCCAATGAATCATCTTGTTCTTTTAAATCATGTTCTGATACAATAGAAATACTTAAGTCTAGCAATGGAAACCTTAAAATGGAGAATGAAAAACTTAAGTTAGACAATCTTATTTATGAATATGGTTTAAAGAATTTAGAAAAGAAGCTTGAATTTTATAAAAAGACTGAAATTGAATATCTTGATAAGATCACTAGTTTTGAAATTGAGCTTATTAAGAAAGATTGTGAGATTAAGGTTCTTATGGGGAAAGTAGAAGAGGCTGAACAGGCTAAAGATTCAGCTATTAGTGAGACTGAAAAATATATTGTTACGGTGGAAAAACAACAATTTGCCACTGACATTCTCAGTAAACCAATAGGAAGGCACTTTGCAGACTCAGGCAGTGGTCTAGGATATAATGCTGTTGCTCCACCTAAGAAACTTAGTGCCAATGCCCCTCCTACTAGGACACTATCTTTCATACCTGATTCTGAGGCCAAACCTGTAGGTGAAACTAGTGAAACCAAAATAGAGTCACCTAAGGTTGAGAAAAACTGGTCTAATGCACCCCTTATTGAAGATTGGGAGTCTGACAGTGATGATGAAGTAGTGGAATCTGATTCAACCCCTAAGAACAAAAAGGAAGAAATTCCTGCTGTTGTTGAATCTAAAGTACCTAAGGCTAAAAAGGTTGAGTTTGTTAAGCCAAAGTTAGGTAAAGGTATCTCTAGGAAGATGGCTGAGTATGAAAACACACCTAGAGTATATCCTAAGAAAACCAATAACTTGCCTAGAGGAAACCAGAGAAATTGGAACAACCTAGTTTCACAAAGATTAGGTACTGATTTTCAATTACTTAAAAAGGCATGTTATAGTTGTGGTAGTTTTGAACATCTGCAAAATGAGTGTTACTACTATCAAAAACCAGTTTGGAACCAATATACAAGGGTGAACCATAGAAATTTTGCTAGAAAGACTCACCCTCATCCAAAAAGAAATATGGTTCCCAAGGAAGTTTTGATGAGAGATGGTGCATCTAGAGTAATCTCACCTATTGCACCAAAAGGGCCCATAAAGAAGGACATAGTTGATTCTACTGCTAAGGCAGACTCTGCTTTTTTGCCAAAAGTTGTTAC
The DNA here is from genome assembly GCA_021014915.2 of Artemisia tridentata subsp. tridentata. Lineage (NCBI taxonomy): Eukaryota > Viridiplantae > Streptophyta > Magnoliopsida > Asterales > Asteraceae > Artemisia > Artemisia tridentata. The sequence goes on along the minus strand of CP139507.1, from coordinate 93,429,850 downwards.
TGATACTGTTGTGGGCAACCATTTTTATGTTGTTAAGGCCTCAGCTTGTTGGGTCTGGAAACCTAAAGTTAAAGTTTTGGATCATGTTCTCAGACACAGCAGTGCACCAATGCAGTTGAAGAAATTTGACTACTTTGATGCACAAGGCAGATCCAAGTCAGTAATGGCTTGGGTCCCAAAGAGAAACTAATTCTCTTACTTTTTGTGCAAGGCAATCTACAAAAGGAGCTAAAGGATAAATGCATTTTTGATAGTGGATGCTCTTCACATATGACTGGAGATCAGAACAATTTGGAAAACTTTGAAGCTTTAGATGGTGGATATGTTGCCTTTGGGAATGATCCTAAAGGAGGTAAAATTGTTGGAAAAGGCATCATCAAAACTAGAAAATTGGATTTTGAGAAAGTGTATTTAGTAAATGGACTAAAGTTCAATCTTTTTAGTGTCTCACAAATGTGTGACAGAAAGAATTTTGTTCTTTTTACAGACACTGAGTGTCTTGTCTTATCTCCCGACTATAAGATACCTGATGATAAATTAGTACTTCTTAAAGTCCCTAGAAATGACAACATATACAGTGTGGACATAAAGAACATTATTCCCAAAAGAGATTTAACTTGTCTGCTTGCCAAAGCCACTATTGATGAATCCAAACTATGGCACAGAAGGCTTGGTCATTTGAATTACAAGGCGATCAACAAGTTGGTGAAAGGGAACTTGGTCAGAGGATTACCTTCAAAGGTTTTTGAAAACCCTGAAGTATGTGTTGCTTGTCAGATGGGAAAGCAACATAGAGCATCTTGTAAGTCCAAATTGGTGAATTCTATAACTGAACCCTTGTTTATGTTACATATGGATCTATTTGGACCTACTTATGTGAAAAGCTTGAACAAAAAGATGTATGGCTTAGTGGTAACTGACGATTTTAGTAGATTTACTTGGGTATTCTTCTTAGCTACTAAGGATGAGACACCTGGCATTCTTAAGGCTTTTATTACAAGGATAGAAAACCTATTTAATCACAAGGTTAAGATCATCAGATGTGACAATGGAACTGAATTTAAGAACCAAGTGATGAATCAGTTCTGTGAGGAAAAGGGTATAACTAGACAATTTAGTGTGGCTAGAACTCCTCAGCAAAATGGTGTTGCTGAGAGGAGAAATAGAACATTAATTGAGGCGGCTAGGACCATGTTGTCAGAGTCTAAGTTACCCACTATCTTTTGGCCTGAAGCAGTCAACACTGCTTGCTATGTGCAGAATAGAAGTAAGATAGTTAAGCCTCACAACAAGACCCCTTATGAGTTATTGCATGGTAGGAAACCTCTGATAGATTTCTTTAGACCATTTGGGTGTCCTGTCACTATCTTAAACACCATTGACCACTTAGGCAAGTTTAGTAAGAAAGCAGACATAGGTTTCTTTGTTGGATACTCCACTGAAAGTAAGGCTTTTAGGGTCTTCAATCAAAGGACTGGGCATGTGGTGGAAAATTTACATGTTAAAATTAGAGAAACCACACCTAATGTTGATGGAAAAGGTCCTGAATGGATGTTTGATATTGATTCTTTAACCAAAAGTATGAATTATCAACCAGTCATTGCAGGTACACAAACTAACCCCAATGCAGGTACACAAGCAAAGAAGGATGGATCTGCAGAGGAGTTTGTTTTGATTGAAAAGTGGAAGTTTGATCAGTACTTCTCTCCAACAGATAAAGAGGGAAAGAGTTCAGATGATGATGCTGTTCATAAGGAAGTACCAAAGGTTAATGCAGAAGGTGATGATGAACCTTCTCATGATGAAAAGAATGATGATAAGGAAAGAAATGAAGAGTCACAAATTGATGGAATCCAAGGGAATAAACATAGCAGCAGTTCTCTCAACTCTGCTGCCAGGCCAAAACACTCTGCTGATACGCCAAAACACTCTGCTATTAGGCCAAAACACTCTGCTGTTAAGCTTGGTAACTCTGCTGCTGTGCCCAAGGACTCTACTGCTGATATAGATGGTGATTCTTATGATGATTCTTCTAATGAGCTGCCTGAATTAGAAGAAGTGTATGTGGACACTGATGATGAAGTTGTTGATGTCTTTGGTGCTGAAGCTGATTTATCCAATTTGGAGACTGATATACCTGTTAGTCCCACTCCAACAACCAGAATCCACAAGAATCATCCAAAGGAGAAGATTATTGGTAATGTTCACTCTGCTGTACAGACCAGAAGTAAATCAAAAGGTTTGAGTGATTTGCTTGATCAGGGATTGTTTGCTCAAACTCTTAAAAAGAGGAATAGCCACAAGGATTTACAAAATTGTATGTTTGCCTGTTTCTTATCTCAAGAAGAACCCAAAACCATTCACAAGGCTATGAAAGATGAGAGTTGGGTTGAAGCTATGCAAGAGGAGTTACTGCAGTTCAAGCTTCAAGAAGTCTGGAAATTGGTGGATTTGCCTAATGGAAAAAGAGCAATTGGTACTAAATGGGTGTTCAGATGCAACAGAGATGAAAGAGGCATTGTTATTAGAAACAAGGCTAGATTGGTGGCTCAGGGATACACTCAGGAAGAAGGAATTGATTATGATGAGGTATTTGCCCCTGTTGCAAGAATTGAGGCTATCAGACTATTCTTGGCATATGCCTCATACAAGAATTTTCCTGTGTATCAAATGGATGTGAAAAGTGCTTTCTTGTATGGAAAGATTCCTGAAGAGGTATATGTGATGCAACCACCTGGTTTTGAAGATCCTAAGTATCCTGATAGGGTTTACAAGGTGAAGAAAGCACTGTATGGACTACATCAAGCTCCTAGAGCTTGGTATGACACCTTATCCAAGTATTTGTTGAACAATGGTTTTTGCAGAGGAACCATTGACAAAACATTGTTCATTGTTAGGATCTCTGGGAAATAAGAGTTTCATTGTTGCTGCCGATAGTGTTAAGCTGGTTCCTGCCGATAGCTTTGGTTCCTGCTGAAAGCTCATTGCTGCCGACAGTGTTATCTTGTTTCTGCCGATAGTGTTGTTGCTGCGGATAGTATTATTTGTTATCCGTATATTTAGAATGTTTGTTAAGATTTATTTTTAGAAGAGATTGTTGTTTATCTCTTCACACGTTTACTTGTACAACGGGTTAGGGTTAGTTCATCTTGTTAGTATAAAAGATAAACCCGTCTATGAGTTTATGTACGCCTTTAACACCATTAACGTTTTTAATATTCAAGAACACAATTCTTAGTTCATAGTTTGATCCATAGAGGATCATTGTTCGTTTAGAGTTTTCTTCTTTATAATACTTGCTGTTTAGTTTCCGCATAAACACTTGTATTGCATTCAAGAGGTTCTTGTTTATACCAAGCTCAATCAAGCTCGAAGTTCTCGATCCTACAAGTGGTATCAGAGCCTGGTAAGGATCTCTGATAAAGAAGGAAACATTGTTGAGTTGTCTTTCTTGAATCTTTTAACAATGTCGCTGTTGTCGGGTGATAAATTTGAAATGTTTGCAATGAAGATTAGGAATTTGTTTCAAAATAAGTCTGTGGAAAAGCTGACTGATAAAGGTGAATCCTTTAATACAAAAGAGAATATGGAAGAATATGCTCTGTTGGGGTTTCCATCTCAGGTACAACGATGTAATTCTGCTTGTCAAGAATTGTACTCAACACTTAATAATGAATATGATGAAATGAAATCTAAGTATAATGAATACTTTATTAAGGTTCAAGCTTATGACAAAGCAGTTAAAACATTAGAAAAGCAAAAAGTTTGGTTTCAAAAGAATCAGTTAGCTTATGAGGAAAAGATAAAAGTTTTAGAGAGGGACTTGAAAAACACCACTAATGAGCTTAAACATTCTGAGTCTCAAAAGGCTGAGATGGTATTAGAAAAATAGGATATGCAGACTAAACTAGACAATACCTTGGCTAGGTTTAATAAATGGAAAGATTCATCTAAAAACCTAAACAAGTTAGTTGATAGTTCTATGTCTACGAAAACGAAAAGAGGTTTAGGGTATGGTAACCTGATAGGGCCAAATCAATTTTATGACCCTAATGAGTATAGTGTTTTTGACCCTGAACCTGCAGACTACCAAAAACCTGTTAAGTATGTGAAAGAAGGTGGAATGAATGCTGTTTCTCCACCTATAAGAGGAGTTTTTATGCCTACTCCTGTCCACTCTCTCTCTGATATTGACTCAGATGAGTCACAAATGGTTTATGGTAAAAAGTCCAAAGACTTACCTGAATCTAATAATTGTGTCCCTTGTCACACAAGTGACAAATCCTCAGAAGCAGAGTCTGAAGACTTTGTTTCATGTGACTCAAGTGAAAAATCAACCACACCCAAATATCACAAGTCCTCAAGTTCAACTCCTAAATCAGTCTTTTCAGATAACAACTCAATGAATTCTTTTAAAAACAACTGTGTCCCTAGTTCCACTAGTGATAATGGTACCCATATTAAGAAAAGTTGTAGTAAAAACAAGGCTGCTAAGAAAAAGACATGTTTTGTGAGTGGTAGTCAATATCATCTTATTAAAGATTGTGATTATCATGAGAAAAGATTGAATGGTGGGCAACAAAACAGATCATTGTGGAAAAATGTTAAACAGATACCACCATATGTTCCACAAGCAGCAGGAATGAACTTTTATAGAGGTCCTGTTCCTGCTGATAGACCTGTTCCTGCTGGTTCCTCTGTTCCTGCTGATTTTCAAGGAACCATTCCTGCTGGTACTTCTTCATATATTCAAAGGGATTTCAGACCTGTCTATAATAATCACATCTTTGGAGGGGGAATGGTTTATTCTCCATGGTATCCTTGGTAATTGTTCTGGTTTGGTTTATCATGTTGTTGTAATTATATTTGCTGATTTATCTGATTGCATTAGCCTAAGGGGAGGCTAATGCTTGTATGCTTGTAGTTTATCTTGTTTATGTCTATGGTTTGTATTTCTCTAATTTTGTTTTGCAGGTTTTTAAGTATCTTTTGCTAGATATCCTTATTTTGCAATTAATTGGTGCTTGGACTTAAAGCTAAACACAGCAATTTTCATTCATTCATAAGGGAGTTAAGTACATTCAGTTGCTGGTTACAAAAGACTATGAGCTTCAAAAGCTACTTATCAACAACATTCAAATCATCATTTCAATCTTCTAACATCAATCTACCTAAACCCTACCATCTATTCCATCTTCTCCTTACCCTTTCCTAGATTGTCAGGCATGAACCTCTTTCCTCTCTGGCGACTGATCTCTTCATAAACATGGGGGACTGCAAGTGCCAAGATCACTGGCAGTGGTTGTCTTTGTTCAGGGGTTGGCTTTGAAGAGCTTGAGGCTGTTGGCCCTTGATGTGTTCTGGAGCGTATCCTTGAAGTTGGATGGATTGGTTGTGGAGTAGGGTTACTTGATGGTGGAGCTGGATGGCTTGATTGTGGTATTGGGGTGCTTGATTGTGAAGCAGGTTGGGTTGGCTTGGGAGTGGTTCCGGTAAGAATTTTCCTTTGTCTTGGATCTTTGCCTTCACGTTGTCGATTGTTTCGACTTCGAGGGTTTGGTTTTTCTCGACTAGAACCTTCTTGATGCTTAGCCTTGCCTTTTGGAACCGGTACTTTATAGAAAGCTGCAGTTGTTCTCTCCATCTCTTCAGCAAGCAGAGCTTCAGTTTCCTTCATCTGTTTCCTAAGCTCATCTGTTAAAGGAAAATTGGGAGGGAAAGTCTCCCATTCACCCTGACAATACACCAAAGACTTCAACTCTGATGAATCTTCATCATCAGAGCTAAAGTACTCAAAAGAAGAAGGGGTAGATGGAAGAGGATCAGATGAATCCTCTTCAACCTTGGTCTTACCTTTGGTTTTAGAGGATGATGCTGTTTTGGGGAAGTAGTTATTCCATCCTGAGTCACTAGAGGAGGAAGAATTTGATGAGATTTCGATGATTGGATGTTTGGATGAACTCATATTGTGGCTTGATTTTTGGAAATTTTGTTTGATTTGTGGTAATAAAGGGTTAAGTGATGATAAAGTTATGTGATTTGAGGGTTATATAACGATATGGAGATTAGTGCAAAATTTATTGATGGTTGGTATTGAGAGTTAATTCGGGTAAGTTATTCTTAATGACTAAGTTCGAAAGGTTGACTTTGGTCAAACCACCTCATTCCTGCCGATTGGTCAAAACTCCTATTGCTGCCGAATGACCAAATGTTTCTGCTGAATGGTCAAACCTTCTCAATTTAATTGGTCAATGTTACGTGCAAAGAATTGCAGCAATTTAAAGTGATATTTTTGGCAACACAACGCATAATTGCACATCTTTCATCTCAAATTCTCTAAAACCTCTCGAACCCTAATTTTCCCTTTTCAAACCCTAAATCATTTCCACAACGCAATGACAACAACTCTTCGTTACAAGGATGATCATAACAAGGTGGCTTATTTGGAGTCTTCTTCAAGAAGTGTTGGTTATGATGAAGTTCTAGGATTTCTTCGTGGGTTATCTATTCGTTATGCCCTCACTTATTGTCCAGTGACGGTATATGATTCATTGGTCAAACAGTTTTGGAGGACAGCTAAGGCAAGACACATCGTGGGAAGGGAAGTTGATATTGTTGCTACCATTGATGACCAAGAAGTGATTGTTACTGAGGAGTTGATTCGAGTTCAGCTTCAATTTCCTGAGGAGCAAGGGGAATATGATCTTTCAAGGCAAGATATTACTGATGGTATGGCAGCTATAGGGTATCCTGTTACTGGAAGTTGCACCTTCTTGAAAAGTAGGTTGTCTCCTCAATGGAGGTTTCTGATTCACACTTTACTCCAGTGTCTTAGTGTTAAGTCAGGTGGTTGGGATCAATGTCCAAGTCCTATTGCATCTGGTCTAGTCTGTTTATCTCAGGGTAGGATCTTTAATTGGGCAAAATATATTTTTGAGGGAATGATTGAGAATCTCAGTAATGGTAAAAACAGCTTTTTGATGTACCCTAGATTTCTTCAAATCATCTTAGGTGTACAGACCATTAATACATCCCCTAAGATTATAAATAGGTTGACTGCCAAAATGTTTGCCCTGATGAAGATGAACTTTACTGGCCAACATTTGCCTTTGTTGCCTCATATGTTACACAACCCTGATCCTGCTGATATCCCTGATCCTGCCGGAAATCCTGATCCTGCTGAGAATGTCAATATCTCACAATCACCTAATGCAACTGAGCAAGAGACTTCAGTTGCTGCTGATGCATCTGCATCTATTGCTGCTGATGATCCTTTACCACCATCACCCAGACCAGTAACACCTACACCTGAGCCTAATGACAATGTTGAATCTAATGATCAGACCATCTCAGCTGATACACCTATTATCCAGCCATCTCCTTCTGTGGAATTACCCTCTTCTTCAAGGCTTTCATCACCCAGTCCTACTAGGCAGCCATTTAGTTATGACACCAATGCAGGGGAGGGATTTAATGTTTCTCCACCCAGAGTCAGTGAAGCTCCTAATACTTCAAGTGTTCCTGCTGGTGGAACTGAGGATGCTGTTGATCTCACCTCTTTGTCCCAGTTACTTGACAGATCTGTGAAGAAAATTGAGGCATTGGAGTCAGAACTTAATGAGACAAAAAGGATTTTTAGTGAGAAAGTGAAGAATTTGGAAAAGGAGCTCAGGGATTCTAATGAAGCTTTTAGTAGAACTATCCAAGAACTAAATGAAAAGATCAGCATATTGGAGGGTAGTCATGTGCAAAAGAAAAGAAGGGTTATTCTTTCTGAGTCTGAGGAAGATCAGGATGATATGATATTTGATGGGCTTAATGTTCTAGCATCTGTTTCTCTTGATGGTGCAAATACTGAAGTACCTACAACTTCTGAGCACAACATCACTCCTCAAGCACAGGTCTCCACTGAAGCAAGGACCACAGCTGCTGATGTCTCCATTGCTGCCGATGTCTCCATTGCTGCTGATGTCTCTGCTGTTACTGCCGATGTTGAAAATATTTCTTCTGCATCTAAGGCTCCTGTTACTACTGTTGGAAGTTCATCTGTTGCTGCTGAAGGTAACATCATTCCTCCTGAAGCAACTGAAAATGATGAAGAGATAGCTGCAAAGGTGCAGGAACAGGAAATTGCTGCTGAAGAAGCTAGATTAGCTCAGCTTGCTCAAGATGAAGAGCTTGCAAGACAATTGTCTGTTGATGAGAAGAATGTTGCTGAGATTATAAATAACCCAAGTTCAGATGATCCTTCTTCAGAAGTGTTTAGTGCACAAGTTGAATATTTATTGAACACTGACATGATTATTAGAGCTCATGGGTTTATGGTTCTTCAAATGTCAGAATTGGATTCAGATGAAAGGTCAGAACTGCTCAAGGCATTCATCTTAAAGAAACAAAGAGCAACCACTTGGAATGAATTGATGCACAGGATCAAGGAAAGACAAAGGTTAGGATATAAGATGCCCACAAATAGAGATAATATCAATTTTATGAAGGTGTATCTGAAGAATGAAGCTAACTACAAGATCAGTGACTTCAAGGGTTGGAATGATGGTGCAATTCAAAAGTTGTTCCTTGATACTTATGCAAAGCTCAACTCTATAGTAGACACTGATATTCCACAAAGCAGGAAAAGAGCATCTTCATCTTTGGAGTCTGATGTTGCAAAGAGAATGAAGTCTGGAGAAGGTTCTAAGGATGATTCTTTCAGTGCTCCAAGTTCTAATGTTGATGCATCTGAGGTACCACAAGAAGGTCTTGTTCCTGCTGATCTTCCTACTGCTAATGCTTCTGTCTCTGCTGAGCCTTCTGTATCTGTTCCTATCCTTCAATATGGTCTAAGAACAAGGCAGAAGAGTCAATCTTTCCACTCTTCTTCTGTGGATATTCTTGAAGTGGATGATCATGATTTGATTGAGGTTGATTCTGAAAGTGATTCAGAGGGTGACTCCATTCAGTCTTGGGGTCATATTGCTCATTGGGAGATTAGATCTACTTCAGATGGTGATGTTAATGTTTGGTTTTCTCTTGATGGGACAGTCAAATTCTTTACATTTCTGAGGGAGATCTTGAATAGGGTTGAAAGAAAAGATTTGGAGCATCTTTATAGGATAGTGGATAATCATTATCAATCTACTACTCCAACTGGAATTGGTTTGCTGCTTTGGGGAGATTTACAAGTCTTGATGAATAAATTGGATGGAGACAAGGCTAAACTAGTGTGGGGTAATCAATCATCATGGAGAGTATTTTCTTGGAGATTATATCCCTATTCCAATGTTCATGTTGTGGAACTCACCTCTGGCAAGTTCCTAACTATGTTTGTGGATATTGCTTATCCTCTAACTGAAGGAGTATTAAAGAGAATGCTAACACAGAAGGTCAGAGTTCCTAAGCATGCTATAGGAAATGATCTAACCACAGCTGAACAATTGGTTAAATTCATCAAGGATCAAATTGCAGCTAAGGGATCATCAGCTTAAGGGGTGAATTGCTCATTAAGGGGAGGAATGTAGATTAAGGGGAGGATAAAGCTCAAGGGGAGGATTGTTCTTGTTGTTGTTGTATATTTTCTATCTTTCTTTCTTTCTTTTGTTTCTTTTCTTATTTTCTTTTATTTTGGTGTGATTCTTAGTTAAAAAAAAAAAAAAAAAAAAAAAAAATTTGTGTATATTTTGTGTGCTAATAAGTGGTTTTGAGCAACACCTTGCAGGTACAGTGTTGGTGTTTACACCTGCACAATAAATGGTGCTCAACTCACCATGTCTTGCAAACAAGAAAGAGTTGACTCATCATGAGGGTACGACTCTGGTGTGATTATCAAATCCGTTGATAGCTGTAATAGCTTGCTCAAAGCTATAGGGTACTTCAACTCACCCATGATTTGTTTCTGAGAGTTGAAAATGGTTCTCAATTCACCATGGATGTAACCCTTATGGGATCCAAAGGATTGGCTAGTCCACAAAAGTATGGTTTGTGGTAAAGACAATTGGTATCCATATTTGGTATTCAATTCACCAAGGTTTTGCTGTAACCTAAGAATTGACTAGTCCTGAGCAAACGGCTACAGGTAAAGACAAGTCAAATCCGTTTATAGTTGCTGATTTGCTAATAAATCAGATGGTTATCAATGTACCATGGTCTAACACACCTAAACATTGGCTACTCCAGTAGTGATGGCTATTGGTAAAGAGACATCAAATCCATTAATTTTCAATGATTCACCTCTCACAGGAGTTAACACACCTGGATGTGATGAGAATAGTATGAAACTTAAAGTGATTTGATGTACATATTGTCATAATAGCAGCCAAGTTCAAGTGAAAGTAATGGTGACCAGTATACATGTTTTGAAGAAGATTTCTTGTTCCTGCTGAACTATTGAAGTTGCTGCTGGATGCTGTAGAAGCTGGAATCTTACAAGTTATGGATGTTGCTGCTGGTTACTTAAAATTGTTGCTGCTAAGTCGCAGTCCTCAAGCCTGAGAGTTACAAGCTCTATCACATTGGAATCTTGCAGGTTAACCTAGTCAACCTCAAGATTAGGGGAGGATTGTTAGGATCTCTGGGAAATAAGAGTTTCATTGTTGCTGCCGATAGTGTTAAGCTGGTTCCTGCCGATAGCTTTGGTTCCTGCTGAAAGCTCATTGCTGCCGACAGTGTTATCTTGTTTCTGCCGATAGTGTTGTTGCTGCGGATAGTATTATTTGTTATCCGTATATTTAGAATGTTTGTTAAGATTTATTTTTAGAAGAGATTGTTGTTTATCTCTTCACACGTTTACTTGTAGAACGGGTTAGGGTTAGGTCATCTTGTTAGTATAAAAGATAAACCCATCTATGAGTTTATGTACGCCTTTAACACCATTAACGTTTTTAATATTCAAGAACACAATTCTTAGTTCATAGTTTGATCCATAGAGGATCATTGTTCGTTTAGAGTTTTCTTCTTTATAATACTTGCTGTTTAGTTTCCGCATAAACACTTGTATTGCATTCAAGAGGTTCTTGTTTATACCAAGCTCAATCAAGCTCGAAGTTCTCGATCCTACATTCATTAAGAAAGACAAAAAGGATATCCTACTTGTTCAGGTTTATGTAGATGATATCATTTTTGGGTCTACAAATAAGGTGCTATGTGAAGGATTTGAAAAGCTGATGCACAACAGGTTTGAGATGAGTTCTATGGGAGAACTCACTTTCTTTTTGGGACTTCAAGTCAAGCAGAAATCAGATGGGATTTTTATTAGCCAAGACAAGTATGTGGCTGATATGTTGAAGAAATTTGGTCTCAATGATGTGAAAGCAGCTAAGACACCAATGGATAAAAACAAACCTTTGCTCAAGGATGAAGATGGGGTAGAGGTTGATGTACATCTTTATAGATCAATGATTCGTTCATTGATGTATCTGACTGCTTCAAGGCCAGATATCATGTTTTCTGTGTGTGCTTGTGCTAGATTTCAATTGTCCCCAAAAGTTTCACACTTGGAAGTGGTCAAAAGAATTTTTAGGTACCTAAAGGGTCAACCTAAATTGGGCCTTTGGTATCCTAATAATTCACCCTTTGACTTGATAGCATACTCAGATAGTGACTATGCTGGAGCTAGTTTGGATAGAAAGTCAACCACTGGAGGTTGTCAGTACCTTGGTCATAGGCTAATCTCATGGCAATGCAAGAAATAGACTGTGGTGGCTAACTCAACAACTGAAGCAGAATATGTAGCTGCTTCTAGCTGCTGTGGACAAGTGCTCTGGATTCAGAACCAACTCTTGGATTATGGGTACAATTTCATGAACACCAAAATATATATTGATAATAACAGCACAATGTGTATAATCAAGAATCCTGTTTTTCATTCTAAAACAAAACACATAAAGATAAGACATCATTTTATTAGAGATTGTTATGAGAAAAAGTTAATTCAAGTGGTTAAAATACATACTGACAATAATGTTACTGATCTACTTACAAAAAGTTTTGATATAAGTAGATTTCAATTTTTAGTTGCTAGTATTGGCATGATAAATTTTTAATCTTTACACATCTTATCTCTGTATGTTTTTGTAAAATTGTGTAAGGATTTGTGATGTTGTTTAGTCAAAGTCTGGTGTTAAGTCAAATTTTGCTGTTTCTTAAATTGTTTGCTATTTAGTTGTCTACTGCTATGCTACTCTGCTGCTATTGTGGGATATTCTTGCTTGTGTTTGTAGTTTTCTACTAACCTTTTGCAGATATACATGAATACACAATCAAGTAAAGCAAGGAAAGTTAAAGTTCATTAATCACAAAAGCAAAGTACAAAATAAAGTTTCCTTACATCCATTGTTCAAAAGAAGTTCAAAAGAAAACAAGGCCCAAGATTTCACAACCTAAACAAAACTATCCCAAATCAAGCTTTTCCCTTTCCCTTCCCAACAAAGTCAGGCATCACTTTGCTGCGAGGTCCTCTGGTACCCATGTGTTCAGACACCTGCTTGCAGGGAAGAGCAAGTATCACTGGTCTTGGAGATGGACTCTACTGTTGACTTGAGGAAGGAACTTGTTTCTTCTCCGGCTTCTTCTTTGGAACTGGGAGTTCCTGCTCCTCTGTACGTGGCTTTGGATGAGGCGGATCGACACTTTTTCCAAAGGCGGCAACAGCTTTCTCCATTTTTCTTGTGAGCTCGACAGTCAAGGGATGATGAGGAGGATCTATTTCCCAAGAACCTTGATAATATGTCAAGGATTTTGGCCATGATGCTGTTTCTTCATCACAGCTGGAGTCTTCAAAGGAAGATGGAGTAGATGGAAGCGGGTCAGACACTTCTTCTTCAACAATCGCTTTGCCTTTGCGTTGTGCAAAAGATGCAACTGGGGGAAAATAATTTTCCCATCATAGTGAAGTATCGGAAGAGGAATCGGAGGAAATTTCAATGATTGGAGCTTTTGACGCACTCATGGTTAGGGTTTGTGATATTGGGGATTTGCTAAGAGATTGAGGGATTTATGGACTTTAATGAGGAGTTGGTATTGTATTTACTCTGTATAAGGGATTAAATTTGGCGATTTTAGGAAAGTTGACTTTTAGTCAAACCTTTCATAACTCTGCTGCTGAGTTTGAAAGTAAAAGGGTCAAATTGAAAATTTTGGCGCGTCTTAAAACCAAATTAGATAAAAACAGTCTCAAACACCAATTCGATCTCATTACTTTTTAATTGCTCAAAATTACATTCAATTCTCACCAAAGAACACTAATTCATCTCATTACATCCAAAACCCCTAAATCAAAATGGCTAGTAGAAAGTTTCCTGATGAGCACAATCAGATTGCTTTTCTTAGCAAGGTTTCGGCTGCTGAAGGTTTTCATGAAGTTATGGATTTTCTCAGTGCATCTCGCTTAAGGTATGCTTTAACAGTTGATCCTCCCATTATTAAATCTCATATACACTAGTTTTGGTCAACTGTTAAGCTTGATACACTAGACGGGGAGGAAAGATTGATTGGTAGTGAAGATGGAGAGAGTATTGTAGTTAGTGAAACATCTATCAAGAGAAGCCTTCGTCTATCAGGTGTTCCAACACCCCCTAATCTTACCTCAGAGGTTATTTTGACTGAGCTTGAGAAAATTGGGTATGAGAGACATGAGGCTACTGGAACTTTTTATAAAGGTCTTCTTTGCCCACATTGGAAGTTTCTTTTGCATACTCTTCAACATTGCTTGTTTCCTAAAGTAGGTGGATGGAATGAATTTAGTGCTCCTCAAGCCATGGCCTTAGTTTTTTTGGCCACAGGACAACCATTTGATTTCTCATCCATGATTTTTGAAGGTATGAAGAAGTATGTTAAGAAGCAGTTTCATTTGTATCCAAGGTTTTTGCAGCTCATTATAAACCATCAACTAAAAGAACCTTTGGAACATACAAATATTGAGCCAAGTAGCAGAATGGCTATCAAGATGTTTGCTTTTCTGAAGAAAAATGGGAAGGTTTTTCTGGTGCCATCACTCCCCTATCTCAACACATTTTGAATATTGTTGCTGCTGTTAATGCGGATGAAGAGGCTGGAACTCCCACAGCTTCCCATCACACATCCTCATCTACAAGTTTGAATGAATTATCTTCCAATGAACCCCAAAATACCCAATCACCTAGGGCTTCACAACAAGGTGACATTGTGACACCTCAGACCAATTTCAGTATGGATTCAGATGAGGCTGGTACAGGTGATGTAGGTACCATGATGGAAGAGGCTGAAACTACTGTTTCCAACTTAGTAGTTGAACAGGACAGTGCTAACATACCTAAGACCTCGACCATGGCAACATCTATTATAGAAGGTTCTCAAGAGCCTAATACAACTGATGGTAACCCCAGCCAAATGGCTAATATGGGGGGCTCAGATGTTCAACCTAGGGTTGAGACTGAGTTTTTGTCCCAAGATTCACCTCTCAGGGAAGTTAACACATCCCGATGTGATGAAGACAGACATGAAACTACTACTGAATTGATGGATGATACAGTACAAAATGTCAATGCCTATGATACACCTCTCGGACCAGGTAACACAGGTCGAAGTGTTGAGGCTAGTCTTGAACATCCAAATATTGAATTAATGGCTACTCCACTTGTACAAAATGTCAATGTCAATGATCCACCTCTCGTGTCAGGTAACACAGACCGAAGTGGTGAGACTATTCTGAAACAACTTAATGAATTGACGAATAAATGTACCAAATTGTCATCAGAGGTTCTTGCTCTTACTGAAGAGTTGCAGGTTATGAAGAATACTCAACATTCTCAAGATAAAATCATTCACAGACTGAAGTGCAGGGTTAAGCATTTGGAGAGTGTTTGATGGAAAAGAGCAAGAATTCCTCACATTCTGAAGTCCAAGAAAAGGAAGAGTTCCAAACTATGTTTGGAAGAGGATGCTTCCAAACAGGGGAGGAATGATCAGGAGGATGTAGCAGGTTCAGGGGAGGTACTCATGGATTCAGGGGAGGTTGTAATGAAAACATATGAAAAGGTTGAGTCTGCTGTTAATGCAGAACTCTCTGCTGATGGGAGAAAGAATTCTGCTGATGGGCTAAATCACTCTGCTGGTGAATTTGATGAAGACACAATGCCCTTTGCCCAAGTATTGCTAAACCTTGGAACCACAACACCTACACCAAAAGAGATTTCACCTAAACCTGCACCACAGCCTACAAGACCAAAAGCCAAGTTACCATAAGAGAACCTGAATCAGTGTCTAAACCTACACAACCAACATACACTGGTAAAGGTAAAGGCAAATTAGATGATTCTTTTCCATGGCATATTCCTTTTGAATTCTGGCCAAAAGAGGATCAATCTAGGTATGATTCTGATGCTGCAAGAAAATTGGTAGAAGAAGATGAGCAAAAAGAACTTGAAAGACAAAGGCAGCTGGCTGAGAATGAGGCAAAAACCAGAGCATTACTTGAAAACTGGGAAGATGAACAAGCAAGTAATGAGGCTGCTATCAAATGGGTTAAGGTGAAAGAAGAGTTACAAGATGATTTTGCTGCTATAAATGAGTTTGACTTCTTGGAAGAGTTTAAAGCAAAACAAAAGAAGAAGTTGGTTAATCAGAGGAAGAAAAAGAAAGTGCTTAAACCTCCTACAAGAAGGGAACTCAGAACTCATCAAGAATATTATCTGAGACATATGAAGAATTGGAAATTAAAAGATTTGAAGCTTTTGTCATATGAAGATGTTGAAAAGAAGTATGAAGCAGCAAGGAAGGAGATAGAAAGCAAAATTGATCCACTGAATGATGATGAGGTTGCTAAGCTTACAAGAATAAAAGTAGCACCAAATGCTTACATGAATCCTGAGTCAAGTGTTAAAAAGCCCATAGTGTCTGATGCTGAAAAGGAGAAAGAGGTTATTGTTGAAGCTGAAGTAAAGACTGAATCCTCTGTTGGTATAAAAAGATATAGGAGCAGAGTAAAGCAGGTGGGTAGGAAGAAGAGAAGAACTCAGTCAGTATTGATGAGTGATTCAGAGAAAGAGGATAGTGATGAGCATAATTTTGAAGAGAAGAACCTGGGTTACTTAATGTAGTTCCTTTGTCAACAAAATACCCAATCATTTCCTACTCACATGATGTTCTAGATGGTAGTCAAGCATGCTGGGGGATTAAGAGATCAAATGGTTCAAGTGTGGCATATATCAGTTTTTCTCAAATGTTGCACTACATGGATAGGGATGATATTCTACAACTCTGGAATCTTTACAAGATGAATTATGGTGATACTAGACCAGAGGTGGTGCATGAAAGACTCAACTATTACTATTTGAAGAATATGTTTGAACCTGATGAAAGAAGTCTTGATTGGAAGAATGTGATAAGTTCAAGCAAAGTTATCAGATGGTATCTATATCAATCATGTGGAGTACATGCATTGACTGGAAGTAATGGTTTGTGTTTATACATGTTAACAAAGAAAGATTATCCTGTGTTCAAGAATACTGCTCTTTTGACTAATATGCTACAACCTGGAATGCTGAGTTTGCAAAGACCATTTTTATCAGATCATCAAGCTTTTGAGTTAGTTGAGAGGTATAGAAAAGTGCTGAAATCAAAGACCTCAAAACAGTAAAGTGTTTGGAAGCATCCTCCTGGTGATTAGTTGGTTTTAAAGGAAACTTGATGATTTTTGGAGAAAAATATCAAGTTTAGGGGAGGATTGTTGCGTCTAAAGATGTTGCTGATTCGTAAAATACACTAAGTGTTACTCTGCTGATCAGTTAAGTTACTCTGCTGATTAGACTATAACTCTGCTGTTTGGTTACTCTGCTGGATTGGGATAATAAGCATAGTATAACTCTGCTGCTAGCCACGAAGACTCTACTGCTAGGAAGATTATGCTGCTGCTTATTGGATATGTATAGTATGTTAAAGATAAGTATAGAAAAGATACGTGAAGATATTTTTCGTGTATAGAAAGTTTTGTAACCGACTAGACTCCTTAGTCTATAAAAGGAGGATCTAGGGTTAGGTTTTAGAGACGTATCATTATTGTTTTACACTTCAAGGTTTCTTGTAACCCTATTGCTATCGAGCAATCGTATTAATATATTGAAGTGTTGTTTGAGAATTCATTTGTGTTTTATTCTTCTTAAGATCAAATATTAAGTTCCGCATAATATTTGATATACAACTCAAGATCAGTTTCTATACAAATTGCCTTAGGTTTATATCTAAAGTAATTAATAAGATCGTAAAGCTCAACTGGGATCAACAAAATATAAAAGTCGTCTCTTCTCGTCCAGTACCGTTCAAAGAATTTATTAGGTATAAATTTCTCGTCGTGTTGAAAAATCTCCCTAAATCAGCAAAATTTATTCGTAAAATCCTCTTTAACTCCAATGACAACTTAAATATTTCATCCGAAATATTTAAAGTTTATTTAATTTGTAAAATGCAATTAAATGTCATTTCTCGTTCTCGACAAACGTTCATCGAATCCCGTTGGATTCACTCATAAAAGAATTTATTCGGTATAAATTCTTTTAATCTAAGGTCCAGAAAAATCACAACATATGTGAAATTTCTTTGTCAGAAATCTAATTCTGGGTCAAAACTGACCTCAGCAGGTCACGGTACCCTTAAATAGGGGACGGTACCGCTAAATTTAACGGTACCGTTGGACCGTTGTCTGCTGAGACAGTTTATTCTCACTGTTTCAGAAACACTATCGAAACCCACTCGATGTAGTCTTGAACCAGAACCGTATCCTATCAGAACAGATTGTATCTATCTTCTGATTCCTAAGCCTTCTTCCCTTTCACTTCTGCATGGTACTAAACACTACCAATGCTTCCGCATCCCACTCATCTTCCACACACTTCAAAGGATGAACCGCTAGGATACGTTGAGATAACCCTTCTTCATCAACGTAGATAACCCCACTAGAACCTTATAACTAACATCACAACCTTGAAGATTTTATCTTCTTAACCCTTAGGATATCTCCACGTGATCACATGCCTCATCATAATATTCTATGAATATTCACAATGATTGAGAAGAGCTACGTGACTTCAAAGGTGAAGTTTATCGTATGCTATCCACCACTTGTCCTGACGTTACTAAGCTTATCGTTTCCGTCAACATTTGATTTCCTCTTTATCTTTTGCATCTTGTCCGGATGGTCATAGATTAAAGGGGAGCGAAAACACACTCATATAGCCTTTCACCAAACACTCTCAAGAACACATTAATGTGGTTCTTATTCCCTAGGAAACTTCCCTTTAGCTGCCCAGAACTAGGCTGCACAGGAAAATTCGTGACTTCCAGGTCACGGTACCGTTAAATAGGCCACGGTACCGTTAAATCTAACGGTCCCGTGTGGTATTTAGTGGTACCGTGCCTATGTTTGACGAATTTTCACTGTTCCCTCCTGATCCCTGCATCCCTAATCTCAAACCTTCAAAATTTTGCAAACTCATACACACCCTAAGATTTCCTCACTACACCATAGGACACCATCACCAACTTTAGTTTGAATCCTACAACCCTTGCCTATATAAGGCCTCACTACTGCAAGCTTATCTTGCATCTCATCTTCAAACCTCACATTAACATCTTTCATCATCACACTCAAACCTTTTAGCTACACTTCACTCTTGACAGTGATAGTTAGTCTAAGTACCTTCAACCCATAGATCATCACACTCAAACCTTATAACCTTCAACTCATTACACTCAAACCTTACAGCTACTCCTCACTTTGGATAAGTGACAGTTAGCTCAACAACCTTCAATCCACACAAACACACAAAACCCTTCATGCACCAAATTATCTCTAACACACAACTAGGATCATCTAACCTAGAACTTCATTACCTTAACCCCGTTAGAGATATCCACCAACAATCCTGTTAGGATCACATGCACCTTTTCTTTTTCCCTTTTGAAATATATCATGCATCTCATTGTCAGTCCAAACGATATATTAACCTAAACCATCCTTTCCTACCTTTCCTCAAAGCGCAACACCAACATCTCCAACCACATCATCATCATCCTCCACTTTTAGGATTCCTACACCCTTACCTCCACCAAGTCCACCACAACCTTTAGCTATCACACTAACCCTATCACCATCAAACCTCTCTGGACTTGGCACCAACACATCATCCTTATCACCATCACCATCACCACAACCTTTAGCTCTCACACTAACCTTGTCACCTACATCACCTTTTGAACTTAGCACTAACTCATCATCCTTATCACTATCACCATCACCACATCCACTAATGGGTCATCCCATTATTTATCCCCTACAACCACATAACCCAAGTTGTCCTTGTTGTCACCACAACCAACACTCTCCCACCTTATGGAATCATTTAGGTATAACCTCTATCGAGTCTACTTTATGGCACGACTTGTCATAATAGTAATCATTTAGAGTATGTCTTATCAACAAACTATCCTTAACATCAATCATCTTAGGTAGATGATTATGTTGTTCAAAAGGTTTGTTAGAACTTTTCTCCCAATGACAACTTGGAATAAGTCATTTAGTGCGTCAGTCAATGAACGAATCTCGTTCTTGATTAGTGTGATTGAGTGAAAAATTACACCTTAGGTTTTCTGTCGGGTTGTGACACTTACGTGTTAACATAGTTTAACCCATGCGTGTCTTGCTATGTGTATTCTATCCTTATAATGTTGCTCCTATACTGTTATATATTATGCTGCACGAAGCTAACCCTTGATGTAGGAAAAGCCTTTGTAAGAATTTGATACATGGATCCGCTAGATACAAAGGTAAATAAATAAGGGGATTAAGTCACCATAGGGGAGCATTGAGCTAGGGGGAGCTCGGGAGTATTTGAATACATAGCATGGAGTCGTCTTCACAAGTGGTGATAGAAGGCTTCACTAGGACGATGCAAGCTCGCCTTTCGGGGGAGAAAGGATAGTAGTGCAATAAGGGGGAGTAGGGAGTAAATTCAAGGGAGCGCTCGAGGAAACTACCTTTTTGATTTGACAAAAGGGGGAAAAGGGGAGTGTAAACAGATAACTTTTACATTTTACTATGTGTTACGGTTTACATATTTGTCATCATCAAAAAGGTGGAGATTGTTAGTGCAAATATTACGATATTTAAACTAAACGATTTCTTCGGTTTTAATAATGACAAACATGTAACTTGTAATACATAACGTAAAATGTGCAAGTTACTTGTAAACACAAATCATCAATGCATACTTACATCAACACCTCCCGACATCTCAAGTATGCTTCAACGAAGTCGCAGATTTCCATCCCGACATAAATCACTCAAGGTATGGACAAACAAATTTACTACTTGACAAATGATCAAAGGATTATATTTTTCTAAACTTCACATTTTTAATGTGACAAAACATTTTTTCAAAAAAATATTTTACAAATTATTTTTGAATTAAAAAAAAATGTTTTATTTTGAAAAATAAGTTTAAAAATCCCAACAGCTATTTTTCCCCCCAAAATCAGCTCCAACCTTCCCCAAATAAGTTTTCACCAGAAAAGACAAAATTTGGAGCGTCCTTGTCTGGGACGGCCCCACGATTCCACTAAATTTAGTGGAGCCGTCCGTACAAAATTTTCTTTAACGTTTAGATTTTTCTTGCCTATAAATAGTGGACCATTTCACACTTCTAACTTGATTTTTCCAATCCTTTTTGTCTAGTCTAATCCCTCCTCACTTAGAACACTTTCTTTGATCATTTGGAGAGTCTTAGGTTGTTTAAGGTGATCCAATCATCCATTCAAGTGATCCTCTTCATTCCTCTTGATTAGCAAGAGAAGAACACAAAGTATCCAAGTAGATACAAAGTGTTGTCATCCCTCTTGATTAGCAAGAGAAGAACACAAAGTATTCAAGTAGATACAAAGTGTCGTCATCCCTCTTGATTAGCAAGAGAAGAACACCAAGTATCCAAGTAGATACAAAGTGTTATCATTCCTCTTCATTTGCAAGAGAAGAACTCAAGGTATCCAAGAAGATACAAGAGTTGTAGGTGTTAGGTCTTGTAACATTTGTTACACTCTTGATTGTATCATAGCATACATCAAGATCATTTTTCTTTTGAGAGTTTGTGAGGGAAGATCATTGTGATCTTATAGAGATATTGAATATCTCTAGTAGCCATTGGGCTTGTGTGATTGATCATGTGGATCAAGGGTAGATCGTGGTAGATTGGTGCTAGCTAAGATTAGCACTCGACATCTAGCTTAGTGTCAGAAATAGGATAAGCGACGTGTATGGGGTAGATCGGGTAGATCGTGATAGATTGGTGCTAGCTAAGATTAGCACTCGACATCAAGCATAGTGTCGAAAATAGGATAAGCGACGTGTACGGTATAGATCGGGTAGATCGTGGTAGATTGGTGCTAGCTAAGATTAGCACTCGACATCTAGCTTAGTGTCGGAAATATGATAAGCGACGTGTATGGTTTTCTCCACCTTAAGGGAGCTTGTTGATTAGTGAAGTAACTCTCGAGTTGGGTACTCGGGGAGTGGAGTAGGGCGAAGAGGAGCTTCGTGACTGAACCACTATAAATCCTCGTGTCAGGTTTGCGTCTTCTTACTTATCTCTTTACTTTCATTTTATTCTTTATCGTTTTATGTTTATATTTGCATTGTGTTTATGCTTGTGTGGCTAGTTGCTTATGTTATGTTAATTATGCATGTGTCATGGTTGATTGTGCTTGTGTTTTAGTTTACTATAATCATCTCTAGATGTTATATGACCTTAGTTGACACTTTTCATATTACGTCACACTTGATTGGGTGTTTGATACAAAAAGTTTCTAAGTTTTTAAATGGAAACGTATTCACCCCCCTCTACGGTTCCCACAAATGGCTTTCTTTAGCTTATAGATGTAGTCTGGATGATATTTGTCAATGAATCCACTTGGCTGACTCACATATACTTCTTCTTTTAGAGTTCCATTCAAGAAAGCCATCTTGATGTCCATCTGATAGACTGTGATGTTTTTGTGAGCTGCATAGGCTAAGAAAATCCTGACTGCCTCAAGTCTAGCTACTGACGCAAATGACTCTTCGAAATCTATCCCTTCTTCCTGTCTAAATCCCTTGGCCATTAAATGAGCTTTGTTTCGAATGACAGTCATTTCTTTATACTTCTTATTCTTCCATAACCGCTTTAGATCAATGACAAGTTTGTCAATAGGTCTTGGAACTAATTCCCAACTGTTATGTAGCTTTTATTGGAGAAGTTCTTCGTGCATTGCTTCAATCCATGCATTATCTGCCATCACCTCCCGAATGTTCTTTGACTCTTTTAAACTGACTGAGCAGACATAGATGCACATGTCGAGATCGGTGGCAAGCTTTTTTCTCGTCTTAACTGGACGTGAAGGTTCACCAATGACTTGTTCTATTGGATGGTCTTTTGTCCACTGTAACGTAGAAGGGTAACTTGGATTTGACAAATATGTGTTAGCTACTTCATGTAACCTTGAAGATGATTCAGCAGAATCCGTTGCAAATGGGTTTTTGAACGCATCTTCTTCTAACACAACATTGTTTTGTTGTGGTTCTTCTTGAATTGCTGTAGTTTGGTTTTGCTCATCAATTCTTGTTAGAACAATCTCAATTACTAGAGTTGCTGGAGTAGATGTTGATGACGTTGAGGCAGTTGGTGCGTCAGCTTCAATTTTTGTTGATGCATCTTGTGGTGGTGGTGGTGGTTGATGTTGTTGAGCGGGTGCAGCGGAATGTTGTTGTGATGCATTTGTCGAAGTTTCACCAAAGTATTCATCAAACATATACTCGAAGAAATTTTTCAGTTCTTGATTTGATGGTTTTTCAGTGTTAGTTAACTGAGCTCCTTGGGGTGAGTCCTGAACTAATATGTCCAGAAGTCTGAACGTTTGGTGCGGGTCCTAATCTGGTATGATTAGAAGCCATCGGGTTAAGCGCGGGTTCTATAGCAAGTCTTTCAGAAGCCATTTGTGAAATCTAATCAAACTTCACATTCATCGTCTCCATTAACCTTTTAGCTCTTCTGTTATACACCTTAAATGCCCTCAAGTTTTTGAAATAACCAATGAAGATTCCAATATCACCTTTAGATTTTAGCTTCTCTAGATCTTCTCTATCATTCATTGGATAACAAAAAGCGCCAAATACATGAAGGTAAGAGATGTCGGGTTTTCTGTTGTTCACTAGCTCATATGGGGTTTTATTGAATTTTGGATGGATTAGGAAACGGTTCTGAGTGAAACAAGCAGTGGCAACATCATCAGCCCATAAGAATAACGGTGCACTAGAATAGATCAGCATTGTGCAAGCAGCTTCTACAAGAGTTCTATTTCTTCTTTCAACTACCCCATTCTGCTGTGGAGTTCTAACAACTGATATCTGGTGAGTGATTCCAGTATCTTCAAAATATGTTCTTAACTCTTGAATAGTAAATTCTGTGCCATTGTCTGTTAGTACAATCCTTACTGGAGCCTAAAGTAGGACTTGAATGCACTTCAGAAAGGTTATGATGATGCCTGGTGCTTCGTCTTTTGACCTCAGAAACTTTACCCATGTATATCTTGAATAGTCATCGACAATAACAAGAATATACTTTTTCCCATTTATGCTTTCAACTCTCATTGGGCCACATAAGTCCGTGTGCAACAGATGCAACTTAGCAACCGAACTGGGTACGGTTTTAGGTTTATATGTTGCCCTTTTGCTTTTTCCTTGTTCGCAGGATGGACATAGGTGATCTTTGGTGTATTTGAACTTTGGGAGACCGTTGACGATGTTATCTTTGGCCAGCTTGTTAATGGTGTCAAAGTTGAGATGGGATAATCGTCTATGCCACAACCAGGACTTAGTTTCGCATGCTCTTATCAGAAGACAAATTGGCGATGAAGAGGCCATTTGGTTTATGTCGATAGCATAGAGATTGGTGCCACGATTCCCGGTTAAGAGATCATCTCCAACCAAATTCCTAAGGAAGAAAGTGTTTCTCCTAAATGCAAGCTCTAAATCTGCATCACAAAACTGTCCGACTGAAAATAGATTGTGTCCCAATCCTTCGACAAACCCGAGTGATTAAGTAGTTCCCAAACTGAAGATCTTCATAACCCAGAATAGCTACTACATGATCCTTTCCAAAGCGTACAGTTCCCATGAACTTCCATACAAAGTTGATCAGTAGCTTTAGATTCCTGGTCATGTGCTTGGAGTAACCCAAGTAGACGATCTAAAGACTTATTTTGATAACCTGCCAAGAACAAATGATTTTGCATTTGGAAACCATTTAACATTTGGTTCCATGGGGTTAGAGGTAACATTTGATTCACACTCGTAGAAAGTTTCTACTTGTTCTATTGGAACCTTTTTTAATTTACCATTCACTAGTATGAACTCTCTACCCGTTGGTTTTCATACACACAGCTTAAGATAGTTCCTAGGCAATATGCTACTAGTGGTTGACCCAGATGCTGCAATAAGTCTTTTAACATATCTAGACCTAGCACCAGTTTCTGGAGGAACATCTTTCTGTTCAAGCATAGCATTCACATTCACATTATTAGAAACAATATCATCACAAACATTTAACGATTTCTTGCGCATTAAACAAATAGAGTCATTACATGCACTAGAAACAGTACTTTTACCATTACATCCAGATGACAAATGTTTCTTATTAGAATGCGACAAATTCCTAGGGTGTTCTTCTACTTCTTCCATTTTATTCTTGCATTTACTCTCAGAGACAGTCGAGACTCTATTATTCCTTGTATTGCTCCTAGGCTGTAGTATGCTGCTCTTAGATGTGCTTTCTACTCCTTTAGAAGGTAAGGTACACACATTAGGATTTATCTTGTTGTCTTTTGATTTTGTTTTAGCATTCCTAGTCTCTTTTGGATTATCTTTAATGCTCTTGTCTATCGCCCTATATGTTTGAGATGTAGAGGTAGACGCAGTAGTGGTACTAATCCAATAAAGGCCAGGTGCTATCACATTCAGTGTTTCGACAACTGCTTTCCCTTTATCAACACATTTTGCTTTTTTACTTTGTTTAGGCAAGGGTGATGGAGTGACTGGTTTTGTTAAATTAATTATTACATCAACTTTTGGAACAC
Source organism: Artemisia tridentata subsp. tridentata (assembly GCA_021014915.2). Classification (NCBI taxonomy): domain Eukaryota; kingdom Viridiplantae; phylum Streptophyta; class Magnoliopsida; order Asterales; family Asteraceae; genus Artemisia; species Artemisia tridentata. The sequence goes on along the minus strand of CP139507.1, from coordinate 93,404,728 downwards.
ATTGAGAAATTGACATTTTTGGTTTAGCCAAGGTCGATGGTTTTGCAAATTTAGTTTCCTCACCCTTCCCTTTTTGATTTTCCAGCTGAGACTTCAAAAGTTCATTTTGCTCTTTCATGTTCCTGTAGGCACGCTCATACGACAATTTGTCATACTTGCACTCCTCGGTTTTACGATCAAGTTGTTTAAAATATGAGACATTTTCTTTTTCATATTTTAAAACAATTGCAGAAGTCTCAGCTCTCAGTCTTTCATCGTCTTTAACAGAATATGTTTGGTAAATAATGGACATAATATCAGTTGACAAAGCTACTTCAAAGAGAGAATCAAGTTGGTTTTCCAAAACTTTGATGTATTCAACGTTTTCATTAGCTTCCTTAACCAGGAATTTGTGGTCCTTGACAAAGTCGGCTGTTTCTTTTAGAATTGCTCGTTCAACATGAATTACTCTCGCGTGAACTGCATATAGTGGAGCAGTAATTTTTGTTTCAAACACCATTTTCATTTCATTATGAAAACTTGAATGCCAGTTGCGGATACTAATATTCATTTTTGAGTCAACAATATGTTGAAGTGTTTTCACTCTCTCTTTTAGATCATCCAAACATCTTCTAGCTTCACTTGTGTTAAAAGGGTTGCTAGAGGACATTTTTTCCAAATTTGAATGACTTTTGGAAAAAACTTTTTGTTTTGTTGAAACAACTCGTCTTTTGAAAACCTTTGGTGTTTGTTGTTGTTTAACAAAATTTACTCTAGAAAGTATGTTCAGCTTATTAAAATCAATTGGTTTAATTTCTGGATTCATTTGTCTCATTTTGATTCTACTCCCTTCGGCAAGCTCAATCGTTTCATCAGAATCCCGAACAGCGGGAGGATCATGTTTATCAAATAGCACAATACCATTATACAAAACATTCTGTTCTTTCTGAGCTCTCTTGAGTGTGTAAGGGTCTTCTTAACCGATAGCCATTTTCTTCATTGTGTGCAAAAGTGGGTTTGGATCTTTAATTAGCATACGAATTGTTTGAGCAGAATGACCCGTTTTGACAAGCAAATCTTCCAATTTCTTAATTGTTTCTTGTTTCTCAATGATTTCATCAAGAAGATCATTTTCGCATTTTGAAAAATATGCTTTCAACTGTTTCTTTTCTTTTTCAAGATCAGAACAAGTTGATTTTTGTTTAGAAAGTTGGTATTTCAAATCTGAAACTTCCGTATTCAAGGATTTGATTTTCATGTTTAAATTCACATCGAGTGTGTCAAACTTGATTTGCAATTGTTTTTCTCTTGAAACGGAGGTTTTGTAACCATTTTCTAATTCTGACTATCGTGTTTTATTAATTTCAAAAACTTTTTCATTTTTCTTATACCTCTCAAGCTCAGCGGTCAATTTCACATTCGCGGCCTTAACATCGCGATTGACCTTCTTTACTTTTTCAATTTCAATACTACAATTGTTCAATAATGATTCAAATAACGCACGTGTTTCCTCATCATTCTCAGTATGCTGTGACTCAAAGCCTCCATTAGAATTCATATCAGGATTTGCCAAATTAATATTGCTACAACTTGGCGCATCCTTATATGTATCATAAGTGGGTGCTAGAATCGCAGGATGCTGTTCATATTGAGGTGACATATCAAATATTTCATTATTGTGACATTTATTGAATGGTGGTACCTCAGAGACTGCATTGGTGTCATAAATAGGAGGTGTCTTAGAATCCGTATCATACTTAGCCTCTTGAAGATTTGCCATGAAAATGCAGTTTGCATCAATATCTTCAACGTCTTCCATATCATCCATAAGGGCCATAAAATCATTCTCTTCTGCACTCAACTCAAACCCTGCCGTTTCCTTCTATGCCAATAGCAATGCTTTCTGCAGATAGGCTGGGTCTTTCTTTTTCGGCTTGGTGGGACAGTTCCTTGCCATGTGACCGACTCCCTGACAGTTGAAACACTTTACCAAATTACCCTGATTCACATTTCCAGCATTCCCAGCAACTGGAGCAACATTCCCAAACTGATTACCAATATTCTGATTCCCAACATTCTGACCCCTCTGATTTTTGACAAATTGACCAATCTGATTCCTTGCATACTGACCCATCTGATTCCCTGCATACTGCCCTGCATTACCCATCTGAAATCTAGGATCATATCCCTGCTAATTCCCCATAACTCCAACCATTTGTCCTTGTTGACCCATGTTGAAACTCGGCTGTATAATCTGCCTATTGCGAGTGTTCGGTGAAATCCTTTGGTTGTTGTTAGTTGGTGTGGAATAGCATCCTTGGAACGCCTTTGACATTAAAGCAAATGCCTGTGTCATAGCAGCAATAGCTTCATTAGTGTCAGTGAACTCTGGTTCTTGGAATTGTGGATACTGTTGTTGTGGAATGACTTGTTGTTGTGGGTAGCATTGTTTTTGTGTTATGATAGCAGTTGGTGGAACGTATTGTTGTTGCATGTAGTTCTGAGTGGAAGATGATGATGATGGTTGTGTATTCACTGATACAGGTGTCGGTGTTTGAGCAATAAGTGCAAGAGTATCATGTTGCTTTGCTAATTTTTCTTTCCTGACTTCATCTACTTCTGCCTGCTTTTGCTTTAGAAAATCATATAGCTGATCATAGTTTACCAGGTGAAGGTCCTTGGTTTGGTTGACAATCGTGACAAATCGTCCCCATTCTTCAGGTAGATGGTTGATGAACTTGATGTTTTGAACAATTGGTCTTTGTGTCAACTTGTTTCTGATGAGCTCGTTCATTAGAGTGCAAAACTTGGTGTAGTAAGATTCAATGGGTTCCACTGGAGTGGATGTGAACTTTTCCCATTCAGTTAGAAGCTTGTTTTCAACATCTTGTTGCCCAATTTATGTGCCATGACAAAGCCTTCTAACTCGTTCCCACATATCGTAAGCAGTTTCACAACTGTTGACAGTAGCAAAGATTTCTCGTGGTAAACCAAGTTGAATTAAGTGCATTGCCATGTCATCTGCTGCAATTTGCTTCCTATCCTCTTTTGTGTATTCATCTTCTCTTTGTTCATGAAGGGATAGTGGGACAGGAGGTGTTGCATTTGGTGCTCCAGGGTCTTGAACTTGACGAGGCTTGAATGGTCCATGATTGATGGAGTGAAGTAGGAGTTTACCATCAGGTTTAGTTTTGATGTAGCGAAGCATACGGCTCGTCCATGAAATATAACCACCTTTTTCAAGCATAGGAGGACGGTTTTCTGCACTGGTTGCATGAATGTCTTGCTGAGTAGCCATTGATGATGTTTCGTATGATAAAGTTGAACTTGGATCGTTGTAACAAAATAGGAGTTGTGGTTGGTAGGTTAAGATCAGTTGTTGTAGAGAAGCTTTGGTCTTGAACTGATGATCGTTTGAAGTTACTTGCAATTTAGATAAACTATGGCAATTTACATAAAAGTAGCAATTTAGATAAAATAATCAATTTCGACAATACTATAATTTAGACAAAATCAAATGATCACAAATTTGACAAAGTTATCACAATTGAAATTTAGATAAAACAAAAATTTCAATATAAATCTCAATTTAGATAAATTCGCAATTTAGATAAAAATTCTATCTAATTTGCATAAATTAGAAGATGTTTACCTTGTCGAAGTATTCCTTACACTTGTACAAGCACGAGAATACCGAGTTCATGTTTGATATTGTAGAAATTAAGTACAATACGAATTTAGATAAGTTTTTTAAATTGCGACAGTTTTCTATGAATTGCGACAGAATCCTTTGAATTGCGATAAAACCCAGAATTGCGATAGAACCCACAATTGCGATAGAACCCACAATTGTGATAGAAATGAATTGCGATAGAATCCTGTGATTTGCGATAAAATCCTGACAATTTCGATAGAAGCCCTTTTTATCCAAATTCGTCACTAATTTAGATAAACCCTCTTTTAACTAAATTCGTCCACAATTTAGATAAACCCTCTTTTATCTAAATTCCACCACAATTTCTATAAACCCTCTTTTATCTAAATTCTTATACAAGAATTTCGATAATGTAGCTATTCGATGAAGATCCAAAAGCAAGTCACAAACAAACTTTGGAGCCCTTTTCCACTCTCAAATCACTTCTAAAACCCGTAAAAACTTATAAAGTTCGAATCTTTTATCACCTATATGCTCTTTAAACTATATTTCGATACAAAGAACTCAACTTTTAACGAATAAGACTATTTTTGAAGCTAAGATTCGATGGAAAAGTAACCATAACTCACTAAATAACGTAATAACTATGAAAAGTAACAACCTAAAACTTGCGTAGAAATCAAAACTTTCACACAAAGTACACGTTTTATAGAGAAAAAACGAGACTTTATGCTATCTTTTGATCAAAAAATGAAAATAACTAACTCCTAAATATATGTTTGGCTATATGATACCACTTGTTATTGTTAATACTAGATCTATAACTACTTTACCACTACAACTATATCTATTACTCGATGTATATTAGCTTCAAAAAGAAAGAAACAAAAATACAAAATCTTAAGAGCGCACAAACACCCCTACACAATACTAAGAGGCACACAACAAATGAGGGTGAGAGTGTGCTTATATAGCCAATATGGCCAACGCCCTAAAGGGCTTTTGTTAGGCTTGGTGGGTTCTGTGTTGGACTTGGATATTTAGTTGTTACATGGACTTTACTAATACATTCTAGTAAGTCCAACACAAAGTCTCTTCATACTATTCTATTTCTTACAATCGACACACACTCCAAATATACATAAAAGATAAATGACCATCACTTTAATATAAATTAAATGCTAACAATCTCCCCCTATGGAATGGTCATTTCAATGAAGCTCCCAGTGAGAGGTCTTTTGTCTTCAATGTCTTGAACTTTGTGTGTCGATGTAGTATAGTATTCATTCATCGTTCCTTCATGCAATGTGATCGTCAAAATAATCGTCTTCAGGTAGTTCTTGCCTTGCTCAAAATCTTCGTGTGATGATACGAAGTGTCCTCCAACATACTCATACATCTTGGACTGTATACTTATGCTAACAATCTCCCCTTATACTTTCATCATTTGACATATGAACTTGTTCTTGACATCTTGATTAGCTTTTTGACTTTGTCGTTACACTTTGTCTTTAACTTGATCCTTTTGTCTTGATCTTTTTACACTTGAGCTTTGTTGGGGATGTTCTTCATAAGTATGAGTATGCTAAGGTGAAGATGTTTGATGTATCTAATGATGGTTGATGGATGTTTATAGGTAGCTACATAAAACCGTTAGTGATAAATCATCCAGCGCTTACAGGTTTAGACTTCGAGATTGTCAACAGCATATTGTGAAGACTTTCTCTGATCTTATCCCATGCCGTTCTGAACCGGATACCCCCGAGAGGGCTTACATGGACACACCGAAGTGCACCCATGATTGAGTGAGTCACTGGAGATCACCCCATGACTGTAGACCGTTTGAAGCACGTAACCATCATTGATATAAATGGCAAGATCCTTAGATCTCATTAAGACTCATGTACACCTTGTGTCCTTTTTGGTGAACACAAGGGTATTCTTATGAAAGTGTTCCTAAGAGATTTTTTTAAAGAATCTGATGGCTCTAGACTCGATTGTGCATTTTGGTTTTAGTAGTCGGAGGCATGGACCAGAGTGCCACCTTTTCAATATAAACACATCTCGGAGTGAGAGGCCGATAGACTATGTAGTTTTCTCCGTGAGAAATGAAACAAATATCTTTTAAGAGATATTTGAGTGGCTAGGAGGGGTGGTGCAGCGCGTCACTGGGTCCATGACGTCTTGTCTTCAATATCAGTATCACCTTAGTGAACACCGATAACAGATGTACTGACCTGGTTTCTGCCCTAAGTTTTCATGGAGGGATATTTCTTTTCACCCTTTCATTAAAATTTTCTTTTTAATTCTTCAACCCCTTCTTTCCCTTTCTCATTTACTCCTTTTTCAACCTTACCTAAGGACTTCTAATTCTAATCTATTGGAATTGTCCTTGGGTAGATCCCTCCGGCTCTAGCGGATCATTGGACATAACCTAACCATAATCACCTAATTACTCCATGATTATCCTAGATTTGTTGATCACTTGCCATAAAACCTTTTTGTGAAAATCTCTCAAAGTGTTTATGATTAAAACACATTTAGTTAACACTTTGAGTGTTTTGAATTTTCTAAAATACTCCCCCATCAAATGTGCTCATGCATTTTTGATATAAATTTGCACATGTTGGGAAGAGTTCGCACATTTTGAATTGGTCGACTTTCAAAGAACATGACCTTCGCGAGACACGCTTACATCACTAGTTAGACTAGCTTGAAATTATTACCCGTCCCGGTCATATTCAAAGATCATCTCTCGAATTGGTACATTCTACTCAGACAAGTCCTTTGCGAGACACGTTTACATCACTGGATAACCAACTTGAAATTATTACCAGTCCCGGAAAAGTCTTTTCGATAACGGACATTTAGTTTTCGTCAATTCGAGGGTTCAAATCTGAGTCTTATTGTAGAGCTCTTTTGGGATTTAAACCACGATCTTTTAAACTTTTTGATCACATTTTAATCACGTCTTCTCCCCCTCAAAAATAGCATGTAGTGATATTTTTTAATATCATCTGATTAAAATGAGAGCTTTTTAGAGAAATAGACGGATAATTTTCGCATGATTTGGACCATTTTGTTTTTTCTTTTTAAACTCCCCCTTAAATAAAGCATATTCTTTAAACATTTGAGTTTAAAATCTTTTAAGGGTATAGAGGGAGTTATCTTTTTGAAGAATCTTGAGCACAGAATTTGGAGAAAGATTTTGAAAAATCTTTTTGAAAAATCTTGATCATGTGCTCAAGGATTCTTTGTTTTCTTTTTCCATTAACAATGCGAGTCCTGATCTGAAATAATTAGAAGTCATCATTGTAGCACGGGTTTTGTATTGAAATATACAAAAGGCGTCATTTAAGTGCGGGTTTCGTACTGAAATGTACGAAAGCCATTATTTAAGAATTTTTTTAAGAAACGACATGTTTTAGAAAAATTTAAATGAACTCTCGCTCAAGCATCTATACATGTCCGTATCATTGTTGAATGACATTTCTAGATACGTACAGAATATCGATTATACGAGAGACATGTCGTGAGAAGAATATTTTTGGTTTTTTTATTTTCTATTGTTTTTGTATTTTTGAAATTTTCTATTTTTGTGTTTTGTTTTTGATGGTTTTTCAAATTTTGTATTTTCTTTTTGTTTGTTTTTCATATTTTGTATTTTGCTTTTTCAAAAAATATTTACAGCGAAGCTTTTTGATATAAAATTCAAGATGTTTCGAGAAGACATTCTAACTCTTTGGGAGTTGGGCTTCGCATTCCAATTCGTCGAACTATGTTATCAAACCGCTCTTTTGGAAGGGCTTTAGTAAATAGATCGGCGAGTTGGTATTCAGTCTTCACGAAAAATAATTCAAGAGTACCCTCTTCGACATGTTCCTTTATGAAGTGATAGCATACTCTAATATGATTGGTCTTCGAGTGTTGCACGGGATTTAACGAGATGGCTATGGCACTTTTCGAATCACAATACATAGGTATGTGGTTGAAAGAGTAGCCATAATATGTGAGTTGTGTCCTCATCCATAGAACTTGGGCACAACACGCAGATAGAGACACATACTCGGCTTTTGCGATTGATAACGCCATACAGTCTTGTTTCCTTGATGACCAGCCTACTACCTTTTCTCACAGAAATTGTGCTCCCTCAGATGTACTTTTTGCGGTGACTTGACATCCAGCATGGTCGGCATCTGAAAAGGCTGTTAGTGTAAACTCCGAATCCTTCGGATACCAAAGTCCCATATTGATGGTTCTTCGTAGGTACTGGAAGATCCGTTTAACCTCTTGGAGGTGAAGTTCGGTAGGCCTTGCCTGAAACCGTGCTAATAAACAGACAGCAAAATGTATATTGGGTTGACTAGCTGTTAGATACATGAGACAACCAATCATGCTCTCATATTTCATCAGATCCATGGGTTTCCCATATAAATCAGCTCCTATTTTGGGTGAAGTGACCATTGGAGTACCAACAGAGTCACAATTTTCCATTCCATGTTTTTTCAAAATCTCAATTGTATATTTAACTTGATTTATAAAAATACCACGTGGGGATTGATGAATTTGTAAACCCAAAAAAGAATTTTAGTTCCCCCATCATGGACATTTCAAATTTGCTTTTCATGAGAATTTCAAAATGTTTTGAATATTTTGGATTAGTAGACCCAAAGATAATGTCGTCCACGTAAATCTGAACAATCAAAATATCATCTTTGAATTTTCTGGTAAACAAGGTCGGGTCAATTGTTCCTTTGGTGAAATTATTAAGAAGTAGGAAAGATGATAATTCGTCGTACCACGCCCTTGGGGCTTGTTTCAAACCATAGATAGCTTTCTTTAGCTTGTAGACGTAGTCTGGATGATCTTTGTCAACGAATCCATCTGGCTGACTCACGTACACCTCTTCTTTCAGAGTTCCATTCAAGAAAGCCGTCTTGATATCCATCTGATAGACCGTGATGTTCTTGTGAGCCACGTATGCTAAGAAAATCCTGACCGCCTCAAGTCTAGCTACTGGCGCGAATGACTCCTCAAAATCTATCACCTCTTCCTGTCTGAATCCCTTGGCCACTAGACGAGCTTTGTTGCGAATTACAGTCATTTCTTCATCCTTTTTGTTCTTCCATAACCACTTAAGATCAATGACGAGTTTGTCGATTGGTCTCGACACTAAATCCCAAGTGTCATGTAATTTATATTGGAGAAGTTCTTCCTACATCGCTTCAATCCATGCGTTATCTGCCATCGCTTCCCGAATGTTCTTTGCCTCTTTTAAACTGACTGAGCAGGCGAAGATGCACATGTCGCAATCGGTGGCGAGTTGTCTTCTCGTCTGAACTGGCCTTGAAGGTTCACCAATAACATGTTCTATTGGATGGTCTTTAGTCCACTGTAACGTAGAAGGGTACCTTGGATTAGAGAAATGGTGTTAGTTGGTTCATGTAACCTAGAAGAAGATTCAGCAGATTCCATTGCAAATGGGTTTTCAAATGGTTCTTCTTCTAACACAACATCGTTTTGTTGTTCTTCTTGAATTGGTGTTGTTCGGTTTTGCTCATCAACTCTTGGTAACACAATCTCTATCACTGGAGTTGCTGGAGTAGATGTTGATGACGTTGAGGGAGTTGGTGCGTCAGCTTCGATTGTGGTGGATGCATCTTGTGGTGGTAGTGGTGGTTGATGTTGTTGAGCGGGTGCAGTGGAACGATGTTGAGATGCATTTGTCGAAGCTCCACCATAGTACTCATCATACATAAACTCGAAGAAAGTGTCCAATTCTTGATTTGTTGGTTTGTCAGTAGTAGTTGACTGAGCTCCTTGGGGTACGAGTCCTGAACTGATATGTCCAGAAGTTTGACTGTTTGGTGCGGGTCCTAATCCGATATGATTAGAAGCCATCGGGTTAAGCGCGAGTTCTAGAGCGAGTCTCTCAGAAGCCATCTGTGAAATCTAGTCAAATTTCACATTCATCGTCTCCATAATCCTTTTCGTTCTCCTGTTATACACCCTGAATGCCCACGAGTTATCTGAATAACCAATGAAGATTCCAATATCACCCTTAGCTTTCAGCTTCCCCAGATCCTCTCTGTCATTCGTAGGATAGCACAAAGCGCCAAATACCTGAAGGTAAGAGATGTCGGGTTTTCTGTTGTTCACTAATTCGTATGGGGTTTTATTGAATCTTGGATGGATTAGGGATCGGTTCTGAGTAAAACAAGCAGTGGCAACAGCATCGGTCCATAAGAATAACGGTGCACTGGAATAAATCAGCATTGTGCGAGCAGCTTCCACAAGAGTTCTATTTCTTCTTTCAACTACCCCAGTTTGCTGTGGAGTTCTAACAGCTGATGTCTGGTGAGTAATTCCAGTCTCATCAAAATATGTTCTTAACTCCTGATTAGTGAATTTCGTGCCATTGTCAGTTCTTACTATCCTAACTGGAGCTTGAAGTAGGACTTGAATTTGCTTCAGAAAGGTGATGATGATGCTTGGTGCTTCGTCTTTTCACCTTAGAAACCTTACCCATGTATATCTTGAATAATCATCGAAAATCACAAGAATATACTTTTTCCCATTGATACTCTCAACTCTCATTGGGCCACATAAGTCCATGTGCAACAAATTTAACTTATCGACCGAACTAGGTACAGTTTAGGTTTATATGTTGCCCGTTTGCTTTTGCCTTGCTCACAGGATGGACATAAGTGTTCTTTGGTGTATTTGAGTTTTGGGAGACCGGTGACAATGTCGTCTTTGGCTAACTTTGTTAAGGTGTCGAAGTTGAGATGGGATAAACGTCTGTGCCACAACCAGGACTTAGTTTCGTCAGCTCTTGTCATGAGACAAATTGGTGATGAAGAGGCCATTTGGTTTATGTCGATAGCATAGAGATTGGTTCCACGATTTCCGGTTAAGAGATCATCTTCAATCAAATTCCTAACGAAGTAAGTGTTCCTTCTAAATGTAACCTCTAAATCTGCATCACAAAACTGTCCGACTGAAAACCGATTGTGTCCCAACCCTTTGACATAGTAAACCCGAGTGATTAAAAAATTCCCGAACTGAAGATCTCTATAAACCAGAATAGCTGCTACATGATCCTTTCCAAAATGAACTGTTCCAATGAACTTCCATACAAAGTTGATCAGCAGCTTCAGATTCCCGGTCATGTGCTTGGAGCAACCCGAGTCGACGATCCAAAGACAAATTTCAATGACCTACGAAGAACAGATGGTTTTGTATATGGAAACCGTTTAACATATGGTTCCATAGGGTTAGAGGTAACAGATGAATCACACTTAGAGAATGCTTCTTTTTTATCTTTTGGAGCAATTTCTAATGTGCCATTCTTATGTGTAAATTTCTACCCGTTGGTTTCCATGTGCAAAACTTAAGATGGTCCTTAGGCAATATGGTACTAGTGGTTGACCTAGCTAGTTTAATAATTATTTTAACATATCTGGTCCTAGCACTAGTTCCTGAAGTCACATATTTTTGTTTGGGCATGGCATTCACATTCACATCATTAGAAACAATATCATCACAAACATTTTCGGACAAAGATTTTTTGTTCATTAAACAAAAAGATTCATTACATGCACTCCTTCTGTTTTATTCTTGATTTCACTCTTAGAAAGCGATAAAATCCTAGGGTGTTCTTCTACTCCTTCTGTTTTATTCTTGATTTCACTCTTAGATGCAGGCGAGACTCTATTCCTTGTATTTCTCCTAGGCTTTGGTCTGCTGCTCCTAGAGGTACTCTCTACTCCTGTAGAAGGTAAGGCACACACATTAGGATTTATCTTGTTGTCATTTGAATTTGTTTTAACATTCCTAGTCTCTTTTGGATTTTCTTTCACACTTTTGTCTCTCGCCCTATATGTTTGGGATGTAGAGATAGACGCAGTAGTGGGACTAATCCTATAAATACCAGGTGCTATCACTTTTGGTGTTTCGACAACAGCTTTCCCTTTATCAACAATTGTTTACTTTTCACATTCCTTATGCAAGGGTATAGAAATAGACACTTTTTGTTTCGCAGCCATAGTTTCCTCACCCTTCCTTTTTTGAATTTCAAGCTGAGACTTCAAAAGATCAATTTGCTTTTGCATGTTTTGATAAGAACGTTCGTACGATAATTTGTCATACTTACATTCTTCCTTTTTTCGATCAAGTTGTTTAAAATATGTTACATTTTGTTTTTCAATCTTAGCAAGCTCATTTTCATATTTTTCAACAATTTCAGAAGTCTCAGCTCGAAGTCTTTCATCATCCTCTACAGAATATGTTTGGTAAATAATGGACATAATTTCAGTCGATAGAGCTACTTCGAAGAGAGTGTCATTGTGTCTTTCCAAAACTTTGATGTGTTCAATGTTTTCATTAGCTTCCTTCACCAGGGATTTGTGGTCCTTGACAAAGTCGGCTGATTCTTTCAGAAAATTGTGTTCAATATTAAGAACTACCGCATAAATTGCAGTAATTTGAGGATTGATTTCTGTTTCAAACATCATTTTCTGTTCTGTATGAAAACTTGAAAACCAGTCATTGTAGTTACTATTCATTTTGGATGCCACAATCATTTGAAGCGCTTCAACTCTCTTTTTAAGATCATCCAAATATCGCCTAGCTTTACTTGTGTTACAAGTGTTCTTAGAGGACATTTGTTCGATGTTAGAAAGATGTTTTGAAACAACTTTTCGTTTTGCGACAGCCACTGGTTTTTTGAAAAACATTGGTGACTCTTTTTGAATAAGATGAATGCCAGAATCTGTATTAAGCTTGTTATAATCAATTGGTTTAATTTCTGGGTTCATTTGTCTCATTTTAACTCGACTCTCTTCAGCAAGCTCAATCATTTCATAAGAATTATGAACCTCGGGAGGATCATGTGTATCATTTAGCACACTAACATTATATAACACATTCTGTTGTTGCTGAGCTTTCTTGAGATTATAAGGGTTTTCACAACCGATAGCCATTTTCTTCATTGTATGTAAAATCGGGTTTGGATCTTTGATTAGCATATTTTTAGTTTGAGCAGAATGACCCGTTTTTACAAGCAACTCTTCCAACTTTTTAATGGTTTCTTGTTTGTCAATGATTTCATCAAGAAGATCATTTTCACGTTTTGAAAACCTTGCATTCGACTCTTTCTTTTCTTTTTGTTTAGAAAGCTGGTTGGTTCATTTAGAAATTTCTTTGTTTAAAGATTTGATTTGCATATTCAACTTAACATCGAGTGTGTCATATTTGATTTGCAAATGTTTTTCTCTTAAAACAGAATCTCTATAACCAATTTCTAGTTCTGACTGTCGTTTGTTATTAAATTCAAAAGCTCGTTCATTGACCTTATATCTCTCAAGCTCAGCGGTCAATTTTTCATTCGCGACCTTAACATCGCGATTGATCTTTTTGACCTTTTCAATTTCAATACTACAATTTTGCAATAATGATTCAAATAAAGCACGTGTTTCCTCATCATTCTCAGTATGCTGAGACTCGAAGCCTCCATTAGGATCCATAACTAGAGTAGCCAAATTTGTATTGCTATAACTTTGGGAGTCCATATATGTATTGTAAGTGGTTGCAGGAGTCGCAGGATGCTGTTCATTTTGAGGTGTCATATCAAATATTTCATTATTGTGACATGTAGCATATGGTGGTACCTCAGAGATTCCATTGAAATCATAAGCAGGTGGTGCTTCAGAATCCGTGTCATACTTTGCTTCCTGAAGGTTGGCCATGAAGATGCAGTTGGCATCGATATCCTCTAGGTCTTTCATGTCATCCATTAAAGCCACAAAATCATTCTCCTCTACACTCAACTGTAACCCGGCCATTTCCTTCTGTGCTAACAGCAATGCTTTCTGCAGATAAGCTGGATCTTTATTTTTAGGCCTCGTGGGACAGTTCCTTGCCATGTGACCAATTCCTTGACAGTTGAAACACATTAACACATTCCCTTAATTCATATTCCTAGCATTCCCAGCAACTGGAGCAGCAACATTTCCAAACTGATTCCCCATATTCTGACCCATTTGATTTCCAGCAACTTGACCTAACTGATTCTGATTACCCATATACTGACCCCTCTGATTTCCTGCATATTACCCTTGATTACCCATCTGAAATCCTGTAGCATATCCTTGCTGATTCCCGTAAACTCCAACCATTTGTCCTTGATGACCCATATTGAAACTCGGCTGTGCAATTTGCCTGTTGCGAGTATTCGAGGAAATCCTTTGGTTGTTGTTAGTTGGTGTGGAATGGCGTCCTTGGAATACCATTGATAGAAGGGTAAATGCTTGAGACAAAGCAGCACTGTCATCATTGTAATCGTATTCAAGTTCTGCGTATTGTGGGTATTGATGTTGTGGAATGACTTGTTGTTGTGGGTAGAATGGTTGTTGTGGAACATATTGTTGTTGCGTGAAGTTCTGAGTGGAAGTGAATGATGATGGTTGTGTATTCACTGTTGTAGGTGCTGGTGCTTGAGCAATCAATGCTAGAGGATCATGTTGTTTGGCTAGCTTCTCTTTCCTAACTTCATCTGCCTCTTTCTGGTTTTGCTTCAAAAAGTCATAGAGCTGATCATAGTTCACCGTATGAAGGTTCTTTGTTTGGTTGACAATAGTGACATATCGTCCCCATTCCTCTGGTAGGTTGTTGATGAACTTGTTGTGTTGAACAATTTGGCTTGTATAGTAAGATTTAATTGGTTCAGCTGGAGTGGATGTGAACTTCTCCCATTCAGTTAGAAGCTTGTTTTCAATGTCTTGTTGACCAATTTCTGTGCCATGACAAAGCCTTCTAACTCGTTCCCACATATCATAAGCAGTTTCACAACTGTCTACAGCACAAAATATTTCTCGTGGTAAACCAAGTTGAATTAAGTGCATTGCCAAGTCATCAGCTTCAATTTGCTTCCAATCTTCTGCTGTGTATTCCTCTTCCTTTTGATCCCGGAGGGTCGGTGGAATGGGAGGTGTTGCATTTGGATTTCCATCTGATACTTGAATCTGACGAGGCTTGAATGGACCGTTCTTGATGGAGTTAAGCAAGAGTCTACCTTGACAATTAGGTTTGGTTTTGATGTTTCGGATCATTCGACTTGTCCATGGAAGATAACCACCTTTTTCAAGCATTGGAGGACAGTTTTCAGCACCAGCTGCATGGATATTTTGTTGAGTTACCATTGATGTTTTTGTATGATAAAGTTGATTCAGTTGATTCAGTATCATTGCAAAGAAATAGGTGTTGTGGTTGTTGAAGGTTGAACTCAGTTGATGTTGTGAAGTATTGGTTCTTTGTTCATGATCGGTCAAAGTTACTTGCAATTTAGATAAACTATTACAATTTAGATAAACGAAACAAATTAAATAAGGTTACTAAATTTGACTAAATTATAAGTTAGACAAAATAAAAAATTCACAAATTTGACAAAGTTATGTAAATTACAATTTAGATAAAATGACAATTTATATAGAAATTTCAATTTAAACCAAAACTTATACAAATTATGGCAAAATTTCAATTTATATAAAATTATCCAATTTATATAAATTGGAAATTAATATAAACGATCTAACTAATTTATACAAACTAGTAGATATTCCTTTTTCGAAGTATTCGTCACACTTATACAAGCGAGGGAATACCGAGTCCGCAAGCTTTGATGTTGTAGAAATTAAAAGTTCAAATTGAATTTATAAAAATTATTTAAGTTGTAAACGTTTTAATTCATTGCGAGGACTGGTTTTGCCAATAGCGAAAAGTTTACCAAACTGTTTGCGATAAGGGACCAAAGTTGACAACTTGCGAAAGAAGTTCAGTCTGCCACAATTTCGATAAAGGACCAGATTTGCCAATTAGCGATAGTTGTCACAATTTTGATAAGGGACCAGTTTTGCCAAGTTGCGAAAGATGTTCCAGACAACTGCGATAAGACTGAGTAGCACAATTTCGATAAAGGGCTGTTTTCACAATTTCGATAAAGGGCTGTTATCACAATTTCGATAAAGTTAACTAGCACAATTTCGATAAAGTGGGGTTGCACAATTTTGATAAAGTGAGCTTGCACAATTTCGATAACTTGCACAATTTCTATAAACCCTCTTTTTTATCTAAATTCTTATACAAGAAAGTAGATTTTATCTGTGTCGATGTAGTCCCTTTTTATCAAAATTCTTATACAAGAGAGTGATAAAAACCGCTTCTATGAAGATTCGAACCGAAAGTAACCACGAGCAAACTTTTTATCCAACCTTTTTGTATCACTTTTTTGATCAAACAACTTCAAATACTCACGTGAACCTTGTAAAACTTCAAAATACTACGTACCAACAATAAAGCTACCACCTTTTTTATTTTAAACACACGATAACACAAAAAGCTTAAGACTTTTTCTTAAATACGCACTTTAAACTTAAAAGCTATAAACTTTATCTATAAAACACACGTAAAAATCAAAAAGCTTCAAGCTTTAACCTTCAAACTCACGTTAAAATCAAAGAAAGTATAAAAAGTACTCGACTTAATAACTAAGAACGCAACTTTTTAAGCTTAAATGATAAAAACACGACACAACTAAGACCTAAATCATTGTTTAGCGGATGATACCACTTGTTAATACTAGATCTATAACTACTTTATCACTACAACTTTATCTATTAGAACGTGACACTCAACAGATGGAAATATAGATGAAGAGAAGGTGTTGTCTGGATTGTATGATTATAAGATTACTCGATGTATATTAGCTTCAAAAAGAAAGAAACAAAAATGCAAAACCTTAAGAGCACACACACACCCTTACACACTCTCACCTACACAATACTAAGAGGCACACAACAAATGAGGGTGAGAGTATGCTTATATAGCCAATATGGCCGGCGCCCTAAAGGGCTTTTGTTGGGCTTGGTGGGCTTTGTTTTGGACTTGGATATTTAGTTGTTCCATGAATCAACCTTATCCTACAACTATGACTATAATAGAAGTGGATCGTATGAATTAATCTTGGTCGAATGTTTATTAAGCTTGGAAGAGAAATAAAACAAACACAACCTTAAGAGAACACACACACTCTCACCTTTACTACACTAAGAGGCACTCCACAAATGAGGGTGAGAGTGTGTTTAAATAGGATACATGAGACGCCCTAACGAGGCTTTCTTTGGGCTTTGTGTTGGACTTGATCTTTTACACATTACATGGACTTAACTAATACACTCTAGCAAGTCCAACACAAAGTCTCTTCACACTATTCTATTTCTAGTAATCGACACACACTCCAAATATACATAAAAGATAAATGACCATCACTTTAATATAAATTAAATGCTAACAGTTATGAACTAAGATCAATACTTTATCACACACAATATAAGCTATACGAATGGTACTCAAAACAATATATGGATCTCATATGTTTATGTATAACCGAATGATATTAGATTAAAGATGAAGAGAGAAATAAAATAAACGCACACACACTCCCACCTAGCTATCTCTAGAGGAACGCTACAAGTCACACATACAAATGAGGTGGGAGAGGGTATTTATTGAAAACATCTAGACGCCCTAGTAGGCTTTCCATGGGCCGGACTTAATATGGACTATTCATTGGACTTTACAACTTGACTTATAACATACTAGATTAAGTCCATTTGGCCCTTGACTATTCTTACTTAAACACATACGACACTTTTACAAAGTTGTATATTCAGAAATGACCATCACTTTACTTATCAATGCTAACAGATCATCTCAATGCTAGTCTTTGTTATATGCTCTATTGTGTGTCCACCCATCAACCCTTCAACCTAGCTTATTATGTCCCAAATAGAATGGCCGACATTCCGGTGTTAGGAACCACTGCTATACCACACGGGATGCTTCTCACCCATCTCTATAGAGCATTTTCACCCATCCCTCCTAAAGCTA
The DNA here is from genome assembly GCA_021014915.2 of Artemisia tridentata subsp. tridentata. Lineage (NCBI taxonomy): Eukaryota > Viridiplantae > Streptophyta > Magnoliopsida > Asterales > Asteraceae > Artemisia > Artemisia tridentata. The sequence goes on along the minus strand of CP139507.1, from coordinate 93,387,147 downwards.
GAGGCTTTTGCCCAGACTACTCTCTCGTTCCCCATACTTTTGTACCCCTAAGTGACAAAAGAGTAGCTAAGTTAAAAGGAAAATGCCCTCATCCTCCAACCTCCTCATCATCATCACATGGTCTGCCTAACTCTAGGATTCCTCCTCCGGAATATTTGAGCCAACTTCCACCAATTGAGCAACAAAGTGAAGAGTTCAAACAGACGAGAGGAATGATGAAGAACATCGGCCGTTGGTTGATAAAGATAAACAAGAAGTTAGATAAGCAGTGAGGTGATGGAGTGTTTGGTACAATCAATTTGAAACAATGATGTGGTGAATTTTTATGTTTGTAGGATGTTATTTTATCGTTGAACAAATACTTGAACTAACTTGATCATGCAGGACGAGAACACTTTGATGTTATCAATTTTCTATGTTTAAGCCACTCTTTGGCTAAACTTCCATTATTAGTAAGCTCAAAATCGTCGGTTTGATCTATATGTTAACATGTGTTTATACCTGCGTCTTTGTTATTAATCAATCACAACTAATTAATCACATATGTTTTAGGATAATTTACGGAATTTGAACAGGTTTAGGGGTCTTAAAAATCCACTATGTAAACTTTTTTCGATTGGCGGATATGGCGGAACCAAAATTATGGTTCCGTTAATTCAAAATTTTGGTGCCGCCAAAATATACCCAACGGATCACGTGGAACCAAAAACAGGGGTCCGCCTTTGTTATCGTTTGGTTCCGCGGATCAACAATCATATTTTTAAATTCTTCGTTCAATCCCACACTTTAGATCATTGATTCTTCAACTAGGATTCCTTTACTGATAATTCATCTCATTAAGATCATCTTAGCAACATTAGACCAATAGGAACACAATTTCCCACCAAAATTTGAAAATTCAAATTTCCACTCAAGTTACCTTTCTCTAACAAGCAAGGAACCCTCAAATTGGTTCCTTGCAATCCGTGAATCAATCACATCACTAGATTTTGCACTCACCCTTTGCATTTACTGCATATCTTCTTTATCTTACTCAACTCCATCTCTATGGATTGACTTAGATGATGTGACTAGCTTATTTTCTTCTTCTAAATCATTAGGAACCAACATTTTTCTACGGATCAACATCACATCCAAACACGCCCTTCCATAAACCTTACTGTCTACAAATTAGAAGCTTTAGGATGATCACAATTCATACCTTCACCATCATTTCTAATAGCAATTTCTGCATATATCACCATCACTTCTCTTCTCAACAACGCCTAAGTCAAACAACTCATCTACAAGCAGACCACATAGAAGGACAGCTCGAATGAGTGTCAGACCTTGTTGTTTCGTGAATCTCAATTCTTCATCAGAAGAATCTTCACCCTTGAACATTTCATCACCCATTGCTAATGAAAACTTCCTCACTCTATCAACTCCAACACCACCTCATATCATCATCAACACTCCACCACCCACCATAACACCAGTAGCTACCACACCACCACCTGCACCATCTCAACTAACAAGATCACCATCACCTCCTCATTCACCCAAACTCCAACCCATGGAGCAATTTGCTACTCCAGCAACCTCACCACACCCATACTTGGAAACACTTGAAGACCTTCCACCTAGGTCCACCAATCCACCACCAATGCCTTTTGAGGCTCAAGAACCACTCCTCTTCCATCCCATCGATAGGGACATTCGCGGTCCTCTTTACCGTGATCAAGCTCCACCTCCACCACTACCTCAACCTCAACCCCTTTCACCAACATCCACCCTTCAAGCCATTGACGAGGGAATGTGGATAAACCAACCGCAAACCCAAGGCGAGATCAATGAGGAACATAACCGCCTCTACGCCTTCTCCAACATGGTGGATTCCCGCCAAGATGAAGCTATGGATTTACAATCCACTTTGCTAGCTTCCATCATGTCTCCCAACTATATTCCACCACCTCCACCATCAAATAACCAACCACCACCACCATCACCAACTAATGAACAACCCTTCCATCAAACTTCCCTAGAAATGGATGTTCCATGTGTAAGAGGATCGCCTACTTAACTCAACGAACCAACATTTTGGTTCACGAGTTACAAAATGAAATGCGGTTCATTTTGAACCACATCCTAGAGCGCCTAAATGCTCTTTCACACCCACCACAATAGACGCTAGGAGTTTCTCTATTGTTTGTTTTTTCTTTTATAGGATTTTTAGGACTTCTATTTTAGGTTATTTTCCATTTCATTTAGTTTGTAACATCTTAATTTGTGACTTTGGTCATAAATATTTTTCAAATAAAGGATGTTGTGTTAATGCTTGTGTGTGATCACTTATTGTGCATTTTATTTGGTTGGGTTGAACTACTAACATTTGCATTATTATATGGTTGGTTTGAACTATTAACTTGGTTTGAATCATATACTACTAACCTTTGTTTTGTAGCATTTCTCATCCTTGCATCATATACGTTGGTACCCTAGCAACGGGGAGTATTGATCATCGGGGAGCTTATCAAGCACTAAACTTTGTTTTGTAGATTTCTCATTTCATGCATCATAAACTTGGCACTCCAATTAGGAGGAGTATTGTCCAAGGGGGAGCTTATCAAGCACTAACCTTTGTTTCATAGATTTCTCATTTCATGCATCATAAACTTGGCACTCTAATTAGGGGGAGTATTGTCCAAGGGGGAGCTATTAAGCACTCAAAATCCATGAATCATCATACTTGGTACTCCAAATTAGGGGGAGTAATCACCAAGGGCCATTCATCACATTCCGCTATGCATTTCTTCTTTTTGTTTAGACAAAAAGGGGGAGATTATATTAAACTCATACATCATACATCTCATACATGTTTTATGAAAAAATTGATTTCAAAACTTGCATAAAACTAGTTTAATCTATATTTTTGAAAGATTTGCACTTTATTTATTTCATTGCTTAAAAATAAACTTTATGTTTTGTCATCAACAAAAAGGGGGAGATTATTAATACAAATATCGTCAAAAAACGTTATTTATATTTTACGATCTTTGCTATATTTTATTAATGAAAATTATAAACTTTATTTTTAGCAAAGCATAAATTTAAGATAAGTCTTTTACCTTTATAGTTACAAGCTTTTAAAAACTCATTACATGCTACATACATGATCGCTAGTTTATACATGATACAAATATGTTACATACATTTTACATTTTACATATTACATTTTAATTCTTAAAATGGAAATATGTACATGACATCATGGCATACATCATATTGAGATCTTTAGATATCTTGAAAGATTTTGAGAATATCATGGAAACATATTCAAGCAAAGAATTGGATATGGTAATATCTTGGCAAGATTTGGAAAGATTTTTGGAGATTTGCTGTCAGAGACTGGCGAAACCAAATTGCAATATGGACTGAACCCTCAATTTGGTTCTGCCCAATCTGTGGCCTGTTTTATCCATTTGCCTATAAATAGCAGGCCACTCATTCTTGTTTACTCATCACTCATAAGCAAAAACATTAGTATTGTCACACCCCCAAAATCTGTGTTTGCAGCGGAATGGAATTCCGGGGGCGTGATGTTTTCGGTCACAAAGTACAAGATAATAAAGAACGACCTCTATGTGAGTCGTTTTAAAAACAAGCATTTGATTTAAAGTTAAGTTTTACAAAACATAGTTATCAGAGTTCATCATAAAAATGTAAGATTTTAATACATAACCAAACGCAAAATAATGTAAGAAAATCTCCATCATGATGTGCATCCAAAATATGACTCGAAAGTGCTTCATGCAAGAGGTGTGTCATCATCACCTAGTTACCTGAGAATATACGCTAAAAGGGTCAACAATAATGTTGGTGAGAGTCTTAGGTTTAAATAAACAGTAAGGTGGACCACAAGATTTCAGTAGCAAGACAATAAAACAAATATAGTGTTACAGCCAAAAATAATATATACAGTGCCTAAGCTCATGACCCCGAAGCTCGACGTACTGGTATGCAATCAAGCATAATAATAATGATGCCCCTACTAAGTGTTTGCCAGGCACTCGGAAATAATCCGAATGGTATGCGTCCGTTTGACCAGTTGGCGCGACCAACCCGGACGGGGGTGTCAACCCAAATAGATCTATTCATAACATCCGCGCTCATAAATAATTAACGGTTCATGATTCATAGGGGAATTTAATGGCAATGTGGTAACTTAGGCAAAGTAACAGTTTTAATACTTGTGTCCGTATGTAAAAACAAGTAGTGTATTCCCACCCCGAGGGTTTAGAAATCATGTATAAACAATGTAAAAGTCGGGGCTATGAAACTCACCTTGGTGTTTTAGTAGACAAATAGAAATCAAGTGGTGAAAATAAGTGGCTCCGGCTCGCAACCTAGAGTAATATGGCACGTGTTAAGATTCGTTGTTTTAGTGCTCGATTGATGTGTTAGATTATCGATGCTTGTGCGACAAATACTTAAAGTTCAAAAATATAATTTTTGAAGTGTTATTCACGTTATGAGGGTTTTATTATCGTTCAAATCTTCGTTGGTGATTTTTATATTTATTTGTTACGAGATAATATCGATATATAATTATGTGTCAATTTATAGTATTTATATAAATAAAACTTTAATACCAATTAGTTGATATTATAACTTTTGACAAAATAATACATTTACAATTTTCACCCTTAACTTATATAAAAAGTTTACTTTTAACCGGATATTAAAAATAATTACAATTTTAGTCCAAGATATCAAATTTACACTTCTTACCCTATGACTCGTAAGATTTGCATTTTTGGTCCAAAGTTTACAATTTATAAACTTTATACTTTCATTTTACCACTAGACTCAAAAGCTTATTTTATAGCTTATTCCTACTGCTTGTTCGAAATAGACCAATGGGGTCGAATGGGCCTTAGACCCAATATTTAGCCGAATGGGTTTTAAGAAAAAATAGACGCGTGTTATCTTTGGGCATGAAAGCCCATGTAGGGTCTGTTCGGTTTGTAGTATGAAAAAAAGGAGGTGCATGGTTTCTTTTTAACACAAGGAAAACAAATCTGTTACTCGTGGATGAAAATATATATAGTTTCTAGTACGCGAGCTCCTAGTTTCGAACTCGGTTTGTTATCTATGCACCCATGACATAACCTCTTGAGCCAAGGCTCCTTTGTATCATGTTATGCATCGAGTTCTACTATTTAGAGGTCTCGAAACTAGTTCATTTCATATGTTTATTTTGATACAGAAGAGTAAGCATGTGTTTTTATGTTTGATATTTGACATCGATTCTATTCTTACGTTTATGTCTTCTCAGTTTATATGTTTTGACTTGGTTTATTCGTGTATATTCATGCATGCATAGTTTTGGTTATAGGTGTACATGATTTCATTTTTGTTAGCAGCTTGGGTTTTAAAATAAAATCGTATAATATGTCGAGAGTGCATGCCTAGCTCGCATGAAGTGAAGAGATGCAAGGAGGAATCGAAATGGGAGTAATACTTACAATCACCAAGAAGGTGGTGATGATGTTCGAACGAAGAGATGGTAACAAGAACCCAAAGTGACGAGAAACACGAACCTTCTTCTTATAACCCAACTCGTTCTTAGAATCTTAGTGAACCGAAATGGCCTGCGTTTATGACCAAAGCTCCACTTTCTTCCTCCTCTTTCTCTTGACAGTGCACGACTAGAATGAACAAGTGGAATACTTTGGTTTGCTTATGTTGTGTTTAAGATTGTGATGGGGAGGGTGTTCGGTTATGTTCTATATATAGGAGTGATGGGATGAGAATCCAATGCATGCCCTAACTCTAAATCGTCCTTGCGTCTTGTCGATGTGTAAGAGCAAAAGAAAAGTTGGTGACTTTCAAAATGGTTGACTTCTTCTCTCATTTCTTACTAATGTGTCGACTGTCACTTGTTTGGGATAAGAGAAAGGAGTTTGTTAAAATTCATGATAGTTGACTATACAATGGATACTATGTTTGTCCAATAGGTAATGTGTTTAGGAGGGGACAAGATAGGATTGTGGTGATGGGATTAGGATTTTCCATACTTGACTTGTGTTTAAGGAGGGAACATTGTACCACAATTGATGTGATTAGCAACTTTTACTTTGGTAAATTAGTGTGTGTTTCGACTGGCCTTGGAACCATAAAGAAAACAAATCTTTGCATGTTGTAGTAAATTCGGTTTTGGGCTGTGGAGGTTATTAGTGGTTCGATCTAGGAGGCAAAGTAAAAGAAAGTATTGGGCTTTGTGGGATTTGGCCCAAAGTGAGAGAAAGAAAATGAAATTAGTTAGATGAATTAATGATTTAATAATTTTTATTTGTAATATAAACATATGTTGATTAGATTGGTTCAATATTCTCGGAGGTCGTGTATCTATTAGTGTCGGTGCGTAAGTGAAAGATTATATATAAATTGTTTTCAAATGAATGTCAAGAAAATAAATTCGAGTTAGTTGAGTAGTATTGACCTGTATTTTAGCGGGTTGTGTCAGTCTACCATCCATAAAAATGAATCTCGTCCTCGAGATTCAGTCTGTGTTGGTCATTGGAGTGTTGTTGGTGAAGAGATGCGGGTACTTTTGACGGATCTGGTCTTCTCGTTCCCAAGTGAACTCGGGACCTCGTTGAGAATTCTAGCGAACTTTGACGATAGGAATTATACTGTGTTTTAATCGCTTGACATCACGATCCATAATCTCTACTGGCTATTCGATGAAATTAAGCTTGTCATCGAGCTGAATCTCTTCTAATGGAATGACGAGGGATTCGTCGGATAAGCACTTTTTGAGATTAGAAACGTGGAAGGTATTGTGCATGCTACTAAGCTCTGGCAGAAGCTCAAGTTTGTATGCCACTGGACCGATTCTAGCTAGAATCTTAAATGGTCCAATATACCTAGGGTTTAACTTTCCGCGTTTCCCAAATCGTATCACACCTTTCCAAGGTGATACTTTCAACATTACCCTGTCTCCAACTTTGAATTCTAAGGGCTTACGCCTTACGTCGGTGTAACTCTTCTGACGGTCTCTGTCGGCTTTTAATCTATTTCAAATCTGAACAATCTTCTCGGTTGTCTCGTGAACAATTTCTGGACCGGTAAGTTGGGTATCTCTGACTTCAGCCCAACAGACTGGTGATCGACATTTCCTACCGTAGAGTGCTTCAAATGGAGCAGCCTTTATACTTTTGTGGTAACTATTGTTGTAGGAAAACTCAATCAATGGCAAGTGAGTATCCCAGCTACTACCAAAATCAATCACACTGGCACAGAGCATATCTTCTAGTGTTTGAATGGTCCTCTCACTCTGACAATCGGTTTGAGGATGATAGGCTGTACTCATATCAAGACGGGTTTCAAAGGCATCATTAAGCGATTCCCAAAATCTTGAAGTGAATCGACTGTCTCGATCCGAAATGATTGAAACTGGTAATCCATGTTTTGAGACAATCTCCTGGATATAGATTCTTGTTAACTTATCCATCTTGTAGGTTTCTTTAATGGGCAAGAAATGAGCTGATTTGGTGAGACGATCAACGATCACCCAAATCGCGTCGTGACTGCTCGGAATTTTAGGTAGTTTAGTGATGAAGTCCATGGTTATACGCTCCCATTTCCATTGAGGAGTCTCTGGTTGCTGTAGTAACCAGGACGGCTTCTGATATTCGGCCGTAACCTTGGAACAAGTAAGACATTTGCTAACATAAGTAGCAATGTCGGCCTTCATATTCGGCCACCAATACAGCTTTTTAAGATCCTGGTACATTTTGTCAGAACCAGGGTGTATGGAATATTTCGACTTGTGTGATTCGTGCATGATCAACTCTCGTAGGCTACCGAAAAGTGGTATCCAACTTCTATCTTTGAAGCATATCATTCCATCAGATCTCTTTACAAAACCATTCGTACTTTCCGGCATACCATGAATGTTCTCCTTTGGTCGGTTCTCTGTCTTAAGTGCTTCGGCCTGGGCCTCAAGAATTTTGGATGGAAGAGGTGAACTAATGGTCATACCTAATGATCTTACTCGTAAGGGTTTAAGTCGTTCCTTCCTGCTAAGGGAATCTGCTACTACATTCGCTTTACCAGGATGATATCGGATCTCGCAGTCATAGTCACTGAGTAGTTCTAGCCAACGACGTTGTCTCATATTGAGCTCTTTCTGATCTAAGATGTGTTGGAGACTTTTGTGATCCGTTTACACTGTACACTTTGTACCGTAGAGGTAGTATCTCCAAATCTTTAGCGCAAAGACAACTGCTCCTAACTCTAAGTCATGAGTGGTGTAATTCTTCTCATGAACCTTGAGTTGTCGAGAAGCGTAGGCTATAACCTTCTCATTTTGCATCAACACAGCTCCAAGTCCTTTATGCGAAGCATCACAATAAACTACAAAATTTTCCATTCCTTTGGGTAATGCCAAAATCGGCGCACTGCAAAGTTTCTGCTTTAACAACTGAAAGGCGGATTCTTTTTTCTCTCCCCATTCGTACTTCTGTTTCTTTTGCTTTAGATTGGTTAAAGGCTTCGCTATCTTCGAGAAGCTCTCGACGAATCTTCGATAATAACCGGCAAGTCCTAGAAATTGACGAATCTCTGTGGGAGTCTTGGGCGTTTCCCAATCTTTAACAGCCTCGATCTTAGCTGTGTCAACATGCAATCCCTGACTGTCGATTACGTACCCAAGAAATTGTACTTTTCGGATCCAAAAATCACACTTAGAAAATTTTGCGTACAACTTCTCGTTCTTGAGCAATTCTAAGATCGTCTTGAGGTGTTCTTCGTGCTCTTCTTTGCTTTTAGAGTAAATGAGAATATCATCAATGAACACAATTACAAATTTGTCCAGGTACGGCTTGCACACTCAATTCATGAGATCCATAAATACGGTCGGTGCGTTAGTTAATCCAAACGGCATCACTTGAAACTCGTAATGACCGTAACGAGTCCTAAAAGCCATTTTCGGAATATCTTCTTCCCGAACCCTTAGTTGATGATAACCCAATCTTAAGTCAATCTTTGAGTAAAAACTGGAACCTTGCAACTGATCGAATAAATCATCGATTCTTGGAAGTGGGTAACGGTTCTTCACCGTTAACTTGTTCAGCTCGCTATAATCTATGCACATTCGGAATGATCCATCCTTCTTCTTTACAAACAAGACCGGTGCTCCCCAAGGCGAGGAACTTGGTCTAATGAATCCCTTGTCTAGCAGTTCTTGTAACTGATTAGACAATTCTTTCATTTCAGATGGTGCTAGTCGGTAGGTTGCTCTTGCTATTGGTGCCGCTCCTGGTACTAACTCTATTTGGAATTCTACTTGACGGGTAGGCGGTAATCCAGGAAAGTCTTCGGGAAAGACTTCCAAAAAATCTCGAACGATCGGTACATCTTCCAATCGTTTCTCATCCGACTTCTTTTCGGTTATATGTGCTAGAAAAGCATAACATCCCTTCTTTATATACTTTTCGGTCTTGATGCACGATATGATGCTCAATCGAGTTCCGCTTTGTTCACCACGGATAATCAAGGTTTCATCGTTCAAAGGGAGATGAACAACCTTTTCGTTGCAAATGATCCTAGCTTGGTGTTTAAATAACCAGTCCATACCGATTATGACATCAAAACTACCGAGTTCGATAGGGATAAGGTCTATGTTAAATGGATGATTTAGGAAGTTAAAGTTGCAATTGTGGATTATGGTGCTGGAGCTAACTAGGTTACCGTTTGCTAATTCTATGTCATAGGCGGTGTCTAAGGTGGTTTGTGCAATATTAAGTAGAGGAGCAAAAGTAGTAGACACAAAACTTCTATCAGCACCCGAATCAAATAAAACTGAAGCATAACGACCATTGAGAAGAAACGTACCCGTGACGACATTTGGGTCCTCAGTAGCTTCCTTTTTTCTGAGATTGTAGACTCTTCCCCGAGCTCCATTATTCTGAGTTCCCAGATTCATCTCCTTCGGGCATTCTTTCTTGAAATGTCCTGTTTTGCCACATCCGAAACATGCTCCAGGAACTCTCTGATTTGCTGCAGCAGTAGGAGACCTACAGTCTTTGGTTAAGTGCCCAATTTTCTTACAATTGCCACATGGAGTAGGGAAACGTCCTCGATTGTGGTGACGTTGGCACTTGTCACATTTAGGAAGATTTCCTTCATAACCTCTCCTTTCAGTCGTGCCCGTCACATAGGCCTTGACAACCTCTTGTTTTTTGTTGGGTTGTTGGGTAGCATTTCCTCCCTGATTGGAGTCCCACTTTCTCTTGTTTTTGTTATTGTTGTTGTAGCGGTTGTTGTTGTCGTTGCGGTTACTGTTGTTGCTATTACGAGCAGCCTTGGCTCGGACAACTTGATCCATCAAATTATGAGACATTCGGATTGTCTCATCTAGAGTACTCGGCTTAGAAGAAGTGACATTTCCTTGAATACTAGATGGAAGTCCCCAAATGTACCTCTCTATCTTCTTCTTTGTAGGGGAAACCATTTCAGGACAAAGAGTAGCCAACTCATGGTACCGCTTAGTGTAAGCCGCAATGTCATACCCCTTCACTGCTAAATTCCATAATTCAACCTCCATCTTTTGAACTTCATTCCTCGGACAATACTCAGCTGTCACCATCTCTTTGAATTCAGCCCATGGTAACTCAAAAGCTGCATCAATTCCCACTAATTGGGCATATGCATTCCACCATGACAAGGCACCATCCAGCAAGGTACCTGTAGCATTTTTCACTTTACAATTCTCTGCACAGCTGCACATACAGAAAACCAACTCCAATTTCTCGAACCATCGTACTAGACCGACCGCTCCATCTGCGCCACTGAAGGTCTGCGGTTTGCAACCCAGAAATTACTTGTAAGTACATCCGCGAACCGCGGTCTCAATTCTGGTTGCAGTCCCGCTGGCTTCTCCGCCGTTACCACTGTTGCGATTATTCTCGTATTCGGCCATGGCAGTAGCAACCTGTGCTGTAACCCGTTGGGCAACTAGTCGATCGATCTCAGTTGAACTCTTGCTTTGTTTCTTAGGTGGCATTGTTTTTCTAATCACAAGAAATAACAATAATTAGGATCCATAAGTTACAAAGGCCATCACAAGTGTATGTATATACAACCATGACGTATGAAAATCACAACAAGATCAACCACAACAATATAGGAATAAATCATGGCGAAGATAAATCATGATAAAGATATGACGTGATAAGAATCGTTTATAACCATGATATATTTTTACCATGAGTAGGTACAACCATAACAAGATAAAAATACATCACGACGAGGATAAATCATGGTAAGAATATAGCGTGATGAAAATCAACCACAACATAGGGTCCTGAAGGTGAAGGTGAAGATACCATGGCACTAGTCCTCTTGTGAGGCGGTAGCAAAGTTTCATAAACATCTCTTGGTGATAATGGTAAGGGAACTATGGTGGTCTGACGGTAAGTAACTGGTAGTGGTGGTGTACATGATGGTACTGGGGGAACAGGTGCAATGGGTGGTGATGGTATAGGTGGTGTAGACATAGTCTGGGCGTCCTCGAATGGCTTGGTCTCAACAGACTCATCGCCGGAGGATACAGGAATAGGAATGACTGGTGTGACCGGGACAGTGGATGATGACGAATCGTCCAAATCTGAATCCGAATCGATGATGATAGAATGGGTGGGTGAAGACATATCGCTGTAACCCAGGTCAATAATAATATGTATAGGTATAAATAACTTATATAAAATAAGTGAATAAAAGCATGTTTCGCAATCCTAAGAAAATCATGATATTGTGAAGTGTCCTGACCTAGTGGTTATAGTCTAGGGTCAATGATGCATCCTAGTTCTCTATAACCTTGTCTCTGTTACCAATCTGTCACACCCCCAAAATCTGTGTTTGTAGCGGAATGGAATTCCGGGGGCGTGATGTTCTCGGTCACAAAGTACAAGATAATAAAGAACGACCTCTATGTGAGTCATTTTAAAAACAAGTGTTTGATTTCAAGTTAAGTTTTACAAAACATAGTTATCAGAGTTCATCATAAAAATGTAAGATTTAAATACATAACCAAGCGCTAAATAATGTAAGAAAATCTCCATCATGATGTGCATCCAAAATATGACTCGAAAGTGATTCATGCAAGAGGTGTATCATCATCACCTAGTTACCTGAGAATACAAGCTAAAAGGGTCAACAATAATGTTGGTGAGAGTCATAGGTTTAAATAAACGGTAAGGCGGACCACAAGATTTCAATAGCAAGACAATACAACAAATATAGTGTCACAGCAAAAAATAATATATACAGTGCCCAAGCTCATGACCCCGAAGCTCGACGTACTGGTATGCAATCAAGCATAATAATAATGATGCCCCTAATAAGTGTTTGCTAGGCACTCGGAAATAATCCGAATGGTATGCGTCCGTTTGACCAGTTGGCGCGACCAACCCGGACGGGGGTGTCAACCCAAATAGATCTATTCATAACATCCGCGCTGACAAATAATTAACGGTTCATGATTCGTAGGGGACTTTAATGGCAATGTGGTAACTTAGGCAAAGTAACAGTTTTAATACTTGTGTCCGTATGTAAAAACAAGCAGTGTATTCCCACCCCGAGGGTTTAGAAATCATGTATAAACAATGTAAAAGTCGGGGCTATGAAACTCACCTTGGTGTTTTAGTAGACAAATAGAAATCAAGTGGGGAAAATAAGTGGCTCCGGCTCGCAACCTAGAGTAATATGGCACGTGTTAAGATTCGTTGTTAATTTAGTGCTCGATTGATGTGATAGATTATCGATGCTTGTGCGACAAATACTTAAAGTTCAAAAATATAATTTTTGAAGTGTTATTCACGTTATGAGGGTTTTATTATCGTTTAAATCTTCGTTGGTGATTTTTGTATTTATTTGCTACGAGATAATATCGGTATATAACTATGGGTCAATTTATAGTATTTATATAAATAAAACTTTAATACCAATTAGTTGATATTATAAGTTTTGACAAAATAATACATTTACAATTTTCACCCTTAACTTATATAAAAAGTTCACTTTTAACCGGATATTAAAAATAATTACAATTTTAGTCCAAGATATCAAATTTACACTTCTTACCCTATGACTCGTAAGATTTGCATTTTTGGTCCAAAGTTCACAATTTATAAACTTTATACTTTCTTTTTACCACTAGACTCAAAAGCTTATTTTATAGCTTATTTCCTATAGCTTATTTTATAGCTTATTTCCTTCTTACCCTATGACTCGTAAGATTTGCATTTTTGGTCCAAAGTTCACAATTTATAAACTTTATACTTTCTTTTTACCACTAGACTCAAAAGCCTTAGGCCCAATATTTAGCCGAATGGGTTTTAAGAAAAAATAGAGGCGTGTTATCTTTGGGCTTGAAAGCCCATGTAGGGTCTGTTCGGTTTGTAGTAACAAGAAAAGGAGGTGCATGGTTTCTTTTTAAAACAAGGAAAACAAATCTGTTACTCGTGGATGAAAATATATGTAGTTTCTAGTACGTGAGCTCCTAGTTTCGAACTCGGTTTGTTATCTATGCACCCATGACATAACCACTTGAGCCAAGGCTCCTTTGTGTCATGTTATGCATCGAGTTCTACTATTTAGAGGTCTCGAAACTAGTTCGTTTCATATGTTTATTTCGATACAGAAGAGTAAACATTTGTTTTTATGTTTGATATTTGACCTCGATTCTATTCTTACGTTCATGTCTACTCAGTTTATATGTTTTGACTTGGTTTATTCGTGTATATTCATGCATGCATAGTTTTGGTTAAAGGTGTACATGATTTTGTTTTTGTTAGCAGCTTGGGTTTTAAAATAAAATCGTATAATATGTCGAGAGTGCATGCCTAGCTCGCATGAAGTGAAGAGATGCAAGGAGGAATCGAAATGGGAGTAATACTTACAATCACCAAGAAGGTGGTGACGATGTTCGAACGAAGAGATGGTAACAAGAACCCAAAGTGACGAGAAACACGAACCTTCTTCTTATAACCCAACTCGTTCTTAGAATCTTAGTGAACTAAAATGGCCTGCGTTTATGACCAAAGCTCCCCTTTCTTCGTCCTCTTCCTCTTGACAGTGAACGACTAGAATGAACAAGTGGAATACTTTGGTTTGCTTATGTTGTGTTTAAGATTGTGATGGGGAGGGTGTTCGGTTATGTTCTATATATAGGAGTGATGGGATGAGAATCCAATGCATGCCCTAACTCTAAATCGTCCTTGCGTCTTGTCGATGTGTAAGAGCAAAAGAAAAGTTGGTGACTTTCAAAATGGTTGACTTCTTCTCTCATTTCTTACTAATGTGTCGACTGTCACTTGTTTGGGAGAAGAGAAAGGAGTTTGTTAAAATTCATGATAGTTGACTATACAATGGATACTATGTTTGTCCAATGGGTAATGTGTTTAGGAGGGGACAAGATAGGATTGTGGTGATGTGATTAGGATCTTCCATACTTGACTTGTGTTTAAGGAGGGAACATTGTACCACAATTGATGTGATTAGCATCTTTTACTTTGGTAAATTAGTGTGTGTTTCGACTGGCCTTGGAACCAAAAAGAAAACAAAACTTTGCATGTTGTAGTAAATTCGGTTTTGGGCTGTGGAAGTTATTGGTGGTTCGATCTAGGAGGCAAAGAAAAAGAAAGTATTGGGCTTTGTGGGATTTGGCCCAAAGTGAGAGAAAGAAAATGAAATTAGTTAGATGAATTAATGATTTAATAATTTTTATTTGTAATATATACATATGTTGATTTGATTGGTTCAATATTCTCGGAGTCCGTGTATCTATTAGTGTCGGTGCGCAAGTGAAAGAATATATATAAATTGTTTTCAAATGAATGTCAAGAAAAAAAATTTGAGTTTGTTGAGTAGTATTGACCAGTATTTTAGCGGGTTGTCACAAGTTTACATTCTTTCATTCGTTACTAACCTATTCATATTACATATTTCATTCTTAGTGATCTTTCTTTTTTAGCAAAGAGATCAAAGCATCACAAGCTTCAACATACTGTTGCAAGACTTGTTAGAGTAGTCACTATGTGATTTAATTGTATTTCACACATCATTGTTGTACCAAACATTCAGTAGTGATCGGTTACTATTTTAGTCCTTAAAATACGTAGAGTGTCGGGAGTGGTTGTGCCCTTGTAAAGAACTCGATATCTAGCTTTGTACTGAAAAAAGTGTAAGCGACGTTAGGTTGGTTATACCTCGAACTAGAACTCGGTATTTAGCTTTGTACCAAAAAAAGTGTAAGCGACGTGTATAAAGGTTTTCTCCGCCGAGAAAGGAGCTTGTTTTTTATTGAAGAAAAACTCTCGAGTTAGACACTTGAGGAGTGGAGTAGGGCAAGGAAGAGAGTCCTTGTAGACCGAACCACGGTAAACATCCATGTTGTGGTTTGATTGTTTCTTTCTTAACTTGCTTTATTTACATTGTTTGATTGTTTGCATTAAGTTGAAATCACGTTAAGTATTCAAAGCAAATTAATTTTAAAAACAGTAAAAACAATTCAACCCCCCTTCTAGTTTTCCACAGTGAGTTTTTGGAAATAAATTATACTTACGTATCTAGCCTCGGACACTGGAGACTCAAAGACGTCGCCTCTCGTATGGTTATGTCTGTAAAGCTCGATCAAGTCTACCATCTGTGGAGTCGGTGGGGCGGCTCAACTGTTTATAAATAAAATCAATAACGACTCACCCAACACTATATATATAAATAAAATGATTAAAAAGTGTCTTACGAAGTTACCGCGTATAACAGCTAACGAATGGGATCCATGAAGGCTAGAACTCATACTCGCGAGCCGGTTTTGCCTGTTGATCACCTCGATCCTCAACTTCTTTGAGTCTGACCAGTGCTTCACCTGCTTATTATAAATAATAAAAACTGTTATATAAATGAACTATTAATATTATTATTATTATTATTATTATTATTATTATTATTATTATTATTATTATTATTATTATTATTATTATTATTATTATTATTATTATTATTTCTTAGCAATTATTATTATTATTATTATTTCTTAGCAATTAATTTATTAATTGTAAAGTGATGGTCATTTGCTAAACTAGAGCTTAAGTGTCATGTGTAATATTTAGTCTAGTGTTGTGGGCTATATGTATTAGTTATGTTAGTATCGACCTTGTATAAGTGTAATGCAAGTATAGCCCACACAAGAGCCCAAGTAAAAGCCCACCCAATCCATGGGTTGTGGCTGTGTCGCTATATTAAACACACACACTCTCACATTTCATGTGTGTCTTAGTGTGTGCCTCATTATTGTATCAAGAGAGTGTGTGTGTATGTGTTCCCATAGAGTCTTTGTATTATTTCTTCGACAAGTGAAAATCATTCGACTAGAAGTTTTACCATACGATCCATATACTACATCTCATCTTGTTTATACTTTGATCTTGTGAGTGTCATCCATATATATGTCATATTTGTGTGATAAAGAGAGGTCTCGATCTCTACAAGTGGTATCAGAGAGCCATACATCAAGGTAGGAGTCATTTTGTGCTTCGATCTCTAAGTAAAAACACCCACTGTTACTTCTCTTTCACTAGAAAAGTCACATTTTGTGTTTTTTCTTCTATTTGAATCGTACACAAAATTAAGATCAAAAGGTTGTGATTGTTTGTGGTATATCGACTTGGTTTATTATCTAGTGAGTATCTTTCACTCGAATTTAGTGTTCAAGTGTTGGATTCTTGTTTGTTCTAAGTTCTTAGATCGACACAAATACAAGAAAGGATATATGATTTGTTTTGTTTTTGGCAATCTTTGATATTTTTATTGTGTATAATCACTGTTCTTGAATGATTGATTTGAGTTAGTGAAAAGTTGGTGAAAGTTGGTGAAAGTTAGTAGGTCTTACAAGAGTTGGTAGGGCATGGCATTGGGCAAGTAACAAAAGGACAAGGAGTTGGTAAGTCTGCCATCTATCGCAATTCTGAGACCAGCGTTCTATCGCAATTCGCCAATATTGTCGCAATCTTGTAAAGATTGCGATAGGTATCGAAATTGAAAATTGACAATTATGTCGAAATTGAAAAGTTGGTATTTATCGCAATTCAGAAGCTGGACTTATCGCAATTCAAGCCTGAGAAATTATCGCAATTCACTGATTCTATCGCAATTTAGCAAAACAGCTTTGTCCGAGATCTTTTATCGCAATTCATATATCGGACAGGTCAAGCAATTCCGATATCGGACAAGTCTACTTTTCAGCTTTGGCAGATTCAGTCCTTGTCTTTTCCAGCAGCTTTAGGGAACTTTCAGAATTGACAGTTTTGGCCCTCGCACTTGTGTGAAACGATTTCCAAGTTAAATAACCTTTAAGGATTTGATTCGAACGTAATTTCGTCAACTCCAAAAGTAAACTCGGTATTTTCGCGCTTGTATAAGTGTGTAAAATACTTCGACAAACGGATATCTACCCTCTTGTATAAGAGTGTTAGATCTTTTATATAAATTACCAATTTATATAAATTAGATATATTTCTATCTAAATTGACATTTTGCCATAATTTGCATAAATTTTGGTCAAATTGAAATTTCTATAGAAATTGTCATTTTATCTAAATTGTAATTTACATAACTTTTGTTGAACTTGTAAACTTTTGACTTTGTCTTATTTATACTCTAATCAAATTTAGTAACTTTATTTAATTTGTTTCGTTTATCTAAACTGCAACTTCAACGATCATCAACAACAACCAAGTTTAACCTTCAACAACAACTCCTATTTTGTTGAAACGATCCTCCATCCTCTTTATCATACAAAATTTCAAAGATGACTACACAACAAGATATTCATGCCGCCGGTGCAGAAAACCGTCCTCCAATGTTAGAAAAAGGTGGTTATCTTCCATGGAAGAGTCGTATGCTTTGATACATGAGAACCAAGCCTAATGGACAAGGTAGACTCTTGATTAACTCCATCGAGAAAGCTCCATTTAAGCCTCGTCAGATTCAAGTAACAGCTGGAAATCCAATTGCAACACCTCCCACTCCAGACACCTTTCGGGTACAAACGAAAGCTGACTACAAACCAGAAGATTGGAAGCAAATTGAAGCTGATGACATGGCAATGCATTTAATCCAACCTGGTTTACCACGAGAAATATTTTGTGCTGTAGACAGTTGTGAAACTGCCTATGATATGTGGGCACGAGTTAGACGGCTTTGTTATGGCACAAAAATCGGTAAACAAGACATCGAAAACAAGCTTCTAACTGAATGGGAGAAGTTCACATCAACTCCAGCAGAACCCATTGAATCTTACTATACAAGGTTTTGCACTCTCGTGAACGAGTTGATCAGAAACAAGTTGACACCAGCTCAAATTGTTCAAAACATCAAGTTCCTCAACAACCTCCCAGAGGAATGGGGACGATATGTTACGATTGTCAACCAAACAAAGAACCTTCACGAGGTTAGCTATGATCAACTCAATGATTTTCTAAAGCAAAACCAAGTAGAGGCAAATGAAGTCAGAAAAGAGAAGTTAGCAAAACAACATGATCCTCTTGCACTTATTGTCCAAATACCTACACCTGCAACAGTCATTACACAATAATCTTCATCTTCATCCCAACACTTCATGCAACAACAACATAATCCACAAACACCATTCTACCCACAACAACAACATGTAATCCCACAACAACAATACCCACGACACCCAGATCATGATGATCTGGATGAGTCAACTGCTGCTTTGACTCAAGCTTTTGCTTACCTAACAATAGCATTCCAAGGTCGCTACTCCACATCCACCAACAGCAATCAAAGAATCTCATCGAACACTCGCAACAAGCAATTTGCACAGCCGAGTTTCAACATGGGACAGCAAGGACAGATGGTTGGGGGATATGGAAATCAGCAGGGATATGCTCCAAGATATCAGATGGGTAATCAGAATGTAGGGCAGTATGTTGGTAATCAGATGGGTCAGTATGCAGGGAATCAGATGGGTACAGCTGTTGGTACTCAAAGGGGTCAGAATACTGGGAATTAGTTTGGGAATGTTGCTGCTCAGGTAGCTGGGAATATGAATCAGGGTAATGTGATGAAGTGCTTCAACTATCAGGGTATTGGTCATATGGCTAGTAACTGTCCTGACAAGCCGAAAAAGAGGGATCCAGCTTATTTGCAGAAAGCTTTAATGTTGGCACAGAAGGAAACGGCTGGGTTAAAGTTGAGTGCAGAAGAAAATGACTTCATGGCTCTTATGGATGATATGGAAGATCTCGAGGACATCGATGCAAACTGCATTTTTATGGAAAATCTCCAGGAGGCTAAGTACGAGACGTATTCTGAAGCACCTCCTGCTTTTGACACCAATGCGGTTTCTGAGGTACAACCATATGCTACGTGTCACAATAATGAAATGTTTGATATGTCACCTCAAAATGAACAGCATCCTGCGACTGCTAATCTCATTTACGTTACATACATGGATGAACCAAGTTGTACCAATACTAATTTGGTAACTCCAGATATGGATCCTAATGGAGGCTTCGAGTCACAGCATACTGAGAATGATGAGGAAACACGTGCTTTATTTGAATCATTATTGAAAAATTGTAGTATTGAAATAGAAAAGGTCAAAAAGATCAATCGCAATGTTAAGGCCGCGAATGAAAAATTGACCACTGAGCTTGAGAGTTATAAGGTTAATGCAAGAGCTTTTGATTTTCATAACAAACGAAAGTCAGAACTTGAGGTTAGTTTAAGAGATTCTGAGTTAAGAGAAAAACATTTGCAAATCAAATTTGACACCTTAGATGTTAATTTGAATGTGCAAATCAAATCTCTAAACAAGGAAATTTCTGAATTAACCAACCAGCTTTCCAAATAAAAATCAACTTGTTCTAATCTTGAAAAAGAAAAGAAATAGTTGAATGAAAGGTTTTCAAAACGAGAAAAGGATCTTCTTAAAGAGATCACTGACAAAAAGGAAACCATTGCAAAGTTGGAAGATTTGCTTGTAAAAACGGGTCATTCTACACAAACAATTAATTTGTTAATTAACGATCCAAACCCGATTTTACATACGATAAAGAAAATGGCTATCGGTTGTGACAACCCTTATTATCTCAAGAAAGCTCAGAAAGAACAGAATGTGCTATATAATGGTAGTGTGCTAAATGCTTCACATGACCTCCCGAGGTTCATGATTCTGATGAAACGATCGAGGTTGCTCAGCAGAGTAGAATTAAAATGAAACAAATGCACCCAGAAATTCAACCAATTGATTATAATAAGCTTAATACAGATTCTGGCGTTCATCTGGTTCAAAAAGAGTCACCAATGTTTTTCAAAAGACCAGTGGCTGTCGCAAAACGAATAGTTGTCTCAAAACATCTGTCTAACATCGAACAAATGGCATCTAAAAACAATTGTGACACAAGTGTAGCTAGACTATATTTGGTTGATCTTAAACAGAGAATTGAAACACTTCAACATATTGTGGCATCCAAAACAAACAGTCAACAGCTAGACTGGTTTTCAAGTATTAATACTGAACTGAAAAATATTTTTGAAAAGGACATTAATCCACATATTGCTGCAATCTATGCGGTTGTTCAAAATGTGGAACATAATCTTTTGAAAGAATCAGCAGAATTCGTTAAGGACCACATATCCTTTGTGAAGGAAGCTAATGAATACTTGGAACGCATAAAGGTTTTGGAACAACATAATGACATACTCTCTAAAGTCTATCGACTGAAATTATGTCTATTATTTACCAAACATATTTTGTTAAGGATGATGAAAGACTTCGGGCTGAGACTTCTGAAATTGTTTTAAAATATGAAAAAGCATTTGCCAAGATTGAAAAACAAAATGTCACATATTTTAAACAACTTGATCAGAAAAAGGAAGAATGCAAGTATGACAAGTTGTCGTATGAGCGATCTTACAAAAACATGCAAGATCAAATTGACCTTTTGAAGCCTCAACTTGCAAGTCAAAAAGGGAAGGGTGAGGAAACTATGGGTATAACACCATTGACCCCCTTACCTAGTGAGAAACATAAAGGGAAAGCTGTTGTCGAAACATCAAATGTAATAGGGCCTGGCCTTTATAGGATTAGTCCCACTACTGCATCTGCCTCTACATCTAAAACATATAGGGCGATAGATAAAAGTAAAAAGGATAATCCAAACGAGTCTAGGAATGCTGCAACAAAATTTAAGGACAACAACATAAATTCTAATGAGTGTGCCTTACCTTCTACAGGATTAGAAAGCAACTCTAGGAGCAGAAGACAGTATAGGAGCA
The DNA here is from genome assembly GCA_021014915.2 of Artemisia tridentata subsp. tridentata. Classification (NCBI taxonomy): domain Eukaryota; kingdom Viridiplantae; phylum Streptophyta; class Magnoliopsida; order Asterales; family Asteraceae; genus Artemisia; species Artemisia tridentata. Next base: position 93,365,793 of record CP139507.1, on the reverse strand, counting down.
TTAACAAGAAAACTAGTGTCTCGCCTGTTTCTGAGAGTGCATGCAAGAAAGTAGAAGAACACCCTAAGAATTTAAAGCTTTCAAATAAGAAACATATATCATCTGGATGTAATGTTAAGACCAATGTTTTGAATGCATGTAATGACTCTGTTTTTTTAATGCAAAAGAAATCTTTGTCTAAAAATGCTTGTGATGATATTGTTTCTGATACTGTGAATGATATGCCTGAACAGAAAAAGGTTCCTTTAGTAACTAAGGCTAAGTCTAGATATATTCGAAGACTTATTGCAAAAGCTAGGAAAACCACTAGTAGCCTATTGCCTAAGGATCACCTTAAGTTTTGTGCATGGAGACCAACGGGTAGAATGTTTACACTTAAGAATGGCACATTAGAAATAGTTCCCAATGCAACAACGGAAACCATCTCTAAGTGTAATTCACCTGTTACATCTAACCCCCTGGAACCAAATGTTAAACGGTTTCCATATACAAAATCATCTGTTCTTCGCAGGTCATTGAAAGTTGTCTTTGGATCGTCGACTCGGGTTGCTCCAAGCACATGACCGGGAATCTGAAGCTGCTGATCAACTTTGTATGGCAGTTCATGGGGACTGTACGATTTGGGAATGATCGTGTTGCAGCTATTCTGGGTTATGGAGATCTTCGGATTGGAAACTACATGATCACTCGGGTTTACTATGTCGAAGGGTTGGGACACAATCTGTTCTCAGTCAGGCAGTTTTGTGATGCAGATTTAGAGGTTGCATTTAGGAGAAACACTTGCTATGTTAGGAATTTGGTTGGGGATGATCTCTTAATTGGGAATCGTGGCTCCAATCTCTATGCTATTGACATAAACCAAATGGCCTCTTCATCACCCATTTGTCTCATGACCAGGTCAGGCGAAACAAAGTCCTGGTTGTGGCATAGACGTTTGTCCCATCTTAACTTTGACACCATAAAGAAACTTGCCAAAGACAACATCGTCAATGGTCTCCCAAAATTCAAATACACCAAAGAACACTTATGTCCATCCTGTGAGCAAGGAAATAGCAAAAGAGCAACATATAAATCTAAACCCGTACCCAGTTCGGTGGATAAGTTACATTTGTTGCACATGGACTTATGTGGCCCAATGAGAGTTCAAAGCATAAATGGGAAGAAGTATATCCTTGTAATCTTCGATGACTATTCAAAATATACATGGGTAAAGTTTCTGAGGTCTAAAGACGAAACACCCGGCATCATCATTACCTTTCTGAAGCGCATTCAAGTCTTACTTCAAGCTCCAGTTAGGATTGTAAGAACGGACAATGGCACGGAATTCACTAATCAGGAGTTAAGAACATACTTTGAAGAAACTGTAATTACACACCAGACATCAGATGTTAGAACTCCAAAGCAGAATGGGGTAGTTGAAAGAAGAAACAGAACTCTTGTGGAAGCTGCTCGCACAATGCTGATTTATTCTAGTGCACCGTTATTCTTATGGGCTGATGCTGTCTCCACTGCTTGTTTTACTCAAAACAGATCCCTAATCCATCCAAGGTTCAATAAAACCCCATATGAACTAGTGAACAACAGAAAACCCGATATCTCTTACCTTCATGTATTTGGTGCTTTGTGTTATCCAACAAATGACAGAGATGATCTGGGGAAGTTGAAAGCTAAGGGTGATATTGGAATCTTCATTGGTTATTCGGAAAACTCGAGGGCATTTAGGGTGTATAACAGGAGATCGAAAAAGGTTATGGAGACGATGAATGTGAAGTTTGATGAAATTTCACAAATGGCTTCTGAAAGACTCGCTCTAGAACCCGCGCTTAACCCAATGACTTCTGGACATATCAGTTCAGGACTCGTATCTCAAGGAGCTCAATCAATTCATAACAAACAACCCACAAATCAGGAACTGGATAATTTCTACCAGTTTATGTATGATGAATACTATGGTGGCGCTTCGACAAATGCATCTAACCAACGTTCCGTTGCACCCGCTCAAAATCAACAACCACCACCACCACCACCAAATCAAGATGCATCCACAACGTTCGAAGCTGACGCACCATCTCCCTCCACGTCATCAACATTTACTCCACCATCTCTAGTAATTGAAATTGTTCTACCAAGAATTGATGAGCAAGAACAAAATAATGCTGTGTTAGATGAAGAACCATTTGAAAATCCGTTTGCAACGGATTCTACTGAATCATCTTCACGGTTACATGAACCATCTAACACACATTCTTCAACACCAAGGTACCCTTCTACGTTAGAGTGGAAAAAAGACCATCCAATAGAACAAGTTATTGGTGAACCCTCAAGGCCAATTAAGACGAGAAAACAACTAAACACTGATTGTGACTTGTGCATCTACATCTGCTCAGTCAGTTTAATAGAGCCAAAGAACATTCGGAAAGCAATGGCAGATAATGCCTGGATTGAAGCGATGCAGGAAGAACTTCTTCAATTTCAAATCCATGACACCTGGGATTTAGTTCCAAGACCAATTGACAAACTCGTCATTGATCTTAAGTGGTAATGGAAAAACAAAAAGGATGAAGAAATAACTGTAATTCGCAACAAGGCTCTTCTAGTGGCAAAGGGATACAGACAGGAAGAAGGGATAGATTTTGAAGAGTCATTCGCGCCAGTTGCAAGGTTTGAAGCAGTCAGGATTTTCTTAGCATATGCCGCTCACAAGAACATCACAGTGTATCAGATGGACATCAAGACCGCTTTCTTGAATGGAACTCTGAAAGAAGAAGTGTATGTGACTCAGCCAGACGGATTCGTTGACAAAGATCATCCAGAATACGTCTACAAGCTAAAGAAAGCCATCAATGGTTTGAAACAAGCCCCAAGGGCGTGGTATGACGAGTTATCATCTTTCCTACATCATAATAACTTCACAAAAGGAACAATTGATCCGACCTTGTTTACAAGAAAATTCAAAAATGATATTTTGATTGTTCAGATTTATGTGGACGACATAATTTTTGGGTCCACTAATCCGACACATTCAAAACATTTTGCAAATTTCATGAAAAGAAAATTTGAAATGTCCATGATGGGAGAATTAAAATTCTTTCTGGGTTTACAAATTCATCAATCCCCACGTGGTATTTTTCTAAATCATGCTAAATATACAATTGAGATTTTGAAAAAACATGGAATGGAAAATTGTGACTCTATTGGTACACCAATGGTCACTTCACCCAAAATAGGCGCTGATTTATATGGGAAAACCATGGATCTGAAGAAATATCGGAGCATGATTGGGTCTCTCATGTACTTAACTGCTAGCTGACCAGATATACATTTTGCTGTTTGTTTATTAGCACGGTTTCAGGCAAGGCCTACCTAACTTCACCTTCAAGAGGTTAAACGGATCTTTCGGTACCTACGAAGAATCATTAACATGGGACTTTGGTATCCGAAGGATTCGGAGTTTACACTAATAGCATTCTCAGATGCAGACCATGCCGGTTGCCAAGTTACAGCAAAGAGTACATCAGGCGGAGCTCAATTTTTGGGAGAAAAGCTAGTAGGCTGGTCATCAAGGAAACAAGACTGCACTGCTCAATCAACAGCAGAAGCCGAGTATGTGTCTCTATCTGCGTGTTGTGCCCAAGTTCTGTGGATGAGGACACACCTAACAGATTATGGTTTCTCTTTCGATCGCATACCTTTGTATTGTGACTCGAAAAGTGCCATAGCCATCTCGTGCAATCCCGTGCAACACTCAAAAACCAAGCATATTAGAATCCGCTATCACTTCATAAAGGAGAATGTAGAAGAGGGTACCGTTGAATTATTTTTCATGAAGACTGAATACCAACTCGCCGATCTATTTACTAAAGCCCTCCCAAAAGAGCGGTTTGATAATTAGTTCATCGAATTGGAATGCGAAGCCTAACTCTCGAAGAGTTAGAAAGTCATCTCGAATCTTTGTGAATTATCTCATGAAGCTTCGCATGATATTTTTTCAAAAACAAAATATAAAAAAATAGAAAATCAAAAAAACCAAAAATGTTCTTCTCACGACATGTCTCTCATATAATCAATATTCTGTACGTATCTAGAAATGTCATTCCACAATGATACAGGCATGTACAGATGCTTGAGCGAGAGTTCATTTAAATTTTTTCCAAAACATGTCATTTCTCATAATTTCTTCATTAAGGCTTTCGTATATTTCAGTACGAAACCCGTGCTTTATCGTGAAATCTTTAATTGTAGCTTGGGTACTCCAACTCGAAAAGATTTCATATAAAGGCTACATTGATGACTTCTGATCATTTCCGATCAGGACTCGCAGTGTTAATGGAAAAAAGAAAAAACCGTGAGCACCTAATCAAGATTGTTTCATAAAGATTTTTTAATGTCTTTCTATACATTTTGTGCTCAGAATCACTCCCTCTAAGACCCTTAACTACTTTTAAACTCAAGTGTTTAATAATATGCTTTGTTTAAGGGGGAGTACAAAAAGAAAAATGTTCCGCTTTCATGCTAAAATCAGTCCGTCTCTCCAAAAAGTTTCATCTTAATCAACTGTTTTCAAAAATATCACTTCATGCTATTTTTGAGGGGGAGATTAGGTAAAGGTATAAGGGGGAGAGGACGTGATTAAAATGTGATCAAAAAGTTTTATGATTTGAATCTCAAACGAGCTCTTCAAAAAGACTCAGAACAACCCTTGAATTGACGAAACTAAATGTGAGATGATCTTTGAATATAACCGGGACGGGTAATAATTTCAAGCTAGTCTAACTAGTGATGTAAGCGTGTCTCGCGAAGGTCATGTTCATTGAAAATCGATCATTTCAAAATGTGCGAACTCTACCCAACATGTGCAGATTATTTCAAAAATGCATGAGCACATGTGAAGGGGGAGTATTTAAAAAATGTAAAACTCTTAATGTGTTAACTAAATGTGTTTATTCATAAACACTCTGAGAGATTTTCACAAAGGGTTTATGGCATGTGATCAACAAATCTAGGATAATCATGGAGTAATAAGGTGATTATGATTAGGTTATGTCCAATGATCCGCCAGAGCCGGAGGGATCTACCCAAGGACAATTCTAATAGATTAGATTTAGAAGTCCTTAGGTAAGATTGGAAAAAAGGAGTAAATGAGAAAGGGAAAGATGGGGTTGAAGAATTAAAAAGAAAAGTTTAATGAAAGGGTGAAAAGAAATAGCCCTCCATGAAAACTTAGGTCAGAAACCGGGTCAATACATCTGCTATCGGTTATCATAAGGTGATACTGATATTGAAGACAAGATGTCATGGACCCAGTGACGCGCTGCACCACCCCTCCTTGCCACTCTCAAAAGATATTTGTTTCATTTCTCACGGAGAACACTACATAATCTATCGACCTCGCATTCCAAGAAGTGTTGATATTGAAAAGGTGGCACTCTGCTCCACGCCTCCGATGACTAAAACAAAATGCACATAATTGAGTCTAGAGACATGAGATTCATCAAATATCTCTTAGGAACACTTCCTATGCAATACGCTTGTGTTCACCAAAAAGGATACAAGTTGTATGAGTCTTAATGAGATCTTCGGATCTTGCCTTATGTCATGATGGTTACTTGCTTCAAACGGTCTACAGTCTTGAAGTGATACTTCGGTATACTTCAGAGGCTCTCAACGGCCTTGGTAAAGATTAGAGAAAGTTTTCACACTATGTTGATAACAATCTCGAAATCTGAACCTATAAGCGCTGGATGATTTATTGCTAACTGTTTTATGCAGGTACTGATGAAAGTCCATTTTACCATCATCATCTACAACGATGAAGCAACTGGACAGAAGAAGTAGATCAAGGCAAGAATGAGCAAAAGATGATTCTTTGAAGATCACAGTGCATGAAGGAACAATGAATGAAGACTATTATACATTGACACACAAAGTTCAAGACACTGAAGGCAAAAGACCAATCACGGGAGCATCATTGAAATGACCATCCCTTAGGGGGAGATTGTTAGCAATTAATTTATTAATTGTGAAGTGATGGTCATTTGCTAAACTTGAACTTAAGTGTCAAGTGTAATATTTAGTCTAGTGTTGTGGGCTATATGTATTAGTTATGTTAGTATAGACCTTATATAAGTGTAATGCAAGTATAACCCACACAAGAGCCCAAGTAAAAGCCCACCCAATCCATGGGTTGTGGCTGTGTCGCTATATTAAACACACACACTCTCACATTTAATGTGTGTCTTAGTGTGTGCCTCATTATTGTATCAAGAGAGTGTGTGTGTGTGTTCCCATAGAGTCTTTGTATTATTTCTTCTACAAGGGATAATCATTCGACTAGAAGTTTTACCATACGATCCACATATTACTTCTCATCTTGTTTATACTTTGATCTTGTGAGTGTCATCAATATATACGTCGTGTTTGTGTGATAAAGAGAGGTCTCGATCTCTACATTATTATTATTATTATTATTATTATTATTATTATTATTATTATTATTATTATTATTATTATTATTATTATTATTATTATTATTATTATTTTTTATTATAAATAATCACTTTATTAGAAACAAGTAGGATTTACAAGAAGTTAGTAGGGAGCCGAGATACTAATTGGGCTCCCACTCCTCTAGCTAGAAAAGCTAATCCTACTAAATATATGAGCAGCGGAACGTGCTCCAATGTCTTGAGTCATCGAAAACTTTCAAATATTATTATTATTATTATTATTATTATTATTATTATTATTATTATTATTATTATTATTATTATTATTATTATTATTATTATTATTATTATTATTATTATTATTATTATTATTATTATTATTATTATTATTATTATTATTATTATTATTATTATTATTCATTAAACATAACAAATTTTACATAAAGTTGGATGGGAGTCTAGACACAAGTTGCGCTCCCACAACTTTCTGAATACAAAAGCTAACTCTGTGAAAGATAAAAACACCACTTTTAGCAATATTCGAGTGACTATTGGCAATAGACTTAATACGTGAAAGTGTGTTCAAAGCCTCTGTATCGAATTCCCCGAATGTGGAAAAGGCGAAAGGTATGAACTTGTATCCATTGTCCTCACATTTGGAAGCATACTTTCTACTTTTCTTCTCCACAGCATTGTGCAAGGCTACCCCAGGAGCCCATGAAGTTGCCCCACTACCAGCAAATGGAGAGATACCAGTCACGTCCAAGCATGCATCTTTACCTGTTTTTTCCAATCCTTAGGCGTCTGGTTAGCTGGACGCTTATTCTTGATCTCTTCAACTTTCTCAACCCCACCTTGCCGTGTAAAATTTTGCAATTTGAATTTGTATATGTTGTCCTTGTATCGCTTTCTGAGGTAAGCTTCGATACTTCTGACAATATCATCTCCATCCGGACCGGCAAGGTGTTCGCTGAGATCAAAGAAATGCTGCAATAAAATATAATTAAAATAAATATACAAATTTAAATAAACAGACAAATTTAAATAAATAAACACAGTTAAAATAAATAAACACAATAATTAAAAAAATAAAAGATAAAAAAAAAAACTTACGTGGAGCCGGTTATCGATGTGGGCCTTGGTGGTCTCAGGAACCTCATCCTACGAATCGTAATGCATGGGACTTGATTCCCATTACAACGTCCCGACCATATTGGAGAACCACGAAGAGTGATCGCCTACATGCTCACACATCCCTTTGGCGTTCTTCCAGAATCTGATCGATACCGGACGACCTGTCTCATTCCTTATTTGGTGGAGTTTCGCGTTCTTTGTGGGACCACGCACTACCTTCCTGCCTTTGCCAATTTTGGCATTGGGCTTGGGAGGTCTGGAATTAGACCCTACAAGTAATCAAATTCAAGTGATGATGACATAAAATAACAAGTTATCAATTTCAAATAATGAACAAGTTTAATTAAAATAATCGAGAAATTCTTACGCTGACAGTTAGTGCCTATCCTCCTTGCGGGACCACGGGGTGGCTCATTACCTCCATCGCCACCGTGGCTCCTTGCCATAACATATCCCATCTATAAAGGTACTAGATGTTAAACGAATGAGTCGAGATGATATGGTCGTACACGAGATGTTAAACGAATGAGCGAAGATGATATGGTTGTACATGACATGTTAAACGAATGAGTCGAGATGATATGGTTGTACATGAGATGTTAAACGAATGAGCCAAGATGATACGGTTATACATGAGATGTTAAACGAATGAGTCGAGATGATATGGTTTTACATGAGATGTGAAACGAATGAGCCGAGATGATATGGTGGTACATGAGATGTTAAACGAATGAGTCGAGGTGATATGGTTGTACACGAGATGTTAAACGAATCAGCCGAGATGATATGGTTATACATGAGATGTTAAACGAATGAACCGAGATGATATGGTTGTACATGAGATGTTAAACGAATGAGTCCAGATGATATAGTCCTTAACTTGGTTAGAGGAGTATCTGAAGAGAAAGCTGATAATGAGTGTCTAGGTGGTGATCTCGACTATTATGAACTAGAGGATAATTACATGGAAGCGGGATCTCCTGAGCTCGAATCCGGTTATACATGAGATGTTAAATGAATGAGTCGGGATGATATGGTTATACATAACATGTTAAATGAATGAGTCTAGATGATATGGTTATACACGATGTTGGGAATTATAATTTGAGTTGATAAGTACAAAACCACACAAGTGAAGAATTGTTGTTCCCGTTACACTTATAGAAATAACTACAAAGTTATCCTAATCGTGTACTAAGACTGATATAATGTAATGATTAATTTTACCAAATAAGTAATAACGTAAAGATAAAAACAACAAAGGTTTTTCAACGTTTAAATTCTTAATAGAAATTAATCAAAAGAATCTATTACCCAAGTGTTTGCGGAATAAACACTTGGGGTTGAATAGACAAGGTATGCTGTTCTCCTCTCTAAACTCAAGCTGTCCTTGAGTGACAACAAAAAGACCCACTGAGCTATCTCAGGGATGTGTTGTTCTTTGGAGGAGAAAAGTGGTTTTGTGAAATTCTAAGCTTTTAATGCACAAAACTTTTCCCACTTTTCTCCCTATCTATCCTATTTATAAACAAGTATAAAAGAACAACCCGTGACTAAAAGTACAAAGGAAAACCTAGTCTTGTCTGACAAAAGCACTACAGTCTTTTGTGAGTTCCAAGAATCTATTTTGGGATGGCCATAAAGAAGCTTTCCAATTGTCAGATATGACACTTCACATCCTTAAGCCATATAAGGTAAGTTTGCTTTGGCGGCAATAAGACTCATCCTTATCTCCTTTAAACTTTCCCGCTCGATCCCGCCTTTCTTTCAGGCTATAGATTCAGTCTTGGTCTTCAGTCTTTAGTCATCAGTCTTCATTGTTGTGAGGAGACTAAGGGGTTCAGTGAGCTCTTGTCAGTACTCACTGAACCCATCATCTTCTTCTTTGGCTTAAGTCACACTCAGGGAGTCCCGCCTTCCTGAGGAGTGAATCCTTCTTCTTGAATTCTCCTTAAGCTTCCTGAAGATGACTCACTGAGTTACTGTTCACTCAGTGACTTGAATTGTTCTCGGTTGATAAACACTTGGCTTAATTTGTGTTCAAATCCTGTTTAAGATAATTGGGTATTTACGAACCCAACAATCTCCCCCTATTTGGATATAAATTATGCCTAAGTGTTTTGATCAGTATGAGTGAGCTAAAGGCTTCTTCTCATACTGAATATACAAGAAGACAGTTAAGGTCACTGATATAACATAAATATGGACCAACATTTTATTCATATTATTACAAAGTCCTAACATCTAAACAAAATACTCAAGGTTCCTGAAGGATACCCATGAGTTCTAGTTTCGCCTTCTTTGACATCAACACCTCTTTATCAGGTCGTTCCTTCATCATTTGATCCATCAGCCTGACAAACTCCTCATTATCAGGACTCCTTATATTAAGCACCATCAATTTGTAGGCGAGGAGTGTTGTCGTTTCCACTTTATCAATGTCAGAGACTCTCTAAAAGGCTTCCTGACCAAATTCATCCACAAAGAAGATACCATACTCAGGTTCCTTGATGACCAGGTTGGGACGGAACTTGACTCCCTGAGGAGTAATCCTGTTGCAGTGAAGTGCATCTATGTATTGTTCAGGTTCAAGAGCCACATCTTTTCTTTTCTTCCCGGTCTTCTGAGTAAGTTCAGGGATAGTCAGTCCCTGAGAAGCAAGTGCCCTCTCGTGGTCAATTCCAAGACTTTTGGCCACTTTTGAGAGTTCCTCATACTTAGCACTTAGAGACTTGATGAGGGTTGGGGCATTCTTGCTTGAGGTTTTCTTCCTCAGGATGGGCATCATCATATCCCATTCTCTTAACCCATAGTCTGAAAATTTGATTGTTGGAAGATGTTCTTACTTTCTTGGCCCCCTATGAATTGTTATGCTTAGAGGTTTGCTGTTGTGAATGGTGATGTCAGTGATTGTGCCTTCATCCTTGGTTTTGGTTATGTGCCATACGTACCTCTCATATATTCTCTGCCTCCTTTCTTCCTTAAGTTTGGCTTGTTTGTTGTGTTCTTGAAGAAGTTGGGCTTGTATCCTGATGAATTCATCTCCCTGAATTTCTTTATCTGACTCCTTAATTTCCTCTTTGGCAACCTCAGAAAATACAGACCTGTTGAGTTCCTGCTTTTTCTCTTGGTCCTTCCTGAGATCTTCTTGGTGTAAGATTTCAGCAAGTTTTTCATGAGTCCTATAGACCCTTCTCCCATCCTCTAAATCAACATAGAATGGTGCATCAGGATCTGCACGTCTTTCAGTTGAAGCCTTGACTAAGCATGCTTTAGGAGGAGAGTTTGTTTCAGTCACCATGATTTTCTTCCCTTTGTCAATGGGAGGGGGGTTGACTGGTGGATGTTTCAGGGACAGGCACCAAAGCGGAAGTAGGATCAGGGATTGGATCATCATTTTTCTCCCCCTCAGCAGGTGGTGGAACTTCAGTGGAGACACCTGCTGACTGAGGAGGTGGAGTAACATGAGAGGCCTGAAGAATGGATAGGATGTTGGAGACCAAAGACTTGGTTTCAGAAGTCTCATTCTTCACGGCACTTAATTCGGCAGCCATTTCCTTTTGGTGGGTGGTGAGTTCATTGACATGGGTGGTATAGTGGATGACCAGCTCATTATGTGTTGTTGAGAGCTATTCAAAGGCTGAAGAGATTTTGATCAGGTGCTCATTGGATGCAATAACAGCCTGATGAATTGACTCCTGCTGAGTCCTTAGACCTTGAAGATCTACCCCTGAAGGAGCTTTAGAAGCTCAGTAATGTTGGTGGAGGTGGTCTCCTGAGAGGCCAAGTAGGCATCCAGTCTTTTGATTAAGATGGGATCATCTGCAATTTGTTCTTGGACTGATTCAATAGCCTTGAGGATGTTAGAGAGTTCCTGATGCTGTCCAGTGGCTATTTCATCTACAAATTTGTTCAGATCGCCAAGTTGTTTATCAGTGAGTTTGGCGGTCTGGAGAATCTTATCCTGAGATTCTTCTACAGAGGCCCTGAATTCGGCATAGGAGGCTGCCACTTCAGTGTGCTTATCCCATTGCTCATCCGTAAGTATATTATAAAGACCTTCGTTGGCTTTGCGAAGGAATTTGGCCATTTGCCTTTCAGAAGCCGGACGAGTATTGTCATACTTTTGCAACCACTCAGGAGTGGCTGAAGCACCTGATGATGATAATGAGGTTGTTGGGGAACTGGGTGATTGATCCTCAGGAGGAGGAGAAGAATGTTGTTGCTCAGAGTGCTGAGGCGGGTTTAATTGACCCTCCATTTCCTCCTCAGCATCAGGGATATCATCATCACCAAAATCAATCTCCTCCTCTGACTCATCATCTAACAAGTTTTCATAGTCAGCCAGAGAAGGAGCCTTCAGGATATCCGGCTCCCCCTCAGAAGAGGGCTCACCTTCGTTGTGGCCAGGTTCTGACTCTTTTGTCATAATAACTGGTGGGGTTTGACCAGCCTGACTAGTCATAATAACTGGGGGGTTTGCCCAGCCTGACTTTTAGGGTCAGTTCCTGAGAGAACAAAAGTGCCTGAGATGCCCGAGGTGGGTTTGGGTTCCGTATCGGTGGGTGGTTTATATCCCTCCGAGTCTTTGTCCCCCTGAGCGCCTTCATCCACTGATGGGTGTTTTCCAGTGGAATCATGAGGCACTCCTTGTGAAGATGTATGGACCCCCTTCCCATCAGGATTGGACTGTCCTTTTGGGGATTTAGGGTCCTGAACTCCCTGAGACTCTGAGTGTGATTTCTCAGAGACGTTAGCGGGATGTGAGTGGGTGTGGGTCCCCTTCTCAGTGGAGTAGTGCTGCCCCACTGAGGATATAGAACCCTGTACTCCCTCAGGCTCTGATTGTGATTTATCAGTGCCTTCATTGGGATGTGAATGGGTGGATGTTCCTGATCCCTCTGACTTGTTTATGTCAAAGGAAACATGCGGAAAGGGTTTGTCCGAGGACACTGAGGATGATTTCTCACTGACCTCCGATGACGGTTGTTTTGTGGTCAGAAGGGTCTGGGCCACAATGTTAAGGGTGCCTGAGGCAACAGTCTCAGTGACGAGTGGTTTAGGTCTAACCACCTTACTGAACTGTCCCCCTTTCTTCTTCTTCACCTTCTTGGTTGGTGAAGGTACTGGGGAGCTAGCATTTTCACCCTGAATGACTACTAACATGTAGTTGGTCAGGGCGGTGGGTTGTGCCTCAGTGATGTCACTACTAAAATTGGTCTTATGCAAGACGTCAGGTTTTGTACCTTGATCGTCAGACCTTAAGTAGTCAGAACCAAGAAGGTCCTGAAGCGCACAGGAAATGAACCTAGGATAAGACATGTGTCTTTGCCTATGTTTCCCTGAGAGCTTGGCAATGAGGTCATGGAAGATTATACCTCCGATATCAATTTTTCTACCCTCCAAGAGATTGAACATCATCATTTGTTGTGATGACTTCACTTGCTCAGTGGAGGATTTATTCCTTTCTAGGACTTGAATGAGAAATGTCATCATGAGTCTCCAGATGGGGTGAAACCATGTCTTCACTATGGGAGCCTTTTCTAACAAGGCTTCAGGAGACAAAGTAGGACGCTTAGCGTTATGAGGCCCAAGGAATAGCATTTTTTCTTTAATTTCTGAGTCAGTAGGGTTTGCCTCAAAGGTCTGGGCGAAATCAAGACCAGTGGCCTTGAGAAAGGTCTTGTAGTCCAGGGAGAGTGGTTTCTTCCAATTCATCACAGTGAATGTGATGATTGATTCTCTGGTGTCCTTAGGGCTATTAGCCGTTGTGGTACACCAGAACTCCCTGAGGTAGTCATGATAAATGACTTATGGGGTTTTGGTAAAGGCCGTGGCAAGGAAGCAGTTATGTAAATACTTAACCACATCCTTGTACCCCTCATATTGTTGGGGGTAGTGGAAATTTCCAACCACGTTGTTCTTGGTCATATCCACGCCCTCCATTGTGAAATTCACATTTGGGGCGAGGGTGAGAGCATTAGAAGATTCCATTTTGTGTTAGGGTTTTGGTCGGAAAAATGGTCTGGGTTTCAAAATGCTAAAAATACACACAATTTGTTTGATAGAGAAAAGGGCAAGAATTTTGCTTATGATTTCTAAATAAAACGTGTGTGTGTTATCTTTTGTTTGGGTTTTTATAGGGAAGTGGAGGTTGAGGGTATTTTGGGCATAAAGCGGTTATTCTCAAAATTTTGAAAGTTGTCTTATAAAACATTTGAAATCCGCATTTAATGCCATGTTTCCACTTCCCCATGTATTCGGCAACTGTCATGGTGAACAGTTGTGCCGTCTGCAAAAAGTGTAATTTGCAGAGCTGATTCATCACATTTCTATAATATGATTGGAGAGGCATTTAATGCCAAGTGGGAATGTGGGGGCCCAAGATGTGTATGCCAGAAGGGTAAAGAGACATATATTCCTATATTAAATAAGAAGTCAGTCACCAACCTAGGACATTTACTAACTAAATACTTAGTGTTGGATCAATATACTTTGACCAAACTAACTTGTAGCTTGTCTACGGTTTAACAGATTTGAATGAATTCAAAACTATTAATAATGAAACACTGATATACTTTGCTAAGTATGCGGAATCTACTTCAACAAAGCTAAGAAGAATTAATAAACGACTTTGAATATTATTAAAACCTTGAACCTGCTTTCTTACACAGATTCACTAACAAACTCTAATCACTAATACTTCTAACAATCGACTAATACTTTTCTCTAATCGCTTATAATCGTATATCTAAAAACATATCTCTAATGCCAACCTAGGGATCCTTTTATAGGCACAAGGAAAACCCTAGTCGGTTTACAAACTTGAATGACAAGTAATTCTAATTATAACTCTAATCTAATACGAACATTCTAGAATTACACATTAGTCCTTAAACTATTTGCATAGCAGTCCTTCAACGAGCAGCAGTACTTTAGTCGAACAGCAGTACTTTGACTTGAGTAGCAGTACTTTGACTTTTAGCAGTACTTTGATATTTCATAGCCCAACAATCCTCCCCTAACTTGAATTCTACTTGCTTGATTTCAAGTTCCTTTGTATTTCTTTAACTTCAACACTTTATCTTCAAGGAAAGGTTGTATCTTTGAAATCTGTCTCGTTGTTGTTTTGTCATCATCAATGCAATCAGTATCTTCAATCTTCATGAGCAACAATTCTTTTCAGCATCATATCTTTTCAGCAACTCAGCATCATATTGACAATAGGTACATCAGATCTTAAAAGTTCCATACTATTCTCATCACTTCCAGGTGTGTTAACTCCTGTGAGAGGTGAATCATCGAAAACTTTAATGGATTTTGATGTCTCTTTACCAAAGCCATTAACTCTGGAGTAGCCAATGTTTAGATTTAAGAAAAACCATGGTACATTGATAACCATATGATTTTTAGCAAATCATCAGCTATCAACGGATTTGAGTAGTCTTTACCAAATAGCCGTTTGCTTTTGGACTAGCTAGTTCTTTTAGTACAATCACTACCATGGTGAACTAATTACCATATAATGGTTTTCCACAGCCTTTACCACAAAGCCATTATCTTGTGGGCTAGCTAACTCTTCACTAATATAGATATGGTGAGTTGAAAACCATACAATTTTTAGTAAATTGCCAACTAAAAACGGATTTGATAATCACATCAGAGCCGTACCCTCATGATGAGTCAAACTCTTTCTTGTTTATTAAACATGGTGAGTTGATTACCATTTGTTGTGTAGTACAAGTACTAACACCATGCTGTTGCTTCCAAAACCATTTGTTGCTGTTTAATCTTTGTGCTTCAAAATGTTTTTGCACTTATCAAAAATTACTGATTTTATCAAAAGACTTTACTGGTTTTATGCTGCAAGCAATACTTTGAGAAAGTACTGTTTGACTAGCAGTACTTTGAAGAAAGTACTTATTTTTCAAAAGATTTATATAATAATTAAACCATACCAGTAGTTATGCATTAATCTTCAGATTCAGTTGTCCACTTGATAAACAATTTTATGACCATCAATGCTACTTCATCCTCTTGTTCCACTTCCATGCCATGCTCTAGCATTCTGATCATCAGATCTCTTGTGAGTGGATACCTCTGTTCTGCTAGCATATGAATCATAGTGCCATCTTCTAACTCCAAAACATGTATTCCAACTGATTCAAAGAATCTCCATCTGTTAATCTCCCAATTGTCTTGATTTTCCCACAAAGTACTGTCCTTTGTTTCCTCTGTCTCCCATATTGTTGTGAGATCTCCTAACAATATCAAACCTACTCCTTGTGGTGGAATATGCTCAAAATAAGTTTGTACTTGGAGATATAACTGAAGCATATCATCTCTATCAATCAGATGTAATATATCCCACAATGAATTGAACACTCTAAAACTTCCATCTTGTCTATGAAAGATCAGATAATTTCCTTCTTGTGATTCTACAACTGAAAAAGTAGATATCTTGGACTTCTTATCAGTATCTTCTTTCAATTTTGGATTTTCAAAGTCAACAACTCTAAGATAATTCCTTAGCTCATCAACTGTGTCTGTTCTTAATTCAACAGCTTCCTTGAACTTCTTTGATGGTTGTTCATCAGTTGTTCTTTTCCTCTTTGAGCTCCTTGTAACAGCTCTTTCCTTTCTTTTATCTTCAAGCTCCTTATCTTCAAAAGAAATAATGCTTGCAAGATCTTTTTGAATAGCTTCTCTAACAGCATCATACAGATCCTTCATCTCTGTATATGTCAATCTAACTAAACCTGTATATCCTCGACCTTTCAGATAAGCCATCATATCATTCCTTTCTCTAGCTTTACTAATTGGCCTTTGTGATTGAACAATCTTCCTTGATTCTTCAGCATCTATCTGAGCTTGCAATAGTCTAGCTGCTTCTTCACCTTTGGCAATCTGAATTTCTCTTAATTGTGCCAAAGTCATCTTCTTCTTCTTCTTTTCTACCAAAATCCCTTTACCTTTATCTTTTGGATCTATCTCTTGTGTAGGTTGAGAAGAAGTATGATGTTGTTGTTGTTGTTGTTCAACCTCATGAATACTGATGCCTCTTTGAATTGACATATTAAGCATAATGTCAGCAATTGTTTCATCATCACTGTTAGTATGAGCTATAACATCTTCTTCCTGAGTTGGTTTAGAAGGGCCAACTTCCTCTTGAACTTGTCTTGAAGGACCAATTTCTTCTTCAAAATCTAAAGTTCTAGGTGTAATAGTGAATTGCCTCTCAGTACCTTGTTGAGCAGTACTTTCAGCTTCAGCTCCTTCCAAGTTTATTTCCTCAGTATCACCACTTCTTACTTCAACAGTAGCTTCTTCCAAATTGATTTGCTCTGTTTCATCACTCTTCCTCTCAGCAGTATGTTGAGGAATATGTTCAGGTGGTGTCCTCTGAGTATCATCCATAAATCCAGCATCTTGTTCAAAATCTTGTTCAAAACCAGCATCATCTTCATTCAAATTCTCTAAATTCCTCCCCAATTGGAATGAAGATTGCTTCTTAGATTTTTTCTTCTTTGACTGAGAATACTTCTTAGGTTTCTGACCACTCTGCTTCTGAGACTTTACCCATAATCTATGGTGTTGAACTAGTGGCCAAACAAACTTCTTCAATCTTTGAAACTTAGTCTTTAACTTGACTATCTTAGCAGCTTGAGCCTCACTCTCCTTTTTTAGCCTCTTTAACTCCCTTGTTAAAGCATAATTATCCAACTCTGTCTCTTCTTCTTCAAATTGCTTAGACATATTTGTGGAAGAATAATCAGCAGGAGATGGTGGTTGATTCATACCTTGGTCTGACTCCTCATGAGTAGGAATGTCCATAGGAGCAGTATTTTCCCTAGTAGCAGAATGTGGAGAAGCAGTATGTTGAGAAGCAGTAGGTTGAGGAATACTAACTTCTCTTGAAACTGGAGACTCTTGGCTTGCTGATTCAGAATTTGCTTCTTGCTCTTGCTCTTGCTCTTGCTCTTGCTCTGCATCTCTAACAACTTGTGCAACTCCCAATATATGAGCAGTCAAAGGTGTATTGGTTCCAGAAAACTTGACACTTTGTTTAGAGAGAAAAGTAAACACCTTTGGTGGAAGTTAGACAGTGGGTAAAAAACTTTGAGGTTTAGGTACATCCTCAAGTTGATTGTTCAAAAATAACTGAACAAACCTTGGATACATTAAGAATGGCGAACCATTAGCAATATGTGTAAGCATACCATCAAGAATTAGTCTTGAAAAGTTGAATCTTTGATCGGTAGCCAAACCCACTAATGCAGATGCAATATTTTGACCAAATTGATCAAAAGAAGTACTCTTGGGACTTAAACAATGAAGTAAAACGTGAATGAGGTACTTCCAATGAGAACAAAACAAAGGCTTTTGAAAAGTAAGTTTCGTCAGATCTCCTTCATAACCTATATCACTTAAAGTGTCCCAAAGCACTTGTTTTTCAAAACGAACAGCCCCCCCTTCATCATTGAACATCAAAACATCCCTAATCGTGTCCTCAGAAATCCGAATAGTGCGTCCAGCAACCGTAGCCCTAATCAATGAGTCATCTTCAATCGTTGCAGTAGCCCAAAATTCTTGCATCCAGGGACCAATAACATCAGGGTCAACTAAAATAGAGTAGTTGATGGAAGACCCAGTTAAGAAATCAATGATCGCGTGAAAATCAACATTATCCCTTGTCTTGTCCAAGTTAGCGATCATATTGTGTTTGCTAACAGTGAGTCGATTAGCCATGATGAGTGGTAGAGAAGAATTCGCTTTGAGTGTGTGGTTTGTTAAAAAGATTGTGGTGTAAAAGCGAATGAGGGATCTCAAATACGGTAAAGGGAGGGGAAATAGGGAGAGTTTCCTTAAATAGGATGGAAACAAATCAAACTTTAAATAATAAAGTTACCGTTTTGATTAACTTATTATATCCGCCGTAAGGAATTAATTAACCATAGCCCCACAATTTTTGACCGTTGGAACAGAACATCCACGTAAGCAGTACATTGAAGCAGTACTTTGTTGAGGCAGTACTTTAAGAAACAAAGCAGTACGTTCCATCTTCTTAACCACAATCAACACTCCAAACTAAAACCAAGAACTTGTAAATGGTTCATGCTTAAGTTCTAACTAATAGCTTATGTTGCCTCCCCTCAAATACAACATATAGGCTAAACTAAATTACTAAAAACCAATACTTTCATTAAGAACTAAAAGAAAGTATACTAACTAATACTAAAGCCTCCCCTCAAATGTAGCCTAGTAGTTAATCATCCCAATGCTCACAACTAAGTGGTTGAATCTTGAAACATCAAATCCCTTATTGAGTAGATCAGCTACATTATCATCTGTGTGAACCTTGACCACATTTATAAGCCTGTGCTCATAACAATCCTGAATGAAGTGATGCCTAATCTGAATATGCTTGGTCTTGGAGTGATAAACTGGATTCTTTACAATGCAGATGGTACTCTCATTATCAATATTGATAGGAGTATTTTTGAAATTGAATCCATAATCCAAGAGTTGATTTTGCATCCACAAAACTTGTCCACAACAGCTTGCAGCAGCAACATATTCTGCTTCAGTAGAGGAGGTTGCAGCAATGGTTTGCTTCTTACATTGCCAGGAAACTAATCTTCTTCCAAGATATTGACATCCTCCTGAGGTTGATCTTCTATCATAATTATCACCTGCATAGTCACTATCTGAAAAAGCTTCCAAGTGAAAAGGTGACTCCTTAGGATACCATAATCCTAACTTTGGTTGATGTTTGAGATATCGAAAAATCCTCTTGACTGCATACATATGTGAAACCTTGGGTGTAACCTGATATCTTGCACACAAACATACAGCAAACATGATGTCAGGTCTTGATGTAGTTAAGTACATAAGACAACCAATCATAGATCTATAAAGCTTGACATCCACATCTTGTCCATCTTCATCCTTGCCTAAGGGTTTATGGTTATCAATGGGTGTGGTGGCAGGCCTGAGATTAGGAAGGTCAAATCTTTTAAGTATGTCTGCAACATACTTTTCTTGGTTAATGAAGATTCCACCTTTTGTTTGTTTAACTTGAAGTCCCAAAAAGAAGGTTAATTCTCCCATAGAACTCATTTGAAACTCCTTCTGCATAAGATCTTCAAATTCTTTCACCATAGACTTCTTTGTGGCTCCAAATATAATATCATCCACATATACTTGGACTAACATAATGTCTTTCTTATCCCTCTTGATGAACAAAGTCTTATCAATTGCTCCTCTCCTATAACCATGTTGTGATAGAAAATTTGAGAGTCTCTCATACCAAGCTTTGGAAGCTTGATGAAGGCCATATAGTGCCTTGATCACCTTATAGACTTTGTTTGGATGTGCAGGATCTTCAAAACCAGGAGGTTGTTTAACATAAACTTCCTCAGAAATTGTGCCATAAAGAAAAGCACTTTTCACATCCATTTGGTAGACAGGAAATCCCATGTATGATGCAAAGGCAAGAAATAACCTTATTGCCTCTATCCTTGCAACAGGAGCAAACACTTCATCATAATCCACTCCTTCTTCTTGGCGATATCCTTGTGCAACCAATCTAGCTTTATTTTTGATAACATTCCCTCTTTCATCTCTTTTGATTCTGAAAACCCATCTTGTACCGATGACTCTTTTGTCATCTGGTAAATCACATAATACCCAGACTTCTTGAAGCTTGAATTGTAGAAGCTCCTCTTGCATGGCTTCAACCCAACTTTCATCAGCTAAAGCTTGAGCTACCTTCTTGGGTTCTTCTTGAGATAGAAAGCAAGCAAACAGGTATGTTTGTTGATCCTTGTGATTCATCCTGTTTTGTTTGTAAACAAAGCTAAGTAAAGCAGTATGTTGCTTAGAAAGTCCTTTAACTTTGTTCCTTGTAACCACTCCTGAAGAGGGTGATCCAATAATGTTACTTTGAGGATGAGCTTTATGAACTCTCAATGTAGGAGTTGGTGGTACTGGAAGATCAGACTCCAAGTTAGTAAAATCAATCCCTTCATTGGAGAAAATACCTTCTGGATTAAACTCATCATCAACTTCTTCTAATCCAGGAATGTTAGCATTATCCAAATCATCATCATCAACATTGGAATTATCAGCATTGTTCCAATTTGATTGTTCTAACACACCAGAAGTACTGTCAAAAAGATCAGAAGTACTTTGATCAAAAGTACTGTGAACAGTATCTTGAAATTTACTCTTTTTCTTTGCAGCTTCATAAGCCTTCCTTTGTTCATCTTCATAGGATTGGGCTATAGTTTCTTGAAAAATCATCCTATTAAGTTCATCTTGTATTGCTTGATCTTCATCAGATACTGTATTAGTTGGGTGAGCAGTACTTTGTTCCTCATCAGTAACTTCAGGTTCTTTGTCAGGAATATCTTCTGGTGTAACATTGACTCCATGAACAATGTACTGAGAATCATCTTCTTTGTGATTAGCCTGATTCTCTTCTCTAACAGGAACATAATTCATAGATGGAGTGAACTTGAGATCAAGATCAAACATCCAATCAAGACCTTTACCTTTCTGAGTTTCCTTATCTTCCAAAAATTCAACATGAAGACAATCTTGTACCTTTTTGGTATTCCTGTTATAAACTCTAAAACCTTTGCTATTTGTACAATAACCCAATAGATATCCTTCATCTGACTTACCATCAAATTTTCCCAGAGAGTCAATGGTATTAAGAATAGTCAGAGAGCAGCCAAGAGGTTTTAGAAAATGAATGTTTGGTTTCTTTCCCATTAGTAACTCATAAGGTGTCTTCATCTGAGGTTTAGTTACTGAAACTCTATTTAACACATAGCAAGCAGTACTTATGGCTTCAGCCCAAAAGAGAATAGGTAATTGGGAATCTGCAAGCATTGTTCTAGCTGCTTCTATCAAAGTCCTGTTCTTTCTTTCTGCAACTCCATTTTGCTGGGGTGTTCTAGCAATGCTAAACTCTCTCTTGATCCCTTTCTTGGCACAGAATTCATCCATATGCTTGTTCTTGAATTCTGTTCCATTATCACATCTAATACCTCTTACTTTTAGTCTTAATTGATTTTTAAGGGCTACTATCAGGTCATGAATAGCATCAAAGGTTTCATCTTTGAATCCCAAGAAAAAGACCCAACTAAATCTGCTACAATCATCTGTTACAACCAAGCAGTACTTCTTCTTGTTTAAACTCTCTACTGAAACTGGTCCAAACAGATCCATGTGTAGCAACTCCAAAGGTTCTCTAATATCTCTTTCCCCAAGCTTCTTACATGAAGCTTTATTTTGTTTACCCTTCTTGCAAGCCAAGCATGAATGATCAGTCTTGAATGTTTTGGAAGGTAAACCTCTAACTAAATTTCCTTTGACCAGCTTGTTGATGTTCTTAAAATTAACATGACCTAGTCTTCTGTGCCACAGATGTGCTTCTTCCAATGATGCCTTTGCTACTAAACATGTTGCTCTTCTAGCAGAATTGAGACTCTTTAAGTCTAAACTGTACACATCATTGGTTCTTGGTACTCTCAATGTTACCAAGTGATCATCAACAAATTTGAACTCAGGGGAGAGAATGAGACATTCTGTATCAGTGAATAGAATTGGGTACTTCTTGTCACAAATTTGAGATACTGACAATAGGTTGAACTTGAGCTCCTTCACATATCTAACATTCTCAAAATCAATACATCCAGCCTTGATTGTTCCTTTGCCAGTGATTCTTCCTCCATCAGGATCATTACCAAATGCAACTCTTCCTCCATAATATGCCTTAAAATCTGACAGGATCTCCTTGTCCCCTGTCATACTGCCAGAGCAACCACTATCAACAATAATATGATCTTTAAGCTCCTCTTCTGGGTTGCCCTGCACAGTAAAAGAAAGGGTTAGTGTCTTTTAGGAATCCAAGCCATTACTGACTTGTGTTCCCCTTGTGGAGTGACATACTTGAATTCCTTCAGTATGTAATCTCCACTGGTTTTAAAGGCATGGTTAATGATTATTTGAGTTGGTCCCATGTCCTGTGTTGTATTATCAACAACACTCCCTGTTTCACCCTTATCTGATGAAAGTACTTCTTGTTCCCCATCAGTACTTTCTTTCTTAACCCAATTTCATTTGACCTTAGGTTTCTCTGATCTAGGTACTCTGCTTGAGGTGTAAGATCTTTTATATGAATTGAATCTCTTAGGTCTTCTATGTGAAAAAGTGTTAGCAGTACCATGAGTGGGTGAAAACTTATCAGTCCTTTGAGAAGGTACTTCTTGAGACTTATCAGTGTGTGAAGGTACTGGTGATTTGGAAAACATCCTTTTCTGGTGAGGGTACCTATAGTCTTTGGAGAAATTACTATGGTTAACCCTATTTGAGTGATTCCAAACTGGTCTAGTCTCTCTTGGCTTATGGGTAGTAGACCTATTCTTTGGAAACTGACTTAAGTATTCTGAGTGTAAGTCACAGTGCTTAATCAAATGATCAGGACTATAGCATACATAACATAACTTTCTCTCCATATTCCCAAATCCTCTTCTATGATTAAAAGATTTCCTATAGTGAGCAGTATTTTGAAAAGTTTCTCTTGGAGGCACTGCTGAATGTCCAGCAGTACTTTGAAAAGTTTTTGGAGGTACTGCTTGTTTTTGATAGGCTGTAGGAAACTTTTGATCATTACCCTTTGAAAATCATTCTTAGGTTTCTCAGAACTAGTAATCTTCTTCCTAAACTCTAGGTTGTCTACACCATAACGAGAAACATCTGTCCTAAGTGGTTGAAACTGACCAGTGGGTGGAGGAACTGAGTGGTACTCCTTATCTTTCTTAAACTTAGGAGGTGATTCACTAATTGGTTCATCATTCCTAGATGTGTTTTCTTCTGAGCTTGTAAGGTCATCATCACTAGGTGGAATCTCTTCCTTATCACTAGTTGGTGTTTCTTCCTTATCACTAGGTGAGGTCTCATCTGAACTACTATCTTCACCATAACCTAGTCCAGCTCTACTGTTTATGACTCTTTGTTTTTCAACAAATTGAACATGTGATAGACCAGCCTATTTAATACTACCAAGTTTTTCTAACAAAGTATCTCTTTCCTTAGTAATCTTTTCTAATTCAGACACCTTACATCCTAACTTCCATTCACTTAATTTCAATTGGTAATCTTGTTGCTCATATTTTTCTGCCCAAGCCATTTCATTATTTTCATGTGTTAATATTTTGGCTTCCATTGACTCTAAAGTTAATTGATAACCAGCTACCTCAGACCTAGCTATTCTACAATTATCTCTTTCAGTCACATATTCTTTAAGCAACTTTTGATAAACATCATTACACTTAGAGCATACCTCAGAGACATTGGATGAACTTGGTGAAGTAGCTACCATAGCAATCTGAACAGGTTCATCTTCATCCTTCAAGCTCCAGTCAAAGCTTCCAAGACCATCTCTTGATTCCAAAGCAGCATATCCTGGTTCCTCATCAAAAGTTGTGCCCCAATCAAACTCTTCCATTGCAACCATAGAATAGGTTACAGGTTCATCATCAAATTCAGCACTCCAGTCAATCTCTGCTAAATTTTCTTGAGCCACCAAAGCTTTTTGTTGTGATTCAGTAATAGGAATCTCCTTTCTTTCAACCTTGGGTTGTTCAATCATCCTGTTTGCTTGATATTTTGCAAACTTGCATTCCCTTGCAAAGTGTCCAAGCTTTTGACAATTGAAACATTCAATCTTGGATTTGTCAAAAGTTATACCTTGTTTGGCTTTGAAATCAATTCCCCTTCCAGTCTTGTTCATGAACTTCTTGATCCTAGCAGTGATCATAGCTACTTGCCATCTTATGTCAATCTCTTCTAAAGCATCTTCTTCAATCTGCAACAAGTCTTCTTGATAGGTAACAGGTAAAGTGGCTTGTTGTGCAAAGAAAGAACATACAACTTCATCAGAATTGGTGTTGTTTGTCGGTGATGGGATGGGAGTAGTTGAGGTTGTGCAAACATGCTGTGAATCACCAACAATACTTTGAGAAGGATAAGCAGTACTTTTAGTGGAAGTACTGCTTCTGTTTTCAGAAGACACAAAAGCTATGTTGTAAGTTTTCTGAGAACTGTGACCATTCATCTCTTGCTCGTACACTTTCAAATTGTTATAGAGATCATCAAAGTCCATAGATTCCAATCCAGGTTGTCCTCTAATCATAGTAGCAACCACATGCCAGACAGATGGCAAAATCCTTAAGAACTTCAAATTTGCATCTTCAACAGATACCTCTGCTCCATACAGTTCTAGCATACTAAGTAGATTTTGGAATCTGTCATAGGCAGCATCAAGACCTTCTCTTTCACCAACAGTGAAGGTTTCAAACTGCTGCTTCAATAAGTTTCTATGCATCTTCTTTGAAGCATCATTACCTCCAAATCTTGTCTTGATCGCAGCCCACAATTGCTTTGCATCCTTAGCATCATGGAACTTCAGTAGGTGACCATCAGGAATAGCAGACAATAGTATGTTGAGAGCCTTATCTTGATTTCTCTTTGTAGCTGCTGGCAAGGTTGGTTGAGGTGGTTTGGGTTGTCCTTCAACTTGTAAAGGTTCATCAAGAACAACATTACCATTGACAATTACATCCCATAGAGCATGGTCAGTAATAGCAAGGTACTGTCTCATCTTCATGCTCCAGAGATCATATTCTCCCTTCTTGATGATAGGAATTCTGAGTGAGGTGATGGATGGGATAGGTGCAGCTTCAGTCGACATTGTTGAGGGTTTGTTGATAAATCGGTTTTAAGGGTTTCTTCTTAATCAGAGTCTCCACACAAGCTCTGATACCACTTGTTGGATCGATATACTCTGACCAAACTAACTTGTAGCTTGTCTACGGTTTAACAGCTTTGAATGAATTCAAAACTATTAATAATGAAACACTGATATACTTTGCTAAGTATGCGGAATCTACTTCAACAAAGCTAAGAAGAATTAATAAACGACTTTGAATATTATTAAAACCTTGAACCTGCTTTCTTACACAGATTCACTAACAAACTCTAATCACTAATACTTCTAACAATCGACTAATACTTTTCTCTAATCGCTTATAATCGTATATCTAAAAACATATCTCTAATGCCAACCTAGGGATCCTTTTATAGGCACAAGGAAAACCCTAGTCGGTTTACAAACTTGAATGACAAGTAATTCTAATTATAACTCTAATCTAATACGAACATTCTAGAATTACACATTACTCCTTAAACTATTTGCATAGCAGTCCTTCAACGAGCAGCAGTACTTTGACTTGAGTAGCAGTACTTTGACTTTTAGCAGTACTTTGATATTTCATAGCCCAACACTTAGAGCATTTAAGTTGGAAGGATTTAATCAGTAGACTGATTCTCGAGGATTCAATCAGTCGACTAATTCTCGATATCCAACAATCCTAATTCAGCTTTCAGTCTTGTGAAAGTTGGTTCATAAAAAGGTTTGGTGAAGATGTCAACTAGCTGATATTCAGTAGGGATGAAGTGTAATTTAATGTCACCATTCATGACATGGTCCCTAATGAAATGATATCTGATATCAATGTGTTTTGTTCTCTGATGAAGAACTGGGTTGTTGGATATTGCAATTGCACTTGTGTTATCACAAAAGATGGGTACCATCTTATACTGAATGCCATAGTCACTGAGCTGACTTTTCATCCAAAGTACATTTGCACAACAGCTAGCTGCTGCAACATATTCAGCTTCTGCTAAGGACATGGCAACTGATTATTGCTTCTTGGTATTCCAACAGACTAATTTTCCACCAAGAAATTGGCAGGAGCCTGAGGTGCTTTTCCTATCCATGTGGCAATCAACATAGTCAGAGTCTGCGTATCCTTTGAGATCAAAGCCTGAGAACTTAGGATAGTATAATCCAAGGCTTGGGGTACCTTTCAGGTACCTGAGGATCCTTTTCACAGCAGTGAGATGAGATTCTCTTGGGTCAGATTGATATCTGGCACACAAACATACTGAAAATTGGATGTCAGGTCTTGATGCAAGGAGATACATCAGTGACCCAATCATTCCTCTGAATAGAGTTTGATTGACTGATTTACCAGTGAGGTCAGGACCAAGGTTGTTAGGAGGAACCATGGGAGTCTTGAATGAGGCACAGTCACTGAGATCATACTTCTTCAGTATGTTTCTGACATACTTCTCTTGACTGATAGAGGTACCTTTATCAGTCTGCTTGATTTGCAATCCAAGAAAGTAAGTCAGTTCTCCCATCATGCTCATTTCAAATTTCTTTGCCATCAGTTTTTCAAACTGTTTGCAAAGTTTGTAACTTGTTGAGCCAAAGATGATGTCATCAACATATACTTGTACAAGTATGACAACATCATTTGTCTTGTAGATAAACAAGGTGTTGTCTATCTTGCCTCTGACAAATTTGTTTTGGATCAGGAAGGCTGAGAGAGTTTCATACCATGCCCTGGGAGCTTGCTTCAGTCAATAAAGGGCTTTGTCAAGCTTACAGACATAGTCAGGAAACTCACAACTTTCAAATCCAGGAGGCTGTTGGACATAAACTTCTTCTTTCAGTGAGCCATTTAAGAATGCACTTTTAACATCCATTTGGTACACTTTGAAGTTCATGTAGGTTGCAAATGCAAGGAAGATCCTGATGGCTTCCATTCTTGCAACTGGTGCAAATGTTTCCTCATAGTCAATGCCTTCTTGCTGGTTGTAGCCTTTGGAAACCAGTCTGGCCTTGTTTTTTTATGACTATGTCATTTTCATCATATTTGTTTTTGAATACCCATTTCATGCCAATGACTGTGACACCATCAGGACACTTAACTAAGGTCATCACCTTGTTTCTGTCAAACTGTTCCAGTTCATCATGCATGGCCTGAACCCAACTAGGATGTTTAAGTGCTTCTTTGACACTTTTGGGCTCAATGGTGGAAATGAAATCCACAAATAGGCATTCATTGGCTGAGGCTGCCCTTAGTTTAGAAGCCATGCTCCTAGTGAGCATGCCTTCAGTAGGCTCTCCAATGATGTTGACAAGTTCTATGTCCTGAGACCTAGTCCAACTGTCCTGAGGTCTAGGATACTGATTAGAACTTGTGGAGGCCTGATTGGGTAGAGGTGTAGGATCAGGTTCAGACACTTGAGAATTTTCAGGATCTTGAGTGTCTGAATGGGTTTGCTGATCACTGAGATTGGTTGGTTCCTGAGCACTTTGAACAGACTGATTTAATGTATCAGTGTTTGTTTGTGCTTCAATAAACTCAGTGATCCTTGTGATTATGAATAAACACAGGACACCCAAAGACATGAAAGTAGCTGATTTCAGGGATTCTTCCCTTGAATAACTCATATGGAGTTTTGCTATGTCTCTTGACAATGATGGATCTGTTCTGAGTATAACAGGCAGTTTTGACTGCTTCAGTCCAAAAATGTTTGGAAAGGACTGATCCATTTAACATTGTTCTTGCAGCTTCAATGAGTGTTCTGTTTTTCCTTTCAGCCACACCATTTTGTTCAGGTGTGTAAGGTGAGGAAAAGTTTTGATGGATACCTTTCTCATCACAGAAACTTTCAAGTTCATGGTTCCTGAACTCTCTCCCATTGTCAGTCCTAATCTGTTTGACTTTGATGTCATTTTGATTTTCAATGTTCCTGACGAAGGACATGATTGTTTCTGCTGCCTGACTCTTTTTGGTCAGGAAGTAAACCCAAGTGTATCTTGAGTATTCATCCACAATGACCAGAGTATACTTCTCATGGTTAATAGATCTAGGACTGATGGGCCCAAAGAGATCCATATGGAGAAGATGTAGGCAGTGTCTGATGGAAAAGTTGTTTTTGATTTTAAAGGATGCTCTCTTGTGTTTGCCTTTTTCACAAGCTGAGCATGGTTTATCCTTTGAAAACACAAGAGATGGTAAGCCAAGGACCTTGTTTTGTTTCACAAGATGATTTATGTTTTTGAAGTTCAGATGGGAGAGTCTCTTATGCCAAAGCCAGTTGAGGGTCTCAGTGGCCTTAGCAAAGAGACAAGTTCCATTCTGAGTTAGACTGGTCATGTCTAACACATAAACATCTTTCCTTCTTAGTGCAATAAGGACAACCTCCTTGTTTGCATTGAAGATGGTTCCTTGCTTATCATCAAACTGAACTATGTACTTTGCATCACATAGTTGACTGACACTGATCAGATTATACTTAAGGCCATTTACATAAGCTATCCTAGTAAAGACTATACCATTGCAGTTTACTGAACCATACCCTACAGTGAGACATGATGAGTTATCAGCAAATACCACCTTGGGTCCTGGTTCCTTTACATATTTGTGCAGATATTCTTTCACACCAGTCATGCTCCTTGAACATCCACTATCTAGATGCCAAATTTGCTCCCTGACATGTCTCTGCACAAATTGTAATCTGAATTAGTTCTTTCTAGGACCCCTCTTCTTGGAGGGCTTGGCTTTAATGGCCTGGTTAAAAGTAGACAATGATTCATGGTCAGTGGTGGAGTGGACTGAGCTCCCACAAATTTTATATTTGATAGCAGTGGATGACTCAGTAGACTGAGAGGATGGTTTGGTCATTCCTCTTCTTGCCTGAATGACCTCCTCATGTCTTGAGGTGTTATGAGTGGGATCACCACATAAGTCACAACATGTGTCCATTAGGCAATCCTCAGGGAGGTGGTCATTGAATCCACAATGAGGGCAAGGTTCAAAAGGCTTTGCCTTTTGTTTCATTATCTGCTTTGAATTAGATGGATACTTATGAGCAACTGCTTTAAAGTTTGCCATCTTTGATGAGGCTGTGTATGATTGATGATCAGATGTTCTGTGATCTTCCTTTTTGCATATCATGCAATAAAGGATTCTATAGCAATCATCAGTGGAATGATTGGTAAAGTGACACAGCTAACATTTCAGTAGAGGTTTGGTGGGCTTTGGTTTTGGTTTGGAACTTGTGGAAGCTGATTTTGTTTCCTTAATCTTAGATTTAGGAGTTTTCTCAGAAGATTCTATCTTCTCACTAAGCTTCCTGACAAGCTCAGCCAACTGATCAATTTTTGAGTCAGGGCTTTCTGTTTTAACTTCAGAAGGGACTGAAGTTGAAGAGTCATCAGTATTTACTGAGACACCAGGGGTTTGTCTTTTTAGGATTGTTTTTCCCAGTCCTGATTTCTCCTTTGGAGAATGTTCAGAATAGACCAATGGTGTGAAGTCTGAGCTTGGAGAAGCTCCCTGAAGGACTTTCAGTGGTGGGAGAGGTGCAACTGATTCTGATTCTGACTCAGTGATTGACTCAGTACTACTGGGTTGATCAGTGAGTCCTAGCATACTTTTCAGAGCCTGACTTTCAGGAAGCAAGATTTTCCCAGTCTCAAAGTTGGGTAACTTACTGACTGGGTTGTCCTTGACAATCCAGTCATTTGACTTGGGTTTCATCTCTTGCTCAAAAGATAAGCCAGCTGGAATAAAAGCCTTTTCTTTGTCAGTCTCACTGGGGGTGTCAGTGAGTTGGTCTCCTCCTATGATTTTCTTATTTTCACTAGGAATTAGACTGACAGATTCATAGACTCTTGGGTTCTTTTTAGTCCAGCTTTCTATGACAGCCTTTTCTTTGTTAAGTTCATTTTGAAGGGCTTGATTCTTTTTCAAAATCTCAGTGTTTTGAATTTGTAGTGTGACAACTTCTAACTTGGTTTGTTTAAATACAAGTAATTAATCTCTACATTTATTCAATTCTAACACAATATTATTATATTTTGAAAGCAAATTCAGCCTTTGTTCTTCTACAAACTTAAGATCTACATAAATATGGTTCAAATAAGACTGCCAATCAGAATCATCATCCATAGAAAGTAAAATGTTTACCTTCTTCATTGTGATGTTGACCCATTCTCCATTTCTAGCATGGCTCTTTCCAATAGCCAGCTGATCACCATCAGAAAGTGCCATCAGTGCACTCATATGAACTTCTTCATCATCAGAGACCTCTTCTTCATCCCAGTCATAAGCTTCAGCCATAAGGACCTTGTTCTTGGTCTGAACAGGTTTGGGAGCCTGAGCCTGAGAGACTGAGGGAGTGGCCTCAAGAAGAGCAAGCTTAGCTTTTGCTTTCCTATACTTAGTTTCAAAGTCTTTTTGACTACTTTGAGAGGTTTGAGAAGACTGAAATATTTTAGGTTGAAACTTGCTAGTTCCTGAAGAAGAACTATTTCCAGAAAATTTGTAAGAAGGTTCTGATGTTGTTTTTGAATAACAGTCTTTAGCAAAATGACCCTTTTTACCACATTTAAAACATTCAGTGGTCTCATTTGCTTTAGCTTTTGAAAAGTTTGACTGATTTCTTTTGATAAACCGTTTTGAATTTGCAAGGAGTGCCCTTTCTTGGAATTCCAAGTGTAAGTCACTTAGGTACTCCTCACTGGTTCTATCATCAACCTCATCATCAGAATCCTCTTGAAAATCCTGCACAATACCATTAGAATAAAAGGCAGTTGATATGGGTGAGGAAGTCAGGGCCTTTTTGGTCTAAAGAGCTTTCTTTGAGTCTGGGTATCTCCTTGAGATTAAGTTGTCATCATAGACAAACTTCCCATAGATCTCAGCAAGCTCAAGGGTCTGAATGTGATTTGCATTCCTAAGGCCCTGAGAGAAGTTTAGCCACTTCTCAGGGAGACTGTTGACAAAGCCAACATTGATCTCATGCTTAGACAAAACTACACCATCATTGGACAACTCATTTATCAGGGTCTTGTACCTGGTATAGGTCTGAGAGAGACTTTCAGAGTCTTTGGCCCTGAAAGTATTATACTCAAGTTTAAGATCCATGATCCTATTTTCCTTGGTATCTGAGGGACCTTCGAAGCTATTAACCAAGTCAAGCCATGTTTGTTTAGCTGTGGTACAATTAATGACTGATTCCATTATATCGTCAGGAAGACAAGATATAATGATGCATCTCAGGCGCTGGTCTTGGTTGACCACCCTTCTCTCATCAATAGTCCACTGAGCTTCAGGTTTGATTAAACCTTCAGCAGTTTTTGGGACATAGGGACCTTCATTGATACAAGTGATGTAGTATGGTTCCATACCAGTCAAGTAGCAAAGCATGCGCTTTTTCCACTTGCTAAATTTTCCAGCTTCAAGTCTGGGAGCAACAGCTGAATAGCTACCTCCCTTTTTATCGACTAGCTGGGGTACATTGATATCAGCCATAGTAGGATCTTGGTTTTAAAAACCTTGAGCACTCTTAGTTTTGAAAAGATTTTATAAACCAGAGGCTCTGATACCACTTGTTGTTCCCGTTACACCTATAGAAATAACTACAAAGTTATCCTAATCGTGTACTAAGACTGATATAATGTAATGATTAATTTTACCAGATAAGTAATAACGTAAAGATAAAAACAACAAAGGTTTTTCAACGTTTAAATTCTTATTAGAAATTAATCAAAAGAATCTATTACCCAAGTGTTTTGCGGAATAAACACTTGGGGTTGAATAGACAACGTATGGTGTTCTCCTCTCTAAACTCAAGCTGTCCTTGAGTGACAACAAAAAGACCCACTAAGCTATCTCAGGGATGTGTTGTTCTTTGGAGGAGAAAAGTGGTTTTGTGAAAGTCTAAGCTTTTAATGCACAAAACTTTTCCCACTTTTCTCCCTATCTATCCTATTTATACACAAGTATAAAAGAACAACCCGTGACTAAAAGTACAAAGGAAAACCTAGTCTAGTCTGACAAAAGTACTACAGTCTTTTGTCAGTTCCAAGAATCTATTTTGGGATGGCCATAAAGAAGCTTTCCAATTGTCAGATATGACACTTCACATCCTTAAGCCATATAAGGTAAGTTTGCTTTGGCGGCGATAAGACTCATCCTTATCTCCTTTAAACTTTCCCGCTCGATCCCGCCTTTCTTTCAGGCTATAGATTCAGTCTTGGTCTTCAGTCTTTAGTCATCAGTCTTCATTTTTGTGAGGAGACTGAGGGGTTCAGTGAGCTCTTGTCAGTACTCACTAAACCCATCCTCTTCTTCTTTGGCTTAAGTCACACTCAGGGAGTCCCGCCTTCCTGAGGAGTGAATCCTTCTTCTTGAATTCTCCTTAAGCTTCCTGAAGATGACTCACTGAGTTACTGTTCACTCAGTGACTTGAATTATTCTCGGTTGATAAACACTTGGCTTAATTTGTGTTCAAATCCTGTTTAAGATAATTGGGTATTTACGAACCCAACAAGAATAAAACAGGTGTGAAAGATGAAGGGATTAAGAAGACAAATGATGAAAGTTTGCAATTATAGAAGATCTTTTATATTATCAGAATATATCCTTTGTAACCCTAATCCTCTAGTATATAAAGAGGATATGGGGCGTTAGTTTTATGTAGAAGTGTTAGAGATGTAACACCAAGTAAAGGTGTGTGTGTCTAGGCGTCAAGTCCTCTAATGGACGCCTAGGGTTCGTGTTTAGTTTAAGCCTCAAGGATCTTTGATCCCTGTTAGAGTAGGTAACCGTGGTTAAGCCTCAAGGATCTTTGATCCCTGTTAGAGTAGGTAACCGTGCTACACTTGATCACATAGCATTGGGGCTGTTTGTATTGTCATTAGTTGTTAGGAGATGATGACGAAGAAACCTTGTAGCAATAATAATGATAGTTTTTTTTTATTCCGCTGCGTATCATTGTTATTCATTATTATTGTTAATCTCACTTGCTCTAAACGATCCACGAAGTTGTTTAATTATAACGTCACAATTGGTATCATAGCCAAGGGGCTCGGGATCGTGGGACTAAACAAGGTTTGGTTTGTCGAAGATCGAAGAAAACAAGAAAAATTCGTAACTAGCTATATTTTCGTAACTCACTGCAGGGCTGTTTTCAAAGGACGATAACTCCTTCGTTAACCGTTGGATCAGGCTGAAATTTTTACTTGAGATTCTTCATATATCAAGGTACAATTTTACCGAAGGGATCTTCGATCTGAGCTCTAGATCGACAGGTATAAATTTTTGAAAACTGCTGCAGAGGCGTTTCTGAATTTTGAATTTTTAGGGTTTTCTTGATTCAACTTCCTGAATTTGGTTCAATTCTTATTACTTCACCATGGAAGTTGGTTTATTTGTTGTTTGGTGTCGATTATACATGTTCGAAAGCCGCTTTGGATTGGATTTAATCACTTTGTAATTAGGGTTTTCTTGGTTCGATTGTATGTTGAAGAAAACAACCCTAAATCTCATTCTTATTGCTGCTGCTGCATTATGTTTCGACTTTTTGTTCATGGCTTATAGGAGATTTGTAAGTCACAAACCCTATATGATTGTTTCAGTTTGCCTTTCGGGTTTGGTGGTTTAGGTCGAAGACGTAAAGTGCACTATTGGCATCCAGGAGCACAAGAGGGATGTTTTTGTTATTGCTCGATCTGTCCCAGCAGTTAGTACTTCTGCTTGGACCATTAGTACTGCTCGCGCCCATAACATAGTATTGCCAAGCTTCTTCGTTGGTACTGCTAGCTTTCCAAGGTTTGCACTGCTAGTTTTCCATGATTTGTACTGCTAGCTTCTAACACTTATAACTGCTCGAAAGATTTGTCCTGGTCATGTTTCAATTGTAGTTGGATAATTAAATGCACGCTACGATGGATTGCTTATATTTTTATATTCCTAATGAGACGGTGCCTAGTGGTTTAATTTGTCAAGTTTAAAGTTTGCTTGGTGAGCTATTATGAATGGTTTCTTTAACCTGATTGAAGAAGTGCAAAATACATGCTTTATCTAGTTGCTGTGTAAGACCCACATGGAAGGGATACTGCTTGCATGTTCACCAACTTCTTTCTTGAGTATTAATTGTTGAAGATAATGGGTTTGCATGAGGTGAAGAATTGACGTGCATGGATACCTCACACATTTATTTTATTCTGGTCAATGGACGATATATTATGTGAATAGATTGATCGGTGTTCGTTTACTTTACTCCATCATGGGTCGGTGCAAATTAAGATTGATTATCATAGGACGGTGGCGACATATTATAACTGGTGTTATATATTACTCTATTCCTGGTCAGTGTGCTACTTTGCCAAAATATATACATGATGGTGGGCTTGTTTATTATTTGATTCTATTTACTATCATGGGTCGGTGAAGGACAACATATATATATATATATATATATATATATATATATATATATATAGTGTTGTATTCTATGCAGTACCAATATTAGATACAATACTTTACAGTACCATTCTAGACCAATCAGAACCGTTGGATCACTTAATCCATGGATGAGATCACTTGTGCATTTAATGTAATTAATTAAAAGATCAAGCCAATAGTTAAAAAGCTAAAAGGGCAATAAAGGAATTTTCACATTTACATAACTGTCCATCTAAATAGGAATATGATTAGGTCAAATAAAAAAATTAATTAATCCCCCATTTCTCCCGAATCTCATTCTCATGGCTGTTTCTTTTGCTATCAGTTTCTTCCCCACTACAAACCCTAGCCGCACCACCCTGTCACCACCACAAAAAAGCTACTGAACCGCCATCACCACACACGACCCGTCACTACCCGATCCTAAAATCCAAAACTGATATATAATCATGTATACTCGTTTTCAATTGAAAAGAAGACAGTAGCAGTTTGGGGTTTTTGGAGGAGATGTTATCGACAGCAGCAGCAGATCTGATAATATTATGAGGTAATTGTTAATTTTTTTAAAGAGTGACAAATTGATTGGCTGCTTTAACAAAATTAACCTCGTACTATAACAAATCGAATGATGGAAGAATTTTTAATATTGCTGTTGGTGGAAGCGTATTAATTTATTCAGTATATGGAGTTTTTTTGAAGCGAATTGATGAATTTGGATTGTTAAATTCATTGGTTATTGCTCCTGTTTGTCGTATGCGGTACATGTGGGGTGAATTGGTATTGGTCTAAGATGGTTTTGTCATCTATCGCATATATGTGATCTATTTTTCTTTAAGAAACAATTAGTATATTGAGTTGTGTGATGATGTAGTTTTGTATTGTCATTGTAATTTGTTATTAGGCCTCTGTTACTTTATTTAACTATCATATAATATTAATCATTTTAAGGATTTAGGAAGTATTTTTTTAAGGCGTGCACACATGTTCTTTGAAGGCGTGCATAAGTGTTTTTTGTAATGATTATAGGTTCCTTTTGTTGTCATGGGTAGTAAAAGTTCATATTGTTTTTGTCATGTTAATTTTGTGATAATCTGCTGTTTGAGGATGCATGTCGTGTCTGTCTGTGCAAGCAGTGGTCTGCTTGTTTGGTAATAGCATTCTTGTGATATTGGTCTACTATTGTGCATATGTGTTTTTGATAAATTCATTTATTTGTTAAAAAATGAATGCTAAATGTATTTGTTTTTTATGTCTCGTTGATTGATTTTCACAAATAATATGATTAACTATTTGATTTTTTTGTTTTTGTTTCGAGACAGGGATTGTGTTTTTGGTGCTTTGATTATGAAGTTTATATAGTCACTGCAAACATACATGTTTTTCGAATGGTGCACATATGTTCTAACGAATTTGATCAGAAAGTGAAGCGTGCACGCATGTTCTTCGAATAGTGCACACATGTCTTTGAATTTCTAGCACATCTATATTTAACAATATATATTTGTATTTGAATTGTATTTCATTTGATATCAGATTTTATGTATTGAATTTATGTTTTTTCTTTGTTATAAATTTAGAGATTAATGTATATGTCTATGTTTATGTTTTTTGTTATAAATTCCGAAAATTAAAAAATGTACACTAGAAACATATGTGCAATTACCATTTTAAGCAAAACAAGTTTGATGTATTAACAATTGTATACAAGAAACATATGTAAATTTACAATATTTAAAAAAAAAAAACACTTATGCACTTCATTTTCCTGAAAACATGTAAACTGGAAAAAGAAAATAATTCCGAAAATTATGGAAATTTGAAAACATTTTTTAATTAAAAAAATATAAAAACGAAACTAAAAATGTGTTTGACTATTATGCCCTTTCCAATTAAATAAAAGTGTTTATTAATACTAAATTCCTATTGGTCTAAATTAGTACTGTAAAGTACTGCATCTAATATTGGTACTGCATAGAACGCGCCCCTATATATATATATATATATATATATATATATATATATATATATATATATATATATATATATATATATATATGTTAGAGTTTGTGGATATAAATTAGGGAAAATGATCTAAAAATACATCGAACTTGCCACTTTTTCCTATTGTATGCATAAACTATCTTAATTTTCCTATTGTATCAATAAACTATCTTAATTTTCCTATTGTAACAACTAACGGGGTTTTCGTTAGATTTATTTACATAAATCGTCCTTGTGGTTGCGACTAAATTGCAATGACAGTCCTTAACGGCCGTTAAGTTATTTGCATAAATCGTCCTTGTTGGTCAAGGGTCAACGGGTCAGGTCGGTCAACGGTTCGGGTCGCCACGTGGACCAATGAGGTGGAGCCATGTGTCGGGCGGTATGAAAGAATTATTTATAAAAATTGGAAAAAACTTATAAAAATTCAAAAAGTTTATAAAAATTCTAAAAAGTAAAAAATTTATAAAAATTCTATAAATTTTTTCGAATTTTTATAAATTATATTGCAGTCTAATAACCATGAAATATGTTAAATTATATTGTAAATATGTTCGGTATGTGTTATTATGTCTTGCAGGTACAAGGGTTTGAAAACAAAGCAAAAACGGTGATTTTCAGATGAGTTTCGACAACGTTTTTGCGTTTATCGAGGTTCAGACGAACTCGAAAAATTCTGAGAGCACACCATTTAATTAGTCCACGTGGCGACCCGGCCCGTTGACCGACCTGAACCGACCCCGATGCCACGTGGCACCACTCAGGTGGTGACACGTGGCACCCGACCCGACCCGTTGACCCTTGACCAACAAGGACGATTTATGCAAATAACTTAACGGCCGTTAAGGACTGTCGTTGCAATTTAGTCGCAACCACAAGGACGATTTATGTAAATAAATCTAACGAAAACCCCGTTAGTTGTTACAATAGGAAAATTAAGATAGTTTATTGATACAATAAGAAAATTAAGATAGTTTATGCATACAATAGGAAAAAAAAAGTTCGATGCATACAATAGGAAAAAGTGGCAAGTTCGATGTATTTTTAGACCATTTTCTCTATAAATTAATATGCGTATGTCGGGTTTCGAACACGAGACTCGGGATTGCACACAATAAGTAAAAGTTTCAATGGCTTGAATAAATTAAATATATTTTATATTTATATTTATTCATTTCACAAAACAATACTTAACGACAGTTAGTACTTAACGGAGTTAGAGATAACGTTCGTTAAAGGACTAATTATGCAAAGTAGGAAGACAAGGATCTAGAACCCTTATTTTCGGTTTAGATCCGGCCGAACCCTCCCCTAAGCATGGGTTTTCAGTTGGTGACTTGGAGTGGGGAGCAAGATATGTGAAACCTATAAATACATCCCTTGTGTTTCATTGTTTCACTAATCTTGAATCCCTAAGCAAGCCATTCTTCTCCTTCTCTTCCCCTCTAAGCTAGAACCGATCGACCCATTTTTAATCCCAATAGGGATTGGCGATCTAAGTAAAGCTTATAAAGTGTTTGGTTTGTTTTTTGTGATTTGAACCTAGCTTTTTCCATTGGAACGCTAGTATTACGTGTGTACAAGAACGAGTGACAAGCTTATTTTAGCTTGTGTTTATTTGTGGTGTTCGATCCATATAAGCCCTCCCCTAGGGTTTATTATTTTGTTCTTGAAGCACGTGATTCCTTGTTCTTGCTAGGAATCGAATAAGGTACGCTTTCTATTTAAGTTTTAGTTAATTAATTTACATGTTAGTGTAGATCTATTCCGCTGCGTATACTTGTGATGTTTATGTGTTTATAGTCTTTTTATGATTCACATATTCCAACAGTGGTATCAGAGCCAGGTTTTTTAACATGTAATTAATTACTAAAAACCTTGAAAATTGAATCTTGTTGAGATACATGCAATTAATTTTCCAGGGTTTTGTTTTTTAGTAAACCCTAATATGGGTCGACACCCATAATATTTTTTAACATATAATTAATTACTAAAAACCTTAAAAATTGAATCTTGTTGAGATACATGCAATTAATTTTCTAGGGTTTTGTTTTTTATTAAACCCTAATATGGGTCGACACCTATAATATTTTTTAGGGTTTTAGTTTTTGTTAAAAACTTGTAGAAACCCTAGGATTGCATGCAATTTTTAGGGATTAATTAATGAGTACCTTATGTGATGTCGTTAATTAATTAGATTGCGTATATATATTGACATGATAATATGTGACTACATGATTATATGTGCAATATGGGATCCATGACAAAATCTTGCATATTTTGTCATGGAATGTTTGTTGTTTTAATTTGCTACATGATTTTTAAGATAAATCTTAAATTAGGAAAGACCCTGATATATTAATTAAAATTGGTCATGTGCAATATAGTATCTAATTAATCAAAAGTTACGCGGCCAAATTTATTTGGCGTCTGTGGTCCATTGGGTAAAATGACCTCGAAAACCAATGGGAGTTTTATTGATTAGATACATTAAAATTCACATAGATAATTAATAGGATTTATCAAAAAGGTTTGCATGTGGCTATATGATATTGTTAATGATCATATACGTGTTATTAAGTGTTTATTTATTTTCTTTTAATTACTTGTTCTTTGTGTTTAATTATGATGGATTGTAACAACAAAGAGGGTAATTTTTCAAATAAAAAATAAATGAACCTAATAACTATGAAGCCTTTGTAGTAAAAATATTTAATTGCCAAGTCTTATGTGCCGATAGTGGTTCGCTTCGCACGGTAATTTTCTCCCAGGCGAGACTAGTAATTAATAATTTTCTACATAAATTGTTTTAAGCTGTAAATCTTAAAGTTTTAATTGATTGATGCGACTGTACAAAAGTGGTCGAAGCGGCGGACCTATTATTGACAAACTATAAAGTGGGTATAAGGAGGCTTGGCATTAAATTGTCATCCAAAAGGGGCGCGTTTTTAATTAGCTTCGGCGGACGTTTGCCCCTCCGCTCGCCTGCGCGTCAATAATAGACTTACCAAGTACACCATGAAAAAGTACGAAGCATCTTAAGGCAATGTTGTAAGTTTCTCAACGCCATCAATTAAATTTTGTTTATTTAAGCTGCAAATGAGTAAATGTTTTTTGTAGAAAACATATGATACAAAGATGAATGCATGACATCTTTGTACATATTTTTTGATTACACATCAAAATTTAATACCCTTAAAATTTAAGTAATATGCCATCCAACTACAAAAAGGAAAACCTAAGGTTTCATCCTACATCACTAGCAGCCAATGCTGAATGTTGATATTCAAAGGGTGGTTGTCTAAGGGTAAATTGAGTACTTTCATTGCTAGCAGCCAAAGCTGAATGTGATGAAATGACGTCAATTTACAGTTTCTTAAGTTGGTTAACTTAATTGAGCACTTTCATTACTAGCAGCCAAAGCAGATGTAATGGAACGGCGTCAAGGCATAAAGATTTGGGGATGAAACATGCTTACATTTGCAACTGAGGTTGGCATAACATGTAAGTCCCATGATTCTAGGAATTGCAATTGGATATTGGCAATTGAGTGTAGCTCTACCTTATTGAGTACTTTCATTGCTAGCAGCCAAAGCTGATGTGATGAAACGACGTTAATTTGGATCCTAATTTTAATGAAAATTAAATGGTGAAATTTTAATTTTACCGTGGGTGTTTAATTTTCTTGAAAAGTTATTATCGAAAATACTAAAATTGAATTTTGCAAATTCTTTTAATGTATTTAATGCAACGTTAAAACCGTAAATATGGAACATTCTTTTAGTAGTAAATTGATCTGCACCCGTAGGGGTTTTGGATAGAGTCAATTTTTACTGAAAAGAATAAACCAAGTCTACTTTCCGTGTGAAGAGTAAGACTTAATCCTATTCCTTTTCATGAATGAGAAAGGTATAATAGGAAAATTAGAATTGTCTAAATTCTAAGAAATAACTCATTGCAAATTTCTTAAGAAATTGCATGGTTAGGAGTGATTAAATTAGAAGCTAGACTAATTACCGCGAAATTGGTAAAAGGCAAACAAGAATGTTTGATCTAGTTGTTATGCTTTAACCATTTAAAGGTGCTACATACCATGATGGGGATGGTAGACCTAACTAAGGAAGAAATTGCATACCAATTCTTTCAAGTTAATTGCATTGATGGATATTCCATCATTCACAAAGTAGAATACATTCTTTGAAGTAGCTTAGTAGTGTTACGTAAGGGATTCATCAAAGGTGTAGGAAAGTAAACAGCACGCTTTTTACTGGTGATGCAACACTTACAATGTTGTCAAATCCAGTGGGAGCATTCTGTTGTAATTAACTGAATAATGAGTTCATGTAGTGATCTTAAATTCAGTGGGAGCTACAAGTCTTGGTAGTTACCCGGATTATCTCTAGAATTTCCTGAGATAAAATACTTTCCAATTATAAACACTTGTGGTATTAAGGATAGTCGTGTACGTTTCCTTACTAGACGAGGTGATTATGTATCTACTTATATCTATGACACAAATCATATCGATCAAATAAGCAAACAATTGGCATGTTGTTTATCTGATACATAATGTTGTTCCATGCACAAGTGGGAGAAATCTTATTGTGTGCAAGCAACAACATAAAGGAATATGATTTAAAGGGTTCTCTTGACTGCAAGGTCAGAGATTGATGTTCTAATGTGTTTTATACACATTCTAATTTATAGAACACTTGGAGTTAATATCTACTTTCATTACTAGATATTAATGACAAGGTAAATTACATACTTTCATCATTGCAGCCTCAGCTGATGTGATGAAACTATGTTAATTTACAAGTTTCTATAATTAGATAAGTATTTAAACAAGTGTCGATATGATAATAAGACTACTTCAAAGGTAAATATTTATGTATTATTATAATGACATAAATAAATGAAGTAATCTTATACTACTTCATATTTAGATGTTTATGTATTCTTGGAATGACATAAAATATATGAAGTAATAAATTAACTTGAAATAATAATGAAACCAAGTTGTGGTGTTCATGATTACTTTAGTTATGCATATTTATATTTTTAGTATAAAGATATAAATATGAAGTCTTTTATTGCTATAAGACTTATAACAAAGTAAGACGTTATCTTGTTATGTTTTTTAATTAAGACATATACAAGAAGTCATTGAGTTGATTAATGACTTATAACGTAAATTGGGATTATAACAGTTATGTCTTCTTGGTAAGACATAGACATGAAGTGATTTGAACAGAATTACTTATGTTATAAAGCATGCAATTGGCTTGGAAAACCTATTATACCATCAAATTGACCTAGTTGGTAAATAGGTAAGCCAAAACGAAATATATTTATCTCACATATTGTAAGATTATCTTACAATATTAATCATAATGAAATACATAGTATTTATGGTATGTTCAATTAGGAAAATCAAACTCTTGTTAAATTGTTTGATTTGAGATAACTATATCTTCTATTCTTCCTAAAGATATCAAGGTTAGGAAATTAAGTAAGCATTGGATATACTCAATTAGACTCCAACCTAGAAGATTAATAAGACACCATTTAATATGGAATGTGATCAATCACATTAAGTCTTAAAATTGAAGTTCAGAATTTGTTAAACTACTTTTGAGTAGGTTATTAACAAATTAAGGTTAGGAACTGTCAATATGTATTTGTAAAGTCCCAAAAGAGAACAAGTTTGTGTTGCTCTATTTGCTAAGTATTTATAGATTAGCTATAAATTACAAAAGGCAAGTGGGAGTTTTATCTTGATGAGATAAAATTACGAGATACATAATCTTCTTAAAATACGCTAGCTAAATCATAAAGAGGATTTAACATGTTAGTGTTAAATCTCAAAGATGATGGAATTCTTATTCATAGATCCGCAAGGATATCTCAAATATTTGTAGAATATGTTGAGGGTTATGAGTTACAGGATCATGGTATGCCTGTTAATAAATTGCAAATGTTAATTTGGCAAATTACTCATACTATGAATAATTAGATGCAGTCCAAAAAGATAACTAGTTTGGAAACGTAGTTAATCTTAAACTCTATAGTAACACTATAGAATGGAAATGAATTTTTGCAAAGAAAATGAAAATCCTAGAGATTTAAATTCTTGTGTAGAAATCATAATGGACAAATTTGTATACATATTTAATGTATGGAAAATTATCAAACACACTTAAGTAATTAAATGTGATTGAAATTCTTTCTAAGCACATTAAATATATAAAGATTATGATTGTCATTATCAGTTTCTTTTATATGAAATTAATAATGGAATATCAAAACCCTTTCTTGAATAATTACTTGAGCGAGGACGAAAAGTAATTGAAAGGTGTAAGATCCCGCAAAAATCCATTATAATCATACTCATTAATCAAGAATAAACTCGAGTTACTGATAAATAAAACCCATTTTTACGAGGGAATTTAAACTTTTCTCTTATATGTTATTATTAACACGTTACGTTTCACAAGTATATGTTAAATAACGACACGAACTCGAGACATAATTCGATCACGACACCACTTTTTCACGAATGAAGACCAATGGCAATACTTATATTAAATTAAATTCCACTCCATAATTACCTTAAATTAATCTTGAACATTTTAATTACAATATATCCAACTATAATTAATATCACTAATTACCTACTAATCCTACAAATACAAACCAAACGGACCGGATTAACATACCCAGCCCATCACCATTCGTCCACTGTTCTAGGCCCAAACCCCAAATTCAGTTTTAACTTTATAAACTTTTATGGAATTCGACTTCCACAACCCCTCCAAATCAGCTCGCGTACTCTCAAATATTAAACGCAACCCTCGAATATTTTTACACCATCTCATTCACGACCCACTAGACTATTCGAGTACCAAGTTTCAGAAACTCAAGTCGAGTTTTGATATGATCGTGAAGACCAAATTTTTTGTCCCACTTCTACCCAAAACGTGTGGACAAAAATCTCGAAACTCAACTAATTCGAACCCCGACTTTTCCTACGTTCCACAAATAATATTCTTAACATAATGTGATGTTTATAATACCCTTAGGACAGCAGCATGTGAATATGGCTCGCTAAACCCACTTGACACCCGTTTTTATTACAAACCGAATACATATACATG
The DNA here is from genome assembly GCA_021014915.2 of Artemisia tridentata subsp. tridentata. Taxonomy (NCBI): domain Eukaryota; kingdom Viridiplantae; phylum Streptophyta; class Magnoliopsida; order Asterales; family Asteraceae; genus Artemisia; species Artemisia tridentata. Next base: position 93,321,870 of record CP139507.1, on the reverse strand, counting down.
CCAACAACTAAAGACAAGATTACAAACCCTCCCATACCTCCCAATGATGTTTTAAAGTCAGAAGCATGCACTCTAAATACTGCTCATCCACAGTGGCAACCTATCATTGAGTTAAAAGTCTTCAAAGTCAATAGAAACGTGTGAATTGCATTCTATAAGAATACCATCCTATCTCACTCTATTTTGCTCACACCCCACTTATTTCACTCGCACTAAATACCTTAAAAACCCAGAATCATTTGTCTCTCTGTTGGGAATGCAATTCGAGTAGAAGAAGTCAATACGTAAAACGTATTCGTGTACCTACAAGCTCACTGTCTCACTCTTGTGCTACGATCGAACCACACAGTTTCTTCACCACCTCTAGAAGGTGTAGTAAGTATTCTATTACCTTCTCTATTTTCCATTTCTCACTAACACAAACTCACACATGCATGCTACATTTTTACGTTCGAACGTATCATTTATTTTGCATAGGTCGTATACGTTCTTTTATTTGAGTAGATTGCATGAAACCCACCTATTTATAACTCTCACTGAGGACGAGTTAAAAATCACACTAGTGCACGTTAGAATACATGCATGCACCCTCTTTTGTTTTTCCACTCGAACGTATAACACTTCTATATTTTGAAACACACGTTAACTTATGTAGAATGTTGAACTCTCTTTTGGGAGTCTTGACAGTTATCTCACACACACCATTTATACGTTAACATTTCATGCATTATTCGAACATGTACAAGCTTTATATATCACACGTACACTATAAACAAAAACTGGAGAACACTAAAAATATGCTATGTGTTTTGTATACATAAAATAACCCAAGTCGCCTAGAACACAAGTCCATAACTCCCGAATTAACTTAATGACTATATCTTATCTTTATACGACCCAAAAGACCCTACTACTAGCTACGTTTTTCATATAAACATCTTAAAAAAATACTCATGTTTCGACCACCCAAAACTGCCAAAGCAAAGCGCATAAACCATATTTGGAAAATAACTAAAAATGATTAGTGGGCTTAGACTATGGCTCGTTAAGGCCCATTTAAATGGAAAATGAGCTACTGACCGAATAAGCTATCAAAATAAGCTTTAATAATCTTAAATAAGCCTCACAAAAAGTCGCCTACCTTTTTCCCATATTATTTGCACTTTTGGACTAAAAATGTAACGCAAATTGACTATAAGGACTGAAACTGCCAAACTATGAAACTTGTGGACTGAAGCTGTGAAAACAGTTTATACAGGACTTAAATTGACATATCATTGAACTCCAAGCCTTATTTGTACTTTTTGACAATTTTTGGACTATTATTGGACTATGGACTTAACGAAGGACTAACGACGTAACGCAAGCACAGTTAGGGTAAAAAGTGTAAAATCTGGAAAAGGACAAGGACCAACTATTTTCACTTGACATTCTCATTTCATTTTCCATTTTTCATCATTTCATCACTTCATATGCATTTTATACATTCTAGTTATGTATTATTTCATTTTTATTATTTATTAGAAATTTAACTTCACTCGCATATCATTTCATCATATTTTGAGGAGATAATATTTCGAGTCGAGTGACATAAGAATCAAGATAATATCATAATTTCCTTAACTTGAGGCATTTTAAGCATATCACACTCACATCATCAAATCGTTATACGATTTCTCACTTTCACACTCATCGTTAGTTATAAGTCGAATACTTAGACATTCCTCATATCCAGGTCTCATAGTGAGGACATTTCCGTGATCATAAGCCTTACTTGATCTTATAATTCCATATTGACAAATACACTCCAGTTGAGTCGTGGCCCCTACTTTTAATACTTGTTTTTAATAACTCTTTTGGGGGAGATACATGCTTCAACTGTTTTAAGTTTACTTTTATACTCTGAAAACTCTCATGATTTATTCAAAATCATCAACTATGTTTTACATGTTTTGAATCACCCTTTGGCAGGGATATATGCTCGTTATACTTGCAAACTGCTTGCTTAGCTTAAATACTATATTTGAAAAATAACATTTTCAAGCTACTTGTTGTAACAAGATACTGAGACTCATTATATGCATTCATATAACAACTGAATGTACTGTTAACTTTACTATGACATTTCTACATTTCAACAAGAAATAATTGCCAAGACTAAAGTACGCATATTCTATGAAACCCGAACCCTATATTGCCTAAGTTTACCTATATTGCCATAAAGTCCCTCGATCATGAGCCATTAATCACTGCGGTGAGCGCGAATATAGTGGACAGCTTCGAAACCTGTTAGAGGCTAACGACCTATCCCACTAAATACTGGACGGAATGCCTTATGGTTAGTCGTATTTAGTCGCGATACACTATATTTGAGAAATAATAGGATGTGGCAATCACCTATTACCTGAGGGCAAAACCATCAGTAACCTGATGTGACTCCGCCGTTTTACGGTACCTTTGTTAACGTTTTGCGCGTCATGAGGCTTAGGGAAATATAACTTTATGAATATATATGTCTTCCTATATATATTTGGATACAGCTGTATTTAGTAACCACCACTCCGCACTGATAGACATCAGACTTTTTTACTATTTTTTTCACTATGTGTTTGGATCATGTATTATGTACTTGGAACTTAACTGTTATCATATGTGACCTAGTTGTGTCTTCTGATAAAGACAACTCAATGCTTGGCATATTGTTATTTTAAAAGTTGAACCATCATTTCATTTCGAGCATATAAACTTGAAACCTCTGAGCATCAGAATTCATAAATGTTTTACTCATGGATTTTTATCCAATTGCAAACTGACTATTTACTTCAGAAAGTACTAGTATTTATTTCAAATATCACTGTACACCTCTTAAATTTATTGAAAGAAAGTTATTTTCTATCAAACTCCACGAACTCACCAACCATTGTGTTGACGTTTTAAGCATGTTTATCTCAGGTAATCAACGGAGCAGGACAAGACACGGAGCGGGCATTATATACTCTGATAACTTAAATGGTGTGAAAATCAAATATGTCATTCTTTCCAAATTACCATACTTTTATGGGATTTTCAAATCAGATATTTCAACCTTTGTACCAAAACTATTATTTGAATGACATATAACTTTCAAAACGCCTTTTTCCAAGCCATTTTCTGAAATTTTGACTTCGATCCTCAGTATAACACCTTAATTACTTTCCGCTGCCACATAACAAATTAGGGGGTGTTACAGATTGCCATCAGAGCCACAGGTTATAGAGAATCAATTGTTTTCAAACATTGAACTATAACTACACTTTCAAAATAAATGATTTTACACCATACCATTTTACGCCCCCCGTGTCTGTAGACTGCCGTGCTCAATATATTACCTACTAAGATTGTTTTGTACTAATCTTTACATGCTTAATGTTTACTCTTCACACATTACACACCGTATTATTTTACACTCAATGTTACACCTTAAACGTATGAATATTCATAATTACTATTTTCGATTGCTACGGTACCATGTCTTTCAAACTAGTCGATATCACCAAGACTACCCCTCCTACTACACATGCGTCACCTACCTACCAAATTGCACCAGATACTAAAGATCCTTATGTAAAAATGTCACAACCCCAGCCTGACATAGAACTCACTCAGAAATCACCTCCGTCATCATCTACTCACTCACCTCCACGTCAGAAACTTAGGAGAGCAACCGAATCCAATTCAGATGAAGATTTGATTGGTGGTCAACCAACATTTGAATTTGGACAGCGTTCACACCAAGAGATGACTTGGAAGAAGATCAAGCTAAATTCTCCCTTGCCTAATACCTCAGATTTCTCCATGCCAGATATCCCAGAGAATGTATCCTCACCCAATTCTCCTGACTACAATGTAGACACCTATGAATCCATATGGATTCGCCTTCACCAACACACCAGCATACTAGACACTCACTCTGAACAGCTAAAAGAGTTACACCCATTACGATTCGAATGGTATGACCGTAACATTGATACCCTGTTCAAGAGGACAGATGCTGAGAGACGAGAAGTGTTTGGTTTAAGAGTGAATGTTGGTACCATGAAGGACAATTACGAACAAGAACTTAGAAACTTGGATGCCAGAACCCGCTGTTTGGGTAGAGGCCACACCCAAACACACATTAGGATTGAGGACATTGAAAGAGCATTATGGTTAGCAAGAGACACAGCAAGAACCCAAAGCTAAAAGATTGCAGCCTTGGAAAACATGTTGGCTAACCAGATGAATGCATGCCAGGAACGCTTCTCAGCCATGGAAGCTGCACAACTGGATCTTGAGGCAGAAGTTAGACGTCTACGTCAGAGACGTAACTGATCTTAAGTATCGTTGTTGTACTTAATAAACCAAATAGTTTTGGTTAGTATTCCATGTATTTCTCAATAATTCTGTAACTCTCAGAAATTGTAATCGACTTTTAACCTATGACAGTCTTTTTCCATTATATCCTTCTGATGAAAACAAATTCATCCCACCAAGCCCTATTATAATGCTATGAGTGCAAAGAGCCATGCAAAACCTCAACATTTGTTACTCTCTTAGGTAAACAAATGACTCTACGTGAATCAATGAGACATTAATAAAAGACCTTGTGTTGGTTGTTTTGCAAAAATCAATCAAACAAGTTATTAGAGTTATGTCAATATTGATGATTGTATTCAAACTTACTATGATATTATCAGTGATTGTACATCAAATATACCACGACTAAACAATAAACCATAGAAGTCCAAGAACAAATCTTCAAAAGAAAACTTGATGAATGAAGAGAAAGTTGTTGAACTTCAGCTTTTGTAGATGAATTCGTTTGTTCCTTAGCAATCCCATATCAAGAGATGATCATTATTTCATGATGCTACCCAGACACATCGTATTTCTATGATCCTCAGTTAGTTTTGATTTTGTATTAAGATCACATTGTTAGCAATAATATGCAATACTTTATTATTGAAATTATTCTAATGATAAAGTGAATACTAAATCAGTGTTTCTTGTTGTAGTCATTGAAGGTGGCCAACATGAGCAACACCCATACCGCCTCAGCACTTACCACAACCATGATTCCTAAAACCATCGGGGAACATGAAAACAATATCGTTACAGTGGTACATGAAATGACTACCATAGTTCACCCGAGAGATAACGGCATAGTAAGAAAAGAAAGAAGGAAGGCTATACCTTGTAAGCATAACTACAAAAGTTTCATGGGGCGTAGACCAATTTACCTAAAGGGTTCAAGAAAAAGGACTAAACGTATACGTACATGTGCCCAAAGAATTAGGCAAGATATTGCACTTAAGAAAAATAACCAAAAGCGAAAACTTGAGGAGAAAAGATCCTTTATCCTCAACGAATGTGAATTCCACAATGATGTTTGCATCCGCAATCATCTACAAGACCGCATTAACTATCTTCGCCAGCAATGGCCCAAATCAAAAGTTGGAAGAAACTGTGTCACCACTTCTACTAAAAGAGACAACTACTATGGAAAGCAACCTCTATGCCAAAGATCTAAGATGCATCACACCAGACATTTCATTGCGAAATGCGGAAGGTGCCGAAAAGCAGGCCACAAGACAAGAGATTGCAAAGCCATGGAAGGAAATGAGCAACCATCATCCATAAAATGCCATGAATGTGGTGAAATGGGTCATTACAAGAGTCATTGCCCGAACTACAAAGCCCATTGGGAGCCCAAGATTTGTACAAGGGAATAAGAACTCGTCGAAGAATCTTAACTGTGTCGAAGAATGACCTCTATGTTAAGCAGATGAATGGATTCCTACTGTAAAATAAATAAACTCTAGTCTAGAACTATCTAAGTTATATTTCCGTTTGTATTTACCTTAGGTACGATGGATGTAACCTAAGTGTAACAGTTATCCTTCTACCGTGTGAGAACTCTACCTTGTAATATTTCCATGATAATTATAATTTACGTCTATTTCAATTTCTATTCCACCTCTCTATTCATAGTCGTTATGTAACAACACACTAATATTACCCGAAGGATTTAATTAACACCATTTTGACCAAACCATAGGTTGATACCACATTGTAAGAAATCCTCACCTATAACCTAAATTTATACCAAGAATATCCAAATATCACTTTAGAAAAATTTCTGACTTATCATTGGAGTATGAACAAAAACTTTATAATTCTTTTGAAAATAATCAGAGGGTGTCTGACTTTGTGACAGAACCATTATAATTGAACCATGTAAAACTCTTTGAAGAAGCATAAATACCATGATGACTGAACCAAGCGTTACATCATTTGGTCCTCAATTATACATAGCCTAGCTACCTATGTATAATTTAGGAAGAATCATGTTATAAATGGAACAGTTATCTTTTCAAAGTTTTTTAATAACAATTTTCATTCCAAAAACAGAATTTTGAGACAAAATAAATTGTTCATAAACCTCACTTTTAACCAACCCCAGTAAGATCTACACTTATTACCCATTACCTTATTATAAGAAGTCGAGAAAAGTACGAAATTAGAAACTATAAGAATTCACAACAAGATGAGGAAAACACAAATAACATAAATTTTATTAGAACCCACGAAAATTAATACATAGCGAGACGATTAACATCGGAAGTGCTAATAATACAATAAACACAATAAAAGGCATAGAATCTTCAATAGGTTGGCCCACCATAGCAACAAAAACCACCACTAACCCAGCGATAGCAAGAGCAACCACAGGATGAATCACTTTGATTATTCTGCATCGTAAATGCAACAAAATATTAAAAGCCACAACGGGACTAATTCGTAGACATAAAGGTAAATGAGTTTTATTCCACACTTGTTAAAGGTTACATAGAAACACAACAAATAACCATTACAAGCGACACTAGCTTAAAAACTATTACCCCTAAAATTTATCCACAACAATGGCTAGGATTGTGAGGGGTACGAAAACCAACAAATATCAGATCAAGTGGCCGGAATCTTCGCCGGGGAGGAGAGCTAAACAAGCGGCGGCAAAGACGATAAACATGGTTGCAAAAATAATGGCGAACGGCGGCATTATTTTGTTTTGGGAGAGATGAAGTGAAAAGGTAAAGTGGGGAAAGAAAAAGGGGAAAGTAAATAGGGTATTTATAGGGAAAAACTAGCCGTTATTTTACTATTCACGACCATTAAGTTACAAATCACTACCATTAAAAATCCACTAGTCTCGACCGCTAGAACACTAAACATTAAGTGTTATATACTTCCTACTCTCGGATGTTATTTTCACTATTCATAGCCTATAAATTCATTAGTTGACCAAACATTCAAACTTAATTCGTCTGGTACGAATAAATCAAATTGGATCATGTTTCCTCGATATTCAAATAAAAATCTCTCGACGACACTTTCCATAAACCCTCATTCCTAAACACCACATTTTTCAACACCTATCACGGACTGAACTTCGAGACGAAGTTCAAAATTGAGGGGTGGATACTGTAAGATACCGCAAAAATCCATTATAATCATACTCATTAATCAAGGATAAACTCAAGTTACTGATAAATAAAACCCATTTTTACGAGGGAATTTAAACTTTTCTCTTATATGTTATTATAAACATGTTACGCTTCACAAGTATATGTTACATAACGACACGAACTCGAGACCCAATTCGATCACGACACCACTTTTTCATGAATGACGACCAATGGCAATACTTATATTAAATTAAGTTCCACTCCATAATTACCTTAAATTAATCTTGAACATTTTAATTACAATATATCCAACTATAATTAATATCACTAATTACCTACTAATCCTACAAATACAAACCAAACGGACTGGATTAACATACCCAGCCCATCACCATTCGTCCACTGTTCCAGGCCCAAACCCCAAATTCAGTTTTAACTTTATAAACTTTTATGGAATTCGACTTCCACAACCCCTCCAAATCAGCTCGCGTACTCTCAAATATTAAACGCAACCCTCGAATATTTTTACACCATCTCATTCACGACCCACTAGACTATTCGAGTACCAAGTTTCAGAAACTCAAGTCGAGTTTTGATATGATCGTGAAGACCAAATTGTTTGTCCCACTTCTACCCAAAACGTATGGACAAAAATCTTGAAACTCAACTAATTCGAACCCCGACTTTTCCTACGTTCCACAAATAATATTCTTAACATAATGTGATGTTTATAATACCCTTAGGACAGCAGCATGTGAATATGGCTCGCTAAACCCACTTGACACCCGTTTTTATTACAAACCGAATACATATACATGCCAACAACTAAAGACAAGATTACAAACCCTCCCATACCTCCCAATGAAGTTTTAAAGTCAGAAGCATGCACTCTAAATACTGCTGATCCACAGTGGCAACCTATTATTGAGTTAAAAGTCTTCAAAGTCAATAGAAACGTGTGAATTGCATTCTATAAGTATATCATCCTATCTCACTCTATTTTGCTCACACCCCACTTATTTCAGTCTCACTAAATACCTTAAAAAACCAGAATCATTTGTCTCTCTGTTGGGAATGCAAGTCGAGTAGAAGAAGTCAATACGTAAAACGTATTCGTGTACCTACAAGCTCACTGTCTCACTCTTGTGCTACGATCGAATCACACAGTTTCTTCACCACCTCTAGAAGGTGTAGTAAGTATTCTATTACCTTCTCTTGTTTCTATTTCTCACTAACACAAACTCACACATGCATGCTACATTTTTTACGTTAGAACGTATCATTTATTTTGCATAGGTCGTATACGTTCTTTTATTTGAGTAGATTGCATGAAACCCACCTGTTTATAACTCTCACTGAGGACGAGTTAAAAATCACACTAGTGCACGTTAGAATACATGCATGCACCCTCTTTTGTTTTTCCACTCGAACGTATAACACTTCTATATTTTGAAACACAAGTTAACTTATGTAGAATGTCGAACTCTCTTTTGGGAGTCTCGACAGTTATCTCACACACACCATTTATACGTTAACATTTCATGCATTATTCGAACATGTACAAGCTTTATATATCACACGTACACTATAAACAAAAACTGGAGAACACTAAAAATATGCTAAGTGTTTTGTATACATAAAATAACCCAAGTCACCTAGAACACAAGTCCATAACTCCCGAATTAACTTAATGACTATATCTTATCTTTATACGACCCAAAAGGCCCTACTACAAGCTATGTTTTTTGTATAAACATCTTATAAAAATACTCATGTTTTGTTGGGCTATGAAATATCAAAGTACTGCTAAAAGTCAAAGTACTGCTACTCAAGTCAAAGTACTGCTGTTCGACTAAAGTACTGCTGCTCGTTGAAGGACTGCTATGCAAATAGTTTAAGGACTAATGTGTAATTCTAGAATGTTCGTATTAGATTAGAGTTATAATTAGAATTACTTGTCATTCAAGTTTGTAAACCGACTAGGGTTTTCCTTGTGCCTATAAAAGGATCCCTATGTTGGCATTAGAGATATGTTTTTAGATATACGATTATAAGCGATTAGAGAAAAGTATTAGTCGATTGTTAGAAGTATTAGTGATTAGAGTTTGTTAGTGAATCTGTGTAAGAAAGCAGGTTCAAGGTTTTAATAATATTCAAAGTTGTTCTTCTTAGCTTTGTTGAAGTAGATTCCGCATACTTAGCAAAGTATATCAGTGTTTCATTATTAATAGTTTTGAATTCATTCAAAGTTGTTAAACCGTAGACAAGCTACAAGTTAGTTTGGTCAGAGTATATCGATCCAACAAGTGGTATCAGAGCTTGTGTGGAAACTCTGATTAAGAAGAAACCCTTAAAACCGATTTATCAACAAACCCTCAACAATGTCGACTGAAGCTGCACCTATCCCATCCATCACCTCACTCAGAATTCCTATCATCAAGAAGGGAGAATATGATCTCTGGAGCATGAAGATGAGACAGTACCTTGCTATTACTGACCATGCTCTATGGGATGTAATTGTCAATGGTAATGTTGTTCTTGATGAACCTTTACAAGTTGAAGGACCACCCAAACCACCTCAACCAACCTTGCCAGCAGCTACAAAGAGAAATCAAGATAAGGCTCTCAACATACTGTTGTCTACTATTCCTGATGGTCACCTACTGAAGTTCCATGATGCTAAGGATGCAAAGCAATTGTGGGCTGCGATCAAGACAAGATTTGGAGGTAATGATGCTTCAAAGAAGATGCATAGAAACTTATTGAAGCAGCAGTTTGAAACCTTCACTATTGGTGAAAGAGAAGGTCTTGATGCTGCCTATGACAGATTCCAAAATCTACTTAGTATGCTAGAACTGTATGGAGCAGAGGTATCTGTTGAAGATGCAAATTTGAAGTTCTTAAGGAGTTTGCCATCTGTCTGGCATGTGGTTGCTACTATGATTAGAGGACAACCTGGATTGGAATCTATGGACTTTGATGATCTCTATAACAATTTGAAAGTGTACGAGCAAGAGTTGAATGGTCACAGTTCTCAGAAAACTCACAACATAGCTTTTGTGTCTTCTGAAAACAGAAGCAGTACTTCCATTAAAAGTACTGCTTATCCTTCTTAAAGTACTGTTGGTGATTCACAGCATGTTTGCACAACCTCAACTACTCCCATCCCATCACCAACAAACAACACCAATTCTGATGAAGTTGTATGTTCTTTCTTTGCACAACAAGCCACTTTACCTGTTACCTATCAAGAAGACTTGTTGCAGATTGAAGAAGATGCTTTAGAGGAGATTGACATAAGATGGCAAGTAGCTATGATCACTGCTAGGATCAAGAAGTTCATGAACAAGACAGGAAGGGGAATTGATTTCAAAGCCAAACAAGGTATAACTTTTGACAAATCCAAGATTGAATGTTTCAATTGTCAAAAGCTTGGACACTTTGCAAGGGAATGCAAGTTTGCAAAATATCAGGCAAACAGGATGATTGAACAACCCAAGGTTGAAAGAAAGGAGGTTCCTATTACTGAATCACAACCAAAAGCTTTGGTGGCTCAAGAAAATTTAGCAGAGATTGACTGGAGTGCTGAATTTGATGATGAACCTGTAACCTATTCTATGGTTGCAATGGAAGAGTTTGATTGGGGCACAGCTTTTGATGAGGAACCAGGATATGCTGCTTTGGAATCAAGAGATGGTCTTGGAAGCTTTGAATGGAGCTTGGAGGATGAAGATGAACCTGTTCAGATTGCTATGGTAGCTACTTCACCAAGTTCATCCAATGTCTCTGAGGTATGCTCTAAGTGTAATGATGTTTATCAAAAGTTGCTTAAAGAATATGTGACTGAAAGAGATAATTGTAGAACAGCTAGGTCTGAGGTACCTGGTTATCAATTAACTTTAGAGTCAATGGAAGCCAAAATATTAACACATGAAAATAATGAAATGGCTTGGGCAGAAAAATATGAGCAACAAGATTACCAATTGAAATTAAGTGAATGGAAGTTAGGATGTAAGGTGTCTGAATTAGAAAAGATTACTAAGGAAAGAGATACTTTGTTAGAAAAACTTGGTAGTATTAAACAGGCTGGTCTATCACATATTCAATTTGTTGAAAAACAAAGAGTCATAAACAGTAGAGCTGGACTAGGTTATGGTGAAGATAGTAGTTCAGATGAGACCTCACCTAGTGATAAGGAAGCGACCCCACCTAGTGCTAAGGAAGAGATTCCACCTAGTGATGATGACCTTACAAGCTCAGAAGAAAACACATATAGGAATGAGGAACCAATTAGTGAATCACCTCCTAAGTTTAAGAAAGATAAGGAGTACCACTCAGTTCCTCCACCCACTGGTCAGTTTCAACCACTTAGGACAGATGTTTCTCGTTATGGTGTAGACAACCTAGAGTTTAGGAAGAAGATTACTAGTTCTGAGAAACCTAAGAATGATTTTCAAAGGGGTAATGATCAAAAGTTTCCTACAGCCTTTCAAAAACAAGCAGTACCTCCAAAAACTTTTCAAAGTACTGCTGGACATTCAGCAGTACCTCCAAGAGAAACTTTTCAAAATACTGCTCACTATAGGAAATCTTTTAATCATAGAAGAGGATTTGGGAATATGGAGAGAAAGTTATGTTATGTATGCTATAGTCCTGATCATTTGATTAAGCACTGTGACTTACATTCAGAATACTTAAGTCAGTTTCCAAAGAATAGGTCTACCACCCATAAGCCAAGAGAGACTAGACCAGTTTGGAATCACTCAAATAGGGTTAACCATAGTAATTTCTCCAAAGACTATAGGTACCCTCACCAGAAAAGGATGTTTTCCAAATCACCAGTACCTTCACACACTGATAAGTCTCAAGAAGTACCTTCTCAAAGGACTGATAAGTTTTCACCCACTCATGGTACTGCTAACACTTTTTCACATAGAAGACCTAAGAGATTCAATTCATATAAAAGGTCTTACACCTCAAGCAGAGTACCTAGATCAGAGAAACCTAAGGTCAAACGAAATTGGGTTAAGAAAGAAAGTACTGATGGGGAACAAGAAGTACTTTCATCAGATAAGGGTGAAACAGGGAGTGTTGTTGATAATACAACATAGGACATGGGACCAACTCAAATAATCATTGACCATGCCTTTAAAACCAGTGGAGATTACATACTGAAGGAATTCAAGTATGTCACTCCACAAGGGGAACACAAGTCAGTAATGGCTTGGGTTCCTAAAAGACACTAACCCTTTCTTTTACTGTGCAGGGCAACCCAGAAGAGGAGCTTAAAGATCATATTATTGTTGATAGTGGTTGCTCTGGCAGTATGACAGGGGACAAGGAGATCTTGTCAGATTTTAAGGCATATTATGGAGGAAGAGTTGCATTTGGTAATGATCCTGATGGAGGAAGAATCACTGGCAAAGGAACAATCAAGGCTGGATGTATTGATTTTGAGAATGTTAGATATGTGAAGGAGCTCAAGTTCAACCTATTGTCAGTATCTCAAATTTGTGACAAGAAGTACCCAATTCTGTTCACTGATACAGAATGTCTCATTCTCTCCCCTGAGTTCAAATTTGTTGATGATCACTTTCTAACATTGAGAGTACCAAGAACCAATGATGTGTACAGTTTAGACTTAAAGAGTCTCAATTCTGCTGGAAGATCAACATGTTTAGTAGCAAAGGCATCATTGGAAGAAGCACATCTGTGGCATAGAAGACTAGGTCATGTTAATTTTAAGAACATCAACAAGCTGGTCAAAGGAAATTTAGTTAGAGGTTTACCTTCCAAAACATTCAAGACTGATCATTCATGCTTGGCTTGCAAGAAGGGTAAACAACATAAAGCTTCATGTAAGAAGCTTGGGGAAAGAGATATTAGAGAACCTTTGGAGTTGCTACACATGGATCTGTTTGGACCAGTTTCAGTAGAGAGTTTAAACAAGAAGAAGTACTGCTTGGTTGTGACAGATGATTGTAGCAGATTTAGTTGGGTCTTTTTCTTGGGATTCAAAGATGAAACCTTTGATGCTATTCATGACCTGATAGTAGCCCTTGAAAATCAATTAAGACTCAAAGTAAGAGGTATTAGATGTGATAATGGAACAGAATTCAAGAACAAGCATATGGATGAATTCTGTGCCAAGAAAGGGATCAAGAGAGAGTTTAGCATTGCTAGAACACCCCAGCAAAATGGAGTTGCAGAAAGAAAGAACAGGACTTTGATAGAAGCAGCTAGAACAATGCTTGCAGATTCCCAATTACCTATTCTCTTTTGGGCTGAAGCCATAAGTACTGCTTGCTATGTGTTAAATAGAGTTTCAGTAACTAAACCTCAGATGAAGACACCTTATGAGTTACTAATGGGAAAGAAACCAAACATTCATTTTCTAAAACCTTTTGGCTGCTCTCTGACTATTCTTAATACCATTGACTCTCTGGGAAAATTTGATGGTAAGTCAGATGAAGGATATCTATTGGGTTATTGTACAAATAGCAAAGGTTTTAGAGTTTATAACAGGAATACCAAAAAGGTACAAGATTGTCTTCATGTTGAATTTTTGGAAGATAAGGAAACTCAGAAAGGTAAAGGTCTTGATTGGATGTTTGATCTTGATCTCAAGTTCACTCCATCTATGAATTATGTTCCTGTTAGAGAAGAGAATCAGGCTAATCACAAAGAAGATGATTCTCAGTACATTGTTCATGGAGTCAATGTTACACCAGAAGATATTCCTGACAAAGAACCTGAAGTTACTGATGAGGAACAAAGTACTGCTCACCCAACTAATACAGTATCTGATGAAGATCAAGCAATACAAGATGAACTTAATAGGATGATTTTTCAAGAAACTATAGCCCAATCCTATGAAGATGAACAAAGGAAGGCTTATGAAGCTGCAAAGAAAAAGAGTAAATTTCAAGATACTGTTCACAGTACTTTTGATCAAAGTACTGCTGATCTTTTTGACAGTACTTCTGGTGTGTTAGAACAATCAAATTGGAACAATGCTGATAATTCCAATGTTGATGATGATGATTTGGATAATGCTAACATTCCTGGATTAGAAGAAGTTGATGATGAGTTTAATCCAGAAGGTATTTTCTCCAATGAAGGGATTGATTTTACTAACTTGGAGTCTGATCTTCCAGTACCACCAACACCTACATTGAGAGTTCATAAAGCTCATCCTCAAAGTAACATTATTGGATCACCCTCTTCAGGAGTGGTTACAAGGAACAAAGTTAAAGGACTTTCTAAGCAACATACTGCTTTACTTAGCTTTGTTTACAAACAAAACAGGATGAATCACAAGGATCAACAAACATGCCTGTTTGCTTGCTTTCTATCTCAAGAAGAACCCAAGAAGGTAGCTCAAGCTTTAGCTGATGAAAGTTGGGTTGAAGCCATGCAAGAGGAGCTTCTACAATTCAAGCTTCAAGAAGTCTGGGTATTATGTGATTTACCAGATGACAAAAGAGTCATTGGTACAAGATGGGTTTTCAGAATCAAAAGAGATGAAAGAGGGAATGTTATCAAAAATAAAGCTAGATTGGTTGCACAAGGATATCGCCAAGAAGAAGGAGTGGATTATGATGAAGTGTTTGCTCCTGTTGCAAGGATAGAGGCAATAAGGTTATTTCTTGCCTTTGCATCATACATGGGATTTCTTGTCTACCAAATGGATGTGAAAAGTGCTTTTCTTTATGGCACAATTTCTGAGGAAGTTTATGTTAAACAACCTCCTGGTTTTGAAGATCCTGCACATCCAAACAAAGTCTATAAGGTTATCAAGGCACTATATGGCCTTCATCAAGCTCCCAGAGCTTGGTATGAGAGACTCTCAAATTTTCTATCACAACATGGTTATAGGAGAGGAGCAATTGATAAGACGTTGTTCATCAAGAGGGATAAGAAAGACATTATGTTAGTCCAAGTATATGTGGATGATATTATATTTGGAGCCACAAAGAAGTCTATGGTGAAAGAATTTGAAGATCTTATGCAGAAGGAGTTTCAAATGAGTTCTATGGGAGAATTAACCTTCTTTTTGGGACTTCAAGTTAAACAAACAAAAGATGGAATCTTCATTAACCAAGAAAAGTATGTTGCAGACATACTTAAAAGATTTGACCTTCCTAATCTCAGGCCTGCCACCACACCCATTGATAACCATAAACCCTTAGGCAAGGATGAAGATGGACAAGCTGTGGATGTCAAGCTTTATAGATCTATGATTGGTTGTCTTATGTACTTAACTGCATCAAGACCTGACATCATGTTTGTTGTATGTTTGTGTGCAAGATATCAGGTTACACCCAAGGTTTCACATATGTATGCAGTCAAGAGGATTTTTCGATATCTCAAGCATCAACCAAAGTTAGGATTATGGTATCCTAAGGAGTCACCTTTTCACTTGGAAGCTTTTTCAGATAGTGACTATGCAGGTGATAATTATGATAGAAGATCAACCTCAGGAGGATGTCAATATCTTGGAAGAAGATTAGTTTCCTGGCAATGTAAGAAGCAAACCATTGCTGCAACCTCCTCTACTGAAGCAGAATATGTTGCTGCTGCAAGCTGTTGTGGACAAGTTTTGTGGATGCAAAATCAACTCTTGGATTATGGATTCAATTTCAAAAATACTCCTATCAATATTGATAATGAGAGTACCATCTGCATTGTAAAGAATCCAGTTTATCACTCCAAGACCAAGCATATTCAGATTAGGCATCATTTCATTCAGGATTGTTATGAGCACAGGCTTATAAATGTGGTCAAGGTTCACACAGATGATAATGTAGCTGATCTACTAACTAAGGGATTTGATGTTTCAAGATTCAACCACTTAGTTGTGAGCATTGGGATGATTAACTACTAGGCTACATTTGAGGGGAGGCTTTAGTATTAGTTAGTATACTTTCTTTTAGTTCTTAATGAAAGTTTTTGTTTTTAGTAATTTAGTTTAGCCTATATGTTGTATTTGAGGGGAGGCAACATAAGCTATTAGTTAGAACTTAAGCATGAACCATTTACAAGTTCTTGGTTTTAGTTTGGAGTGTTGATTGTGGATAAGAAGATGGAACGTACTGCTTTGTTTTTTAAAGTACTGCCTCAGCAAAGTACTGCTTCAACGTACTGCTTACGTGGATGTACTGTTCCAACGGTCAAAAATTGTGGGGCTATGGTTAATTAATTCCTTACGGCGGAGATAATAAGTTAATCAAAACGGTAACTTTATTATTTAAAGTTTGATTTGTTTCCATCCTATTTAAGGAAACTCTCCCTATTTCCCCGCCCTTTACCGTATTTGAGATCCCTCATTCGCTTTTACACCACAATCTTTTTAACAAACCACAGACTCAAAGCGAATTCTTCTCTACCACTCATCATGGCTAATCGACTCACTGTTAGCAAACACAATATGATCTCTAACTTGGACAAGACAAGGGATAATGTTGATTTTCACGCGATCATTGATTTCTTAACTGGGTCTTCCATCAACTACTCTATTTTAGTTGACCCTGATGTTATTGGTCCCTGGATTCAAGAATTTTGGGCTACTGCAACGATTGAAGATGACTCGTTGATTAGGGCTACGGTTGCTGGACGCACTATTCGGATTTCTGAGGACACGATTAGGGATGTTTTGATGTTCAATGATGAAGGGGGGCTGTTCGTTTTGAAAAACAAGTGCTTTGGGACACTTTAAGTGATATAGGTTATGAAGGAGATCTGACGAAACTTACTTTTCAAAAGCCTTTGTTTTGTTCTCATTGGAAGTACCTCATTCACGTTTTACTTCATTGTTTAAGTCCCAAGAGTACTTCTTTTGATCAATTTGGTCAAAATATTGCATCTGCATTAGTGGGTTTGGCTACCGATCAAAGATTCAACTTTTCAAGACTAATTCTTGATGGTATGCTTACACATATTGCTAATGGTTCGCCATTCTTAATGTATCCAAGGTTTGTTCAGTTATTTTTGAACAATCAACTTGAGGATGTACCTAAACCTCAAAGTTTTTTACCCACTGTCAAACTTCCACCAAAGGTGTTTACTTTTCTCTCTAAACAAAGTGTCAAGTTTTCTGGAACCGACACACCTTTGACTGCTCATATATTGGGAGTTGCACAAGTTGTTAGAGATGCAGAGCAAGAGCAAGAGCAAGAAGCAAATTCTGGATCAGCAAGCCAAGAGTCTCCAGTTTCTAGAGAAGTTAGTATTCCTCAACCTACTGCTTCTCAACATACTGCTTCTCCACATTCTGCTACTAGGGAAGATACTGCTCCTATGGACATTCCTACTCATGAGGAGTCAGACCAAGGTATGAATCAACCACCATCTCCTAATGATTATTCTTCCACAAATATGTCTAAGCAATTTGAAGAAGAAGAGACAGAGTTGGATAATTATGCTTTAACAAGGGTGTTAAAGAGGCTGAAAAAGGAGAGTGAGGCTCAAGCTGCTAAGATAGTCAAGTTAAAGACTAAGTTTCAAAGATTGAAGAAGTTTGTTTGGCCACTAGTTCAACACCATAGATTATGGGTAAAGTCTCAGAAGCAGAGTGGTCAGAAACCTAAGAAGTATTCTCAGTCAAAGAAGAAAAAATCTAAGAAGCAATCTTCATTCCAATTGGGGAGGAATTTAGAGAATTTGAATGAAGATGATGCTGGTTTTGAACAAGATTTTGAACAAGATGCTGGATTTATGGATGATACTCAGAGGACACCACCTGAACATATTCCTCAACATACTGCTGAGAGGAAGAGTGATGAAACAGAGCAAATCAATTTGGAAGAAGCTACTGTTGAAGTAAGAAGTGGTGATACTGAGGAAATAAACTTGGAAGGAGTTGAAGCTGAAAGTACTGCTCAACAAGGTACTGAGAGGCAATTCACTATTACACCTAGAACTTTAGATTTTGAAGAAGAAATTGGTCCTTCAAGACAAGTTCAAGAGGAAGTTGGCCCTTCTAAACCAACTCAGGAAGAAGATGTTATAGCTCATACTAACAGTGATGATGAAACAATTGCTGACATTATGCTTAATATGTCAAGTCAAAGAGGCATCAGTATTCATGAGGTTGAACAACAACAACAACATCATACTTCTTCTCAACCTACACAAGAGATAGATCCAAAAGATAAAGGTAAAGGGATTTTGGTAGAAAAGAAGAAGAAGAAGATGACTTTGGCACAATTAAGAGAAATTCAGATTGCCAAAGGTGAAGAAGCAGCTAGACTATTGCAAGCTCAGATAGATGCTGAAGAATCAAGGAAGATTGTTCAATCACAAAGGCCAATTAGTAAAGCTAGAGAAAGGAATGATATGATGGCTTATTTGAAAGGTCGAGGATATACAGGTTTAGTCAGATTGACATATACAGAGATGAAGGATCTGTATGATGCTGTTAGAGAAGCTATTCAAAAAGATCTTGCAAGCATTATTTCTTTTGAAGATAAGGAGCTTGAAGATAAAAGAAAGGAAAGAGCTGTTACAAGGAGCTCAAAGAGGAAAAGAACAACTGATGAACAGCCATCAAAGAAGTTCAAGGAAGCTGTTGAATTAAGAACAGACACAGTTGATGAGCTAAGGAATTATCTTAGAGTTGTTGACTTTGAAAATCCAAAATTGAAAGAAGATACTGATAAGAAGTCCAAGATATCTACTTTTTCAGTTGTAGAATCACAAGAAGGAAATTATCTGATCTTTCATAGACAAGATGGAAGTTTTAGAGTGTTCAATTCATTGTGGGATATATTACATCTGATTGATAGAGATGATATGCTTCAGTTATATCTCCAAGTACAAACTTATTTTGAGCATATTCCACCACAAGGAGTAGGTTTGATATTGTTAGGAGATCTCACAACAATCTGGGAGACAGAAGAAACACAGGACAGTACTTTGTGGGAAAATCAAGATAACTGGGAGATTAACAAATGGAGATTCTTTGAATCAGTTTGAATACATGTTTTGGAGTTAGAAGATGGCACTATGATTCATATGCTAGCAGAACAGAGGTATCCACTCACAAGAGATCTGATGATCAGGATGCTAGAGCATGGCATGGAAGTGGAACAAGAAGATGAAGTAGCATTGATGGTCATAAAATTGTTTATCAAGTGGACAACTGAATCTGAAGATTAATGCATAACTACTGGTATGGTTTAATTATTATATAAATCTTTTGAAAAATAAGTACTTTCTTCAAAGTACTGCTAGTCAAACAGTACTTTCTCAAAGTACTGCTTGAAGCATAAAACCAGTAAAGTCTTTTGATAAAATCAGTAATTTTTGATAAGTGCAAAAACATTTTGAAGCACAAAGATTAAACAGCAACAAATGGTTTTGGAAGCAACAGCATGGTGTTATTACTTGTACTACACAACAAATGGTAATCAACTCACCATGTTTAATAAACAAGAAAGAGTTTGACTCATCATGAGGGTACGGCTCTGATGTGATTATCAAATCCGTTTTTAGTTGGCAATTTACTAAAAATTGTATGGTTTTCAACTCACCATATCTATATTAGTGAAGAGTTGGCTAGCCCACAAGATAATGGCTTTGTGGTAAAGGCTGTGGAAAACCATTATATGGTAATTAGTTCACCATGGTAGTGATTGTACTAAAAGAACTAGCTAGTCCAAAAGCAAACGGCTATTTGGTAAAGACTACTCAAATCCGTTGATAGCTGATGATTTGCTAAAAATCATATGGTTATCAATGTGCCATGGTTTTTCTTAAATCTAAACATTGGCTACTCCAGAGTTAATGGCTTTGGTAAAGAGACATCAAAATCCATTAAAGTTTTCGATGATTCACCTCTCACAGGAGTTAACACACCTGGAAGTGATGAGAATAGTATGGAACTTTTAAGATCTGATGTACCTATTGTCAATATGATGCTGAGTTGCTGAAAAGATATGATGCTGAAAAGAATTGTTGCTGATGAAGATTGAAGATACTGATTGCATTGATGATGACAAAACAACAACGAGACAGATTTCAAAGATACAACCTTTCCTTGAAGATAAAGTGTTGAAGTTAAAGAAATACAAAGGAACTTGAAATCAAGCAAGTAGAATTCAAGTTAGGGGAGGATTGTTGGGCTATGAAATATCAAAGTACTGCTAAAAGTCAAAGTACTGCTACTCAAGTCAAAGTACTGCTGTTCGACTAAAGTACTGCTGCTCGTTGAAGGACTGCTATGCAAATAGTTTAAGGACTAATGTGTAATTCTAGAATGTTCGTATTAGATTAGAGTTATAATTAGAATTACTTGTCATTCAAGTTTGTAAACCGACTAGGGTTTTCCTTGTGCCTATAAAAGGATCCCTAGGTTGGCATTAGAGATATGTTTTTAGATATACGATTATAAGCGATTAGAGAAAAGTATTAGTCGATTGTTAGAAGTATTAGTGATTAGAGTTTGTTAGTGAATCTGTGTAAGAAAGCAGGTTCAAGGTTTTAATAATATTCAAAGTTGTTCTTCTTAGCTTTGTTGAAGTAGATTCCGCATACTTAGCAAAGTATATCAGTGTTTCATTATTAATAGTTTTGAATTCATTCAAAGTTGTTAAACCGTAGACAAGCTACAAGTTAGTTTAGTCAGAGTATATCGATCCAACATGTTTCGACCACCCAAAACTGCCAAAGCAAAGTGCATAAACCATATTTGGAAAATAACTAAAAACGATTAGTGGGCTTAGAGTATGGCTCGTTAAGGCCCATTTAAACGGAAAATGAGCTACTGACCGAATAAGCTATCAAAATAAGCTTTAATAATCTTAAATAAGCCTCACAAATAGTCGCCTACCTTTTTCCCATATTATTTGCACTTTTGGACTAAAAATGTAACGCAAATTGACTATAAGGACTGAAACTGCCAAACTATGAAACTTGTGGACTGAAGCTGTGAAAACAGTTTATACAGGACTTAAATTGACATATCATTGAACTCCAAGCCTTATTTTTACTTTTTGACAATTTTTGGACTATTATTGGACTATGGACTTAACGAAGGACTAACGACGTAACGCAAGCACAGTTAGGGTAAAAAGTGTAAAATCTGGAAAAGGACAAGGACCAACTATTTTCACTTGACATTCTCATTTCATTTTCCATTTTTCATCACTTCATCACTTCATATGCATTTTATACATTCTAGTTATGTATTATTTCATTTTCATTATTTATTAGAAATGTAACTTCACTTGCATATCATTTCATCATATTTTGAGGAGATAATATTTCGAGTCGAGTGACATAAGAATCAAGATAATATCATAATTTCCTTAACTTGAGGCATTTTAAGCATATCACACTCACATCATCAAATCGTTATACGATTTCTCACTTTCACACTCATCGTTAGTTATAAGTCGAATACTTAGACATTCCTCATATCCAGGTCTCGTAGTGAGGACGTTTCCGTGATCATAAGCCTTACTTGATCTTATAATTCCATCTTGTCAGATACACTCCAGGTGAGTCGTGGCCCCTACTTTTAATACTTGTTTTTAATAACTCTTTTGGGGGAGATACATGCTTCAACTGTTTTAAGTTTACTTTTATACTCTGAAAACTCTCATGATTTATTCAAAATCATCAACTATGTTTTACATGTTTTGAATCACCCTTTGGCAGGGATATATGCTCGTTATACTTGCAAACTGGTTGCTTAGCTTAAATACTATATTTGAAAAATAACATTTTCCAAGCTACTTGTTGTAACAAGATACTGAGACTCATTATATGCATTCATATAACAACTGAATGTACTGTTAACTTTACTATGACATTTCTACATTTCAACAAGAAATAATTGCCAAGACTAAAGTACGCATATTCTATGAAACCCGAACCCTATATTGCCTAAGTTTACCTATATTGCCATAAAGTCCCTCGATCATGAGCCATTAATCACTGCGGTGAGCGCGAATATAGTGGACAGCTTCGAAACCTGTTAGAGGCTGACGACCTATCCCACTAAATACTGGACGGAATGCCTTATGGTTAGTCGTATTTAGTCGCGATACACTATATTTGAGAAATAATAGGATGTAGCTATCACCTATTACCTGAGGGCAAAACCATCAGTAACCTGATGTGACTCCGCCGTTTTACGGTACCTTTGTTAACATTTTGCTCGTCATGAGGCTTAGGGCAATATAACTTTATGAATATATATGTCTTCCTATATATATTTGGATACAACTGTATTTAGTAACCACCACTCCGCACTGATAGACATCAGACTTTTTTACTATTTTTTTCACTATGTGTTTGGATCATGTATTATGTACTTGGAACTTAACTGTTATCATATGTGACCTAGTTGTGTCTTCTGATAAAGACAACTCAATGCTTGGCATATCGTTATTTTAAAAGTTGTACCATCATTTCATTTCGAGCATATAAACTTGAAACCTCTGAGCATCAGAATTCATAAATGTTTTACTCATGGATTTTTATCCAATTGCAAATTGACTATTTACTTCAGAAAGTACTAGTATTTATTTCAAATATCACTGTACACCTCTTAAATTTATTGAAAGAAAGTTATTTTCTATCAAACTCCACGAACTCACCAACCATTGTGTTGACGTTTTAAGCATGTTTATCTCAGGTAATCAACGGAGCAGGACAAGACACGGAGCGGGCATTATATACTCTGATAACTTAAATGGTGTGAAAATCAAATATGTCATTCTTTCCAAATTACCATACTTTTGTGGGATTTTCAAATCAGATATTTCAACCTTTGTACCAAAACTATTATTTGAATGACATATAACTTTCAAAACGCCTTTTTCCAAGCCGTTTTCTGAAATTTTGACTTCGATCCTCAGTGTAACACCTTAATTACTTTCCGCTACCACATAACAAATTAGGGGGTGTTACAAAAGGAGTATTTGAATTCAAATGATCTTTAGAAGTATGCAAAATGCAAATCATTTGTAAATGGATTAATGCATGCATCTAGAAGATATACTTATTTTATTTATTGAATATAGTTTTGATTTATAATTAAAATAAGATATTTCTTAATATTCCTGAAAGCTAGTGGGAGTGATGTATTTATTTTCTTATTTCATATACGTTATATAATATATGGGAAGTAACATTCCATTAACATTTATATGTTAAGTCTTGGTTTGGAATGAAACTTCACATGAAATTTAGAAAATAAAACCTTGAAATATATGTTTATTTGATTATAAACATAAGCGGTAAAAATAATCGATTCTAAAAGAACATGATATTCTATTAGAAGATCTAGATAGAAACATATCTTTGAAAAGATATGACATGAATAAATCTAAGGGTGACAAAAGGATTATTCATGTACATCATGTTGCTTGTTGTATCATGCTTGAATGAAAGATGATTGACAACATTAGTATCTAATTGAAAATTATTAGATAGCTAAGTGTAATGGATATGGTTTAGAATTTACATCCTCAGCCTGGATTTGCTCAAAAATTCTAAATAAGAACCATATGGCATATTGTTGCCTGATTGATATTGTGGTCAAATCTTGAAGGATTTGAAGATATCAAACATTACACGATGGATATTAAAGTTTACGGGAACTTGGAAAGAGCATATTGTTGTTTGATACAATGATGCTAGAAAGATTGAGATGACACTCAATACTAGTCATGGTGGGAGCTCATCCTTAATAGGAGACCATGTATACTAGTTATGCTCAATATGAGCATAGTTGCATTATACATAAAGAATTAGAATACTTTAACTACAAGGTTTGGTAGTTTAATTGTCATAAATTCGTGCATGAGGATGTCACGCAATTTTATGAAGTATGTGGCAATATCTAGATAGATGAATGCACACATACAAGAATTTCATTATTGAAATAAGTATTCTCAAAATTCCGATAGATCAACATTAGTTGATTTATGCCTTGTCAACAAGTATGTGGAATATGACTTGTGGCATAATTCACTAATGAGAATTATCATGCATTGATCTAGTTAGTATTTGGATAAGGGATATTAAAGCAATATTATTTTAATGAAATAAAGTGCGGATAACGTTTATTATCATTTATTAATATTGTATCCTATATTTGCATGTTTAAATCCGTGAATAACTTATGTTATTCTAAATGGTCTGTTGTCAATTAATAATATGGGAATATTATTGAATTAAGACAAATGTGAGGATTGGTAGAATGTACTGTAAGGTTGAGACACCAATGTCACATGATATTCAATATTGGATAAATTGAATATAGGAGTTATCCCAACTACATGATTATACTTTATGGATCTTCGTCATTAAGCAAATCATGAATATTTATCCTCAGACTTGAGATACCAGGTGACAGCCGAGGATGTAGCTCATTTTCTGTAAGGTAGTCTAACGCTATCCGTAACAGGTAGTTATAAGGGCTATTTTCGGAGGTGATGCAAAGTTCGAGGGTCACGCTCGTAGTCAATAAAGGATTTGTTCCTTCAAATTTGTTATCAAGTATAATACTGCTGGGCCCCTCGCAGGGTTGACAAGATGTTTGTGAGGCCGCACCCAAAGTCTATCTGGAAGACGTTCAGATGTTTTGGTAATCTTGATCAATCAATAATAACGAGAAACAGAATAGTAAATTATGGAATGACCTAGATCCATATCCATATTAACGCGGTATTAGCAACAAAATGATAAGTATGATGATTAAATTCATCACGTGGTTTTTCCAGGAAAACCATACTCGGATCGAGCTGGGGGCATTGGGATCTGTTAAGCTAGACTAGCCCATGTCATTACGATATTAATGAATATCCAAGTGGGAGCTGTTAGAGTTTGTGGATATAAATTAATATGCGTATGTCCGGTTTCAAACACGAGACTCGGGATTGCACACAATACGTAAAAGTTCCAATGGTTTGAATAAATTAAATATATTTGATATTTATATTTATTCATTTCACAAAACAATACTTAACGACAGTTAGTACTTATCGGAGTTAGAGATAACGGCCGTTAAAGGACTAATTATGCAAAGTAGGAAGAGAAGGATCTAGAACCCTTATTTTGGGTTAAGATCCGGCCGAACCCTCCCCTAAGCTAGGTTTTTCGGTTGGTGACTTGGAGTGGGGAGCAAGATATGTGAAACCTATAAATACATCCCTTGTGTTTCATTGTTTCACTAATCTTGAATCCCTAAGCAAGCCATTCTTCTCCTTCTCTTCCCCTCTTAGCTAGAACCGATCGACCCATTTTTAATCCCACTAGGGATTGGCGATCTAAGCAAAGCTTATAAAGTGTTTGGTTTGTTTTTTGTGATTTGAACCTAGCTTTTCCCATTAGAACGCTAGTATTACGTGTGTACAAGAACGAGTGACAAGCTAATTTTAGCTTGTGTTTATTTGTGGTGTTCGATCCATATAAGCCCTCCCCTAGGGTTTATTATTTTGTTCTTGAAGCATGTGATTCCTTGTTCTTGCTAGGAATCGAATAAGGTATGCTTTCTATTTAAATTTTAGTTAATTAATTTACATGTTAGTGTAGATCTATTCCGCTGCGTATACTTGTGATGTTTATGTGTTTATAGTCTTTTTATGATTCACATATTCCAACAATATATATATATATATATATTGTTGACATAAATAATGCCTAAAAACGTTATTCATATCTCTATGTTTTAATGATCACAAAATATAAACTCATTAAACATAAACTTATCAAATAAACAAGTATTTAGTTGTAAATATTCATTTCTACAACTTAATCACTTAAGGTATGAATAAACAAGTGCTTAATGCATTATATGATCAAAGGAACATTTTCTTAATAACTAGATTTTTTATAAAACATCAAAAACATTTTATATATTTTTGAAAAACATTTTAGGTATTAAATAAAAATGTTTAATCTTTTATAAAAATATGAATTCAAATTTTTAACCAAAATCAGTTAAAATGTTCCAGAAAAACCTTCCCCACAAAAGGACAAAATTGGCCAACGTTCAGTAGGGGCGGCCCCCTTAATTTTGCTAGGCGGCCCCCTTAATAATTAAGGGGACCGCCCCCGCTCCAGTAGGCCTCCAGCTGTCCAGTTTTGCTCCTTTAAATACCAGCCTTCTCCTGGATTTTTACTCACCTTTTGCACACTGAAACTTTCTGTTTTAAATCACATTTCGTATCTTCAAAAACCCTTTGATCATATAATCTTAAGCTTTGGTTTCTAAGTGATCCAAGCTTCCTCCATTCAAGTGCAAGAGAAGAATACTCCTTCAACAACTTGAAGAAGTATTGCAACTTAGATACCTAAGTTGTTTGTGTCATCATATATATTTGTATATAAGTTGTGTATTGTTGTTAGATAGTTGTGTGTATAATTGTTTGGGATAGGTTAGTGTGTAAGTAGAGAAGTTGTGTTGTTAAGGTGTGTAAGTAGTGAAGGTGTGAAGAAGTATAAGTGTACATAGGTTATGCTTAGTCGTGAAGTGTCGTGATGAAGTAGTGAAGAAGTCGTGAAGTGTCGTGAAGAAGTCGTGAAGAAGTCGTGAAGAAGTTGTGAAGAAGTCGTGAAGAAGTCGTGAAGTAGTCGTGAAGAAGAAGGTGTGATTAAGTCGTGTTTAAGTTGTGAGATTGGTTCTAGCTACGATTAGAACTCGACATCTAGCTTTGTGTCGTTAAGCCGGTGTAAGCTAAAGTTGTGTAAGGTTTTCTCCGCCATAAGGGAGCTTGTTGACATAGTGAAGAAAACTCTCGAGTTAGGTGCTCGGGGAGTGGACTAGGGCAAGGAAGGTGTCCTTGTAGCTGAACCACTATAAATCTTTTGTCTCTCGGTTAGATATTTCCATCTCTAGCTTTCATTTCATTTTATTACCTTACTTGCATTACATATTTATATTTACTTATATACATATTGTTCATATTGTTCAAGAAGTTGAGATCACATAAATTCGAATCTAAGTTTTAAAAAGTAAATAAAGTTTTCACAATAAAATTTAAAAGGACATAAAACTATTCAACCCCCCTTCTAGTTTTCCACAATTGGTATCAAGAGCCACGTCAAACAAGATTTTTAAAATTAACTGTATTTTAAAACTTGAAACGATCTATGGAATCTTTAAAATATTTAGAAGGGCAATCTATGCAAAGACCACCACTATTTGAAAGTGATGGTTTTCTTTATTGGAAAAATAGATTCGAAACTTATGTGAAATCAAAGGATCTTGATCTTTGGCATGTTATTACCTATGGTGATTTTCCCCCTATTCAATATAATATCCTAACTAAAATAGATGAAATTGTACCTTTTGAAAAACAAAATGATGATTTAAAAAAGAAACTAGCAAAAAATAATGAAGCTAAAATGGTTATTTATAATGCGTTACCACGCAAAGAATATGAAAGAATTTTTATGTGTCAAACCGCAAAAGAGATTTGGGATTCTTTACTAATCACTCACCAAAGTAATAGTCAAGTCAAAGATAATAAAATAGATCTTCTTGTGCAACAATATGAACAATTTACAATTCCTGAAGAGGAATCTATTGATAATGCATTTGCTAAATTTAACACAATCATCACAAGTTTAAAAGCACTTGATGAGACTTTTTCTAGCAAAAATTGTGTAAGGAAATTTCTTAGGGCATTACATCCAAAATGGCGCGCGAAGGTCACGGCGATTGAAGAATCAAAGAACTTGATGACGTTATCACTTGATGAGCTTATTGGCAACTTAAAGGTTCATGAAGAAATTATAAAAAGGGACTCGGAAACGGTCAAGAGCAAGAAAGATCAAATCAAGTCTCTTGCGCTAAAAGCCAAAAAGGAACTTAGTGATGACGATGATTCAAGTGACGAGAGTGAAGACGAAGAATATGCAATGGCCGTTAGAGAATTCAAGAAATTCTTCAAGAGACGAGGAAGATTCACGAGACAACCGCGAGATGAAAGAAGATCGCTACAAAGAAATAGAAATGATAACTACGGGAAAAGAAAGTGCTTTAGATGTGGAAGTCAAAACCATCTCATTGGCGAATGTCCAAAGCCACCGGGTTATGATTACGAAAGCGCATTTGTTAGTGGAACATGGAGCGATAGCGACAAAGATGAAGCGGACAAAGCAAAAGACGAAAAGTGCCTTGTAGCTCAAGCCACCGATGAAATATGTCTAGGAATAAATTTGGAGCCCGACGAATGGATTAAGGATAGCGGATGCTCGAAGCACATGACGGGAAACCGGAAGCTATTCCTCCTCCTACAAGGCATACAACGGAGGTAACGTTATTTTCGGTAGTGATTTTCGTGGAAAAATCATTGGCAAATGTACGATCTCTCAAGACTCCCTAACTATTGAAAATGTTGAGCATGTAGATAACTTAACATATAACTTGCTTAGTATAGGACAAATATGCGATAATAAGTGTAGGGTTACTTTTACAAGTAAAGATAGCGAAATAGTTAAGGACGAAAAGGTCATAGGTAGAGGAGTTAGGAAAGGTGGCGTATATGTTATGAAACTAGGAAATAAACCGGAAGATAAAATATGTCTAGCAACCTTAGATGAAAACTCTACATTGTGGCATAGAAGATTAGGTCACGCAAATATGCAACAAATACAATCCCTAGCCTCTAAAGAATTAGTTAGAAACTTGCCTAACCTAAGATATGACCAACACTTTTGCGATGCATGTAAAATAGGAAAACAAGCACATGCTAGTCACAATGCTAAGAATATAGTCTCCACTACTAGATGTCTAGAATTATTACACATGGACCTTTTTGGTCCAACCGCTGTGCGGAGTTACGGAGGTAATCGTTATACCTTAGTAATTGTAGATGACTATTCACGATACACGTGGACTAGTTTTTAAGTGATAAAACCGAAGCCTTTAATAAATTTGAAATATTTAGTAAAATGATACAAAATAAATTAGGATGTTCTATAGTATCAATTAGGACGGACCATGGTCGGGAATTTGATAACGAAGTGCAATTCGGAAAATATTGTGATTTAAATGGGATATCTCACAATTTCTCCGCTCCTCGCACTCCACAATCAAATGGGGTAGTAGAAAGAAAGAATCGAACCTTACAAGAAATGAGTAGAACAATGCTAAATGAACAATCTATCCCACAAAAATTTTGGTGCCATGCCGTAGATACATCAACATATATAATAAATAGAGTCTCAATTAGGAGAATATTAGGAAAAACCCCATATGAGTTATTAAGAGGTAGAAAACCTAATCTAAATTACTTTAGGGTATTCGGGAGCAAATGTTTTGTTCTCAATACAAAAGATTACCTTACTAAGTTTGATCCTAAGTCGTACGAAGGAATCTTTCTAGGGTATTCACAAAATAGTAAAGCATACATAATACTTAATAAACACACTATGAAAGTAGAAGAGTCCTTAAATGTAACATTTGATGAAACTCCACCACCACCTAAGACATTGCCCCTAGAAGATGATGACCTAGTTGAAGAAGAAGCTATTGAGGTTAGTAAAATTAAACCCTTAGGTGATGATAATGAAGATATAATATTAGGTGAAAACGAAATAGTAAATGTTAAGGAATCTAAATCACAACCGTTAGATAATATAATAGAAACTTAAATCAAAGAACCCTTAGATCACAAGCTCAAGATAAAAATAATTTCTTTTGTTTCCTATCAACTATAGAACCTAAAAATATAAACGAGGCATTAAAAGATGAAAGTTAGGTTATGGCTATGTAAGAAGAACTAAATCAATTTAAGACTAATGAAGTTTGGGAACTAGTCCCAAATCCCATGAACATTACCATCATAGGAACTAAGTGGGTTTATAGAAATAAGTTAGATGAAAATGGAATAGTTACTAGGAACAAGGCCAGGTTAGTTGCCCAAGGATATAATCAACAAGAAGGAATAGATTATGATGAAACTTATGCCCCCGTAGCTAGATTAGAATCTATAAGAATACTACTTGCCTATGAATGTGCCCTAGATTTTAAGTTATTTCAAATGGACGTGAAAAGTGCATTCCTTAACAGTTTTATCAATAAGGAGGTATACGTGGCACAACCTCCAGGATTCATTGACTTCGCAAAACCTAATTATGTTTATAAACTCAAGAAAGCTTTATATGGACTCAAACAAGCTCCCAAGGCTTGGTATGATCGATTAAAGGCATTTCTTATTAAACATGATTATTCCATGGGAATGGTAGATAACACTCTTTTAACGAAAAAGAAAAACCCAAATCTCATCATTGTCCAAATATATGTCGACGACATTATATTCGGATCGACTTGTCAGGATATGTGTGATGAATTCGCCAAAATCATGCATGATGAGTTTGAGATGAGTATGATGGGTGAACTTAATTTCTTCCTATGATTACAAATAAAACAATTAGAAGATGGAATATTTTTTAATCAATCTAAGTACATTAAGGAAATGCTTAAGAAATTTGGATTAGAAGACGCTAAGCCCATGAAGACACCAATGTCTACGGAAGTAAAACTCACAAGAGATGAAGAGGGTGAGTCCGTAGAAAACACTAAGTATAGAGGAATGATAGGTAGTTTACTATACTTAACGGCAAGTAGACCGGATATCATGTTTATTGTCTGCCTTTGTGCTCGCTTTCAAGAGGATCCCAAAACCTCTCACCTAGAAGCGGTTAAGCGTATCTTCCGATACATTAAAGGCACTATACACTTAGGATTATGGTATCCAAAGGGATCGGGCATAGAAACCATCGTCTATGCGGATTCGGATCATGCGGGAGACTACGTGGATAGAAAAAGCACTAGCGGAATTTGCACGTTAATGGGATGTTGTCTAACATCTTGGTTCTCGAAGAAGCAAACCACTCTTGCTATTTCTACCACAGAAGCCGAATATGTAAGCGCTGGAAAGGCATGTCAACAAGCACTATGGATGAAACAAGCTCTCGTAGATTATGGCATTAGGTTAGATGACGTCCCAATTATGTTTGATAATAAAGGTGCTATAGATTTAAGTAATAATCCCGTTCAACACTCTAGGACTAAACATATAGAAATACGCCACCACTTCCACCGCGATAACGTTCAAAAAGGAAACATATCTATAGAAAAGGTTGCATCGGAAGATAACTTAGCAGACATATTCACTAAGCCCCTTAAGCGTGAACTCTTTAACCACTTACGTTTAGGCCTAGGAATGATGGAACAAATTGACTGAATTTTCTGCATTTTTAGTAAAAAAATTTTTCCAGATGGGCGGACCCCTTAATGTCATAAAGGTGGTCCCCTTAATTATTAAGGGGACCAGCTTCTCATTAAGGGGACCGGCCATTTGACTGTAATATTTTTTTTATGTTTCCTCCCATCTGAGTCTAGGAATCTGTTTTGCACAAAATAAAAGATTGGGATATTTCTTTGCATAAACATATTTATAAACAAAACCCAATCTATTTTCTACAAATCATTCTCACATCTAGGAAAACACATGAAAACTATTTTTCTTACATTGTTGAATAATGCTAAAAACATTTTTCTTCATGCATAAAGATCTCACATGAATTGTCAAAGTATATAATCTAATATATACATCTTTGATATTCATATATTGGGCAAAATCAAATCAAGGAGACCTTGGATTGTTTCTTAGGAAATTTTTGCATTTAGGAGTCGAAACAATCACATCTCCACATTTGTTGCATATAGGCACACACTAGAACAAGCATATTAATCACATCCTCACAATTGTTCCATCACCTATTCCCCATTAGTTTCTAGTGCCTTTGCTTCATTACCCTTGCCTTAGATGATTAGGTTCCTTAATTCTCTTAATTGCTAGATATTAATTATTGCTTGCTTATTTATTTGTCTTATATGCCATGCATACTTAATATGTTTCTCTATTGCCTCAAAGACTGGGACTTGCCTAAAACCAAAAGCTCAAAACATAGCCATCCTCACCTATTTCTGCAGAAAAACCCATTTCTGGAATCCAGAAAGGTACCAGATGGGCGGCCCCCTTAATTCATAAGGCGGCCCCCTTAATTATTAAGGGGACCGCCCATAATTAAGGGGACCGGCCATCTGCTAGACGGGTTTAGAGAATCTTTTTCTGCTTTTTAGCCCATTTGATCCTATACTTCCCCAAATTCACAAACACATTTTGTCCTAATCACCCAACAAGCCTATTCATTCCTAAACAACACAAATCCTCCACTATAAATAACCCCATATCTCACCACATTCAATCATCCCATCATGTCTTCTCCAATCAACCCAAAACCAAAAACCTCTAAGCTAGCAAGGATGACCTTAAAACCCGGGTGGAAAAGAAAACCTAACCCTCACCACAAGCCCATCACAACTAGACAACCAACACCTCCATCATCATTCATCCCCAACTACTCTCCAAGATCACAACCTCATTCCATTGAACCATTTCACAAACCCTACCATTTTGGCCAAACATCCACATTCATTCCAAACTACTCCCCTAAACCTCAAACCAACTTCAATGGAATACTTGAAAACCCTCATCACCATGGTCAAACATCAATCCTTTCACCCCAATACCATCTATTTCCACCAAATAACCAAATCCCCATTCATGAAAGGCAAAAGCTTCAT
The DNA here is from genome assembly GCA_021014915.2 of Artemisia tridentata subsp. tridentata. Taxonomy (NCBI): domain Eukaryota; kingdom Viridiplantae; phylum Streptophyta; class Magnoliopsida; order Asterales; family Asteraceae; genus Artemisia; species Artemisia tridentata. Next base: position 93,288,771 of record CP139507.1, on the reverse strand, counting down.
GAAGAGATTAACCAAATCCATGATCTTAATGATCTCCTTGCTATGCACCTCACACAACACAACAAGGGACAACCTCCATCCTCACCTTACTCAAATTGCCTACCACACTCTCTTAACTTGGATCAAGTTACAAACCACACCCACTATTGCCCTTGTTGCATCTTCCTTCAAAAACAAATCCTCCACTTAAGTGAAGATATTTCTTGGATCGAATATCTACTCACTCGTCCTCATCCCATTCCTCCACTACAACGATATAACCTCAATGGATCCGCTCCATTTCCCTCACCATCACATAACTAAAACCCATCCACATGCTTTCCGCCTCAAAATAATCTCCCTCACCTTTTTGTGTCGCAAGCAAGTCTAATCGCTCTCTTTGGCAATATGAGGACCTGATACGTGGTTTTGCGACCTTGCAACAGGTTTTACCTCTCGAGGGATCTCAAGAGGCTTGCAATCCCCACCAGGCAGTGTACCTGACCGATGTAGTATAGTGAAGTGGCAAGTACCGGGGGATTGATCGTTCTCTCGGGGAATAGTGTCGTTAGGATTGAAAAAACTACTCTAATAGGTCTAAGGGTGAGGGAAGATTCTTTTTTGTATTTTTATATTTTATGAAAGCAAGTAAAATCTCGGGTTTGAAGGAGTGGGCGGAATTAGTTGCTAGTCAACTAACCCAAATAACTACAATTGCAAATAAAATAAAATAACTGAAAATGAAAAGGTTGTGGAACTTATATGGGGAGAAATGTGTTTACTTAGATTTCCTTACTCCCAAACTATCTTTTACCGGTTGATTAGTGTGTATTAATTGCGTGGATGACGGGTGTATTCCTTAATACCAATCGTGGGGTGGCGTACGTACTTCCCCAACTCTACAAGCTCCTACTTCACTCCTATGTCGAGCCGGCTAAGAAGCTCCTAACATGGGATCACTAGAATTCGCTCATGCATTAAATACAACCATAATAACCTTAGTACGCATTGGTTCATGTTTCTTAAGACGTTCAAGCAAATTACCGTATAGTAGGTTAGCCAGTTTTCTTAAGCCTAACATCGATAAACAATCATCCAATACAATTAATAACACACCAACAACCAATAATCAATAGTTAGGTTTCATTAGATCTAAGCAAACACAAGATAAATCTAGCCTAGCATGTTAATCAAAAGACAAGAACAAGATATAATCAAACAACACATAGACATATTGAATGATTAAATGATTAGTTATCTTCAATTAAACATGGGAGATCTAAGGGTATAAAACCCTTAAAAATGGCAGAAAATTCGTCTTAGGGTTTCTCCTCACAAAGTTGCACACTAATGACTAAAAATTGCAAAACTATATATAGAGTTTAGGGGCTGACGGCGTCACGTTGTAGGAGGTGACGCCGTCACCTCGCCGTGGCTAAGGTTCCCGGATGGTCTTCCTGATGCCGTCCCTCTTTAATCCTCCAAAATCCACTCTGGCGCGTCAAGGGTTGACGCCGTCAGAAATGTGCTTGACGCCGTCTCTCTTTAACTTAAAACGTGACGACCTTGATCACCTTAAAAGGTGACGCCGTCAGATTTTCCATTGTAAAACTCTCTGGCGCATCACGTGTATTTTGTCATATCCACCTCTTTTGCCAAGCCGTGATGCCTTCAGGAGCAATCCTTGACGCCGTCACGTGTACTTTTCCAGCAGCTTTGGAGACTTTGTCGTTTTCTTCACTTTTATGCTCCAAAAACGTCCAAAATGCTTCCTTTTCCAGATTTCTTCTCCAAAGTACCTAAAATGACAAAAGGAACGATTTAGGGCAATATTTGATCAAATAAATACGATTTAGGGCTTAAATGACCCCCTAAAAGCGGTACACTTTTCGCTTCATCAAATACCCTTACACTTGAGATTTGCTTGTCCTCAAGCAAATGCGCTTTTATTCTAATCAAAATACAAGTTAGGGGTCATTTAATGCTAATATAAAAGTAATTACAACAAATAGTCGTTCCACTTTAATCATAATAAGCATCTCTCAGGTGTCATAAAAGTATATCTCATAAATGAAAACGGATAATATCTCTCACTACCTGTCATAGCAAATAGATTACCATAGGCTTGGGAAAGGATCAAAAACCTCCTCCACTAGGCGTAAGCACCTAAGATAAACTATCAAAGAGGGCTTTTAAACGGGTTATAACGTTAGGTGTAGGGATATGATAAACACGGTTTTGTTGGATAAGGGATATTTTACTGGTGGCGAGTTAAAGATCTTGATTAATTACATGTACAATATGGCGTTGCTAAGCCAAGACTAGACTCGACTTAAGCTAAAAACAAAATAACAAAAACATAAAATAAACATAAAATGAAACGGGATGGTAGTCCGTATGTTTTTTTTTTTACTTTTCTTTTTTCTCATTTTTTTTTATTTTTCTTGATTTTTTCGATTTTTTTTTTCATACACTCTTGCCCTACCATCCAAAATAATACATCGTAGGGGCGTTGCATTCCCCTTACACTTGAATTTTTACATAACTTTACAAATAATTATTCTGATGACTCGAATTAAGATAATCGAAACACTTGGAGTACTTTTTAAAATATTTAGCCCATATGGGGGTAATAATGTTATTCTTCCCCATTACTCCATTACACTAGTACTTTACCCATGAGTCCCAATCGTCCCAAAACAATATGTACAAGGATATGACTCGACTTAGCATCCATGTAATCAATTAGATAATTAACTTGGGGTTTAAACAAATGTTGTCACAATAATGCACTAAAAATGAGTGCATACAAGGTAGGCTAAGGCGATTTGGGTGTACATTTAAGTAGGGTGTAAATAAATTCTTCCTTTAAGTAAAATGCTTAAAGTTAGAAACGAAAAGATAGGCTCTGAGGGGTGTACTAGGGGTATCGTGTACTAAAAATGAGTACGACGCAAAGGGTGTGGGAGAATTACTTGACCAATGTAGCCAATGTAATTATAACAAAAATACGGGTGTAAAACAATGGGTTAATCCTAATGCCTCTTATCATGTAGTAAATCTAACTACACGAATGTAGTCTCACTTGTGGCCTCGGAATGGTCCTAACGCAAGTTCTAGAATCTAAGTGCTACCGGTACACACATCATAGCATAAATGCTTTTCCTACCAATTCTAGGGGCGAACCTCACATATTTGGGGGTGGAAAATTTTTTAGTGGTACGGTTTTGTGCTAGTCATATAACTCCTATCCGTGAGATGCTCGTTAAGACCAAAGTTTCACTCCTATATGTTGTAAAAAAATTTAAATTTGGCACTAAAATTGCCTTAACAGGTATTTCTCTCAGTTTTATTACACATCTACCATTAAACAAACGAAAAATCAAGCGTAATAGCATTCTCTAAGGTATCGTACTTTACCCCCCCCCCCCTTACACTTAAGATGAACATTGTCCCCAATGTTCAAATAACAAGATGTAAAAGTAAATAAGGTAAAAGAATGAAATCAAATACTCCCCTGATTCGCTCGGTGGATAAAGAGGTAACATGGTTAGATCTTCTTCCAAGGTAATGTTGAAACTTCAAGACTAAAGCAGCGCCAAAAGCTAGATTCCACATACATCTCCTTGTCCAAAATAACCTGTTAAACCTGAGAAAACAAACACGAAAACCTGCATAACATCGGCGGGATAAATCTGTATAAGGATATAATACTTGTGGAATGATTATTTTGCAGATTCCTGGAGTTTATAAGTTAGAGATTTAATAAAGCATTTTATGATTCCGGAAGAAAAACAAAACTTTCAAAAAAAAAAAAAAAAAAATTCCAGAAAACTGTTCCTGACGCCGTCAAAAGTAAATAAGGTAAAAGAATGAAATCAAATACTCCCCTAATTCGCTCGGTGGATAAAGAGGTAACATGGTTAGATCTTCTTCCAAGGTAATGTTGAAACTTCAAGACTAAAGCAGCCTTGTCCAAAATAACCTGTTAAACCTGAGAAAACAAACACGAAAACATGTATAACATCAGCGGGATAAATCTTTATAAGGATATAATGCTTGTGGAATGATTATTTTGTAGATTCCTGGAGTTTATAAGTTAGAGATTTAATAAAGCATTTTATGATTCCGGAAGAAAAACAAAACTTTCAAAAAAAAAAAAAAATTCCAGAAAACTGTTCCTGACGCCGTCAGAAGTGATCTGACCGATTTTTCATGTTAAGTTTCCGGAAAATTTTTGGAAAAACTCAATCCTTATTTCCTGGAAATCCTGCAAAACATCATTATGACTCGATACAAGCATTTGACTCAAACAATTACTAATATGTATGTTAATTTAATATTGTTATAATTCATGTTCATCTGTTCTAATAAACCGATTTGGATTTCCCTTACACTTATCTTTTGAAAAATACCTTTATATGTGGTTAAGACGAAGTTAAAAACAAAATAAAGCATTTTCACAATTTAATTTGGAACATGAATCAATAAAAATAAAAATTAAACATACATACGGAAGCAAATAAAATCAAACAAACAAACAAATAAACACACAAAGCAAATAAAGCTTGGGTTGCCTCCCAAGAAGCGCTTGTTTTTGTTCGAGTCACGAGCCTGACTCTACCCTTATTTAACGGAAATAGGAGAGGTTTTCCCTACACTTAGGGTTAAGTGCGGGTGATAGTAGCGATACATACCAGCTCGGTAGGAGTTTGCCACGTGAGGAAAGATTGGTGGATGAATTATATGCTCAAAGATGTGGGATCCAATCATCATAACCTTACTTAGTTCAATTGGGTCAATGGGTGAATTGAAGTTTTCTCCTAGAAAGGGATCATCTTCTATCAACTTCGAGAGACTCCTAGTTGGGAATCTATCTTGACCTAATAAACCCGGTTTAAACCCATAATGTTTCTTGTGATCAATCATGAATGGGTGATGTAAGTATGTAAGGTCATGATTCACTCCTATATTAGCTTCCACTCCACATGGCCTAGAGTCTACTACCTTAATCTTAACATTACCCGGACTACATGGTTTGATGGGTGGATCGGGACCTTTTTCAATTCCTAAATTCACATCTAAAGATGGAAGATTAGGTAACGGTTTTGGTTGAGGCTCCGGTTCATCAAAAATAGGAAATCCCCTAGAACTAAGAGTAAGGTTGTGATCACTATAAGCATTCAAACCTATATTCTCTAGTTGTATTTGGTTCAAAGGTTCTAACTCCATCGGGATTCCTAAAGTCTCTTCTATTTCTTCAGGGTAAGTCACGGGCGGTGTGTGTGCCTCAAATGATGGTAGGACTTGTGAGGTACTTGGTGGGCTTGGGGTTTCTACTATATCCTCCATCACATCAAGATTACCTATGTTTTCATCATGTATTATGGTAGTGCCTAACCATGACATGCACTTAGGTGGCTCAAATCTACCCTCATGTGTGTCGTATGTTTTGGTGAAATCTATCCCACTCATGCAACTAGGTAGTTCAACACTAACCATATCAGAATCTTGGTTTGACTCTAAGTCCCTGTTCTTAGAAACTAGGTCTTTTTGCTCATACAAATCCACTAATTCGTTCCACTTATGGGTCATGGTTAGGAAACTTTCCTCAAAATTCATCCAAAGGGTCTTACTAAAAGGAATTGATCTTGATAATGATCGTCTAATAGAAATCACACATGCATAGAATTCATTAAACCCATCTAACTTTACCCCCAACTCCTCTTGGAAATCACTAAGAGCACACAAAAATTCATTGGAATGATAGGAAGCAAATCTATTAGTGAAATATAGTTGTTCCTCTATTGTCAATGATCTAAATGGAGTTTCATCCGCCATAGTGACAAATGAAAATGGTTTTACAAACAAAGGGCACAAAGAAAAAGATAGACTACAAGAAAGCTAATAAAAAGAAAATAAAAATCTCACTAAGATACGAATCTAATGAGTAGACCTAATAAAATAAAAATTCAACCTAAACAATAACTATTCCCCGGCAACGGCGCCAAAAACTTGATGTGTGGTTTTGCGACCTTACAACAGGTTTTACCTCTCGAGGGATCTCAAGAGGCTTGCAATCCCCACCAGGCAGTGTACCTGACCGATGTAGTATAGTGAAGTGGCAAGTACCGGGGGATTGATCGTTCTCTAGGGGAATAGTGTCGTTAGGATTGAAAAAACTACTCTAATAGGTCTAAGGGTGAGGGAAGATTCTTTTTTGTATTTTTATATTTTATGAAAGCAAGTAAAATCTCGGGTTTGAAGGAGTGGGCGGAATTAGTTGCTAGTCAACTAACCTAAATAACTACAATTGCAAATAAAATAAAATAACTGAAAATGAAAAGGTTGTGGAACTTATATGGGGAGAAATGTGTTTACTTAGATTTCCTTACTCCCTAACTATCTTTTACCGGTTGATTAGTGTGTATTAATTGCGTGGATGACGGGTGTATTCCTTAATACCAATCGTGGGGTGGCGTACGTACTTCCCCAACTCTACAAGCTCCTACTTCACTCCTATGTCGAGCCGGCTAAGAAGCTCCTAACATGGGATCACTAGAATTCGCTCATGCATTAAATACAACCATAATAACCTTAGTACGCATTGGTTCATGTTTCTTAAGACGTTCAAGCAAATTACCGTATAGGAGGTTAGCCAGTTTTCTTAAGCCTAACATCGATTAACAATCATCCAATACAATTAATAACACACCAACAACCAATAATCAATAGTTAGGTTTCATTAGATCTAAGAAAACACAAGATAAATCTAGCCTAGCATGTTAATCAAAAGACAAGAACAAGATATAATCAAACAACACATAGACATATTGAATGATTAAATGATTACTTATCTTCAATTAAACATGGGAGATCCAAGGGTATAAAACCCTTAAAAATGGCAGAAAATTCGTCTTAGGGTTTCTCCTCACAAAGTTGCACACTAATGACTAAAAATTGCAAAACTATATATAGAGTTTAGGGGCTGACGGCGTCACGTTGTAGGAGGTGACGCCGTAACCTCTGCGCGGCTAGGGTTCCCGGATGGTCTTCCAGACGCCGTCCCTCTTTAATCCTCCAAAATCCACTCTGGCGCGTCAAGGGTTGACGCCGTCAGAAATGTGCTTGATGCTGTCTCTCTTTAACTTAAACCGTGACGACCTTGATCACCTTAAAAGGTGACGCCGTCAGATTTTCCATTGTAAAACTCTCTGGCGCGTCACGTGTATTTTGTCATATCCACCTCTTCTGCCAAGCCGTGACGCCGTCAGGAGCAATCCTTGACGCCGTCACGTGTACTTTTCCAGCAGCTTTGGAGACTTTGTCGTTTTCTTCACTTTTATGCTCCAAAAACGTCCAAAATGCTTCCTTTTCCAGATTTCTTCTCCAAAGTACCTAAAATGACAAAAGGAACGATTTAGGGAAATATTTGATCAAATAAATACGATTTAGGGCTTAAATGACCCCCTAAAAGCGGTACACTTTTCGCTTCATCAGGACCATTAGTATTTCTAGTTTTGTTGTAATCATTATGTTTCAAGTATTTTATGTAATGTAATGATGATTCATATATTATATGATCATCTTGAATGTATTAGTTGTTTGTTCTAAATATTTTTTCTATGTATATGTATCTTGTGTCTCCTAACTTGTTTTTGCAGCCAAGATTTCCATAGCTCGTCTCCTTGGTGCCCTCGAACGAGGGGGAGTAAGCATCAAGGGGGAGTTCTCGTCCCGACAAACTTAGTTTCTAAAACTTGTCGGCATAACCTTTTTTTAATTCTACAAAAAGGGGGAGAAGTGAATGTAAACTCACTAAATACTTGTTCAAAAATAAATTTTTGGATTTAATAAGTTTAAGTTTTGTAATCATCAAAAAGGGGGAGATTGTTGACATAAATAATGCCTAAAAACATTATTCATATCTCTATGTTTTAATGATCACAAAATATAAACTCATTAAACATAAACTTATCAAATAAACAAGTATTTAGTTGTAAATATTCATTTCTACAACTTAATCACTTAAGGTATGAATAAACAAGTGCTTAATGCATTATATGATCAAAGGAACATTTTCTTAATAACTAGATTTTTTATAAAACATCAAAAACATTTTATATATTTTTGAAAAACATTTTTGGTATTAAATAAAAATGTTTAATCTTTTATAAAAATATGAATTCAAATTTTTAACCAAAATCAGTTAAAATGTTCCAGAAAAACCTTCCCCACAAAAAGACAAAATTGGCCAACGTTCAGTAGGGGCGGCCCCCTTAATTTTGCTAGGCGGCCCCCTTAATAATTAAGGGGACCGTCCCCGCTCCAATAGGCCTCCAGCTGTCCAGTTTGTCTCCTATAAATACCAGCCTTCTCCTGGATTTTTACTCACCTTTTGCACACTGAAACTTTCTGTTTTAAATCACATTTCATATCTTCAAAAACCCTTTGATCATATAATCTTAAGCTTTGGTTTCTAAGTGATCCAAGCTTCCTCCATTCAAGTGCAAGAGAAGAATACTCCTTCAACAACTAGAAGAAGTATTGCAACTTAGATACCTAAGTTGTTTGTGTCATCATATATATTTGTATATAAGTTGTGTATTGTTGTTAGATAGTTGTGTGTATAATTGTTTGGGATAGGTTAGTGTGTAAGTAGAGAAGTTGTGTTGTTAAGGTGTGTAAGTAGTGAAGGTGTGAAGAAGTAGAAGTGTACATAGGTTGTGCTTAGTCGTGAAGTGTCGTGAAGAAGTAGTGAAGAAGTCGTGAAGTGTCGTGAAGAAGTCGTGAAGAAGTTGTGAAGAAGTCGTGAAGAAGTCGTGAAGTAGTCGTGAAGAAGAAGGTGTGATTAAGTCGTGTTTAAGTTGTGAGATTGGTTCTAGCTACGATTAGAACTCGACATCTAGCTTTGTGTCGTTAAGCCGGTGTAAGCTAAAGTTGTGTAAGGTTTTCTCCGCCATAAGGGAGCTTGTTGACATAGTGAAGAAAACTCTCGAGTTAGGTGCTCGGGGAGTGGAGTAAGGCAAGGAAGGTGTCCTTGTAGCCGAACCACTATAAATCTCTTGTCTCTCGGTTAGATCTTTCCATCTCTAGCTTTCATTTCATTTTATTACCTTACTTGCATTACATATTTATATTTACTTATATACATGTTTTTCATATTGTTCAAGAAGTTGAGATCACATAAATTCGAATCTAAGTTTTAAAAAGTAAATAAAGTTTTCACAATAAAATTTAAAAGGACATAAAACTATTCAACCCCCCTTCTAGTTTTCCACATATATATATATATATATATATATATATATATATATATATATATACTAGTTGTCGAAGCCCGCCCGATGGGCGGGCATGCTTTGTAATTTTTCTTTTGTAATTTACACGCTCTTTATTGTAATTGTTAATTACCGTGACACATAAAAACAATCTTAAGCTTCAATTATGACAAGGCAAATTGTATTTATTAATTGTCTTATAATTTAAAGATTCTTATTACATGAATGAGAATATCATTAATGTTGGCATAGTGCCAAAACATGGTAAATTACATCCACGAGAGCCTTATTTTGAAAGGTATCAAAATGATACTTTTGGTATAATTACCTGTTGAGCATTATCGGTTAGGGGATATTTACAAAGTGCTAAGTAGTGATCCTTCCTCGTTGTCCACAAGACACTATCTTTTGACAATTTGAATATGCATTCATATGGTTTTGACCAATTAACTAAGCCATAAATTACAAAGCATGGCACTGTAATTGATCTTCCTCGTGCCCATCAAACCAACCTTCATGCGAAATATTCTCTTCCCCGTGATTATCTGACTGATCGTCAACTTCCACCCATGTAGTTGGAGAAATCATTCTTTCTGTTGATTCTACATTGTTGGGGTTGATCAAAGAAACCTGACTTTCATCCATTCCTGAACTCCATCTACAGTTTTGTTTGGACCACCCGTAGCATAAGCACAATCAAACACCATCTCTTAATCCCTCTTAATATCTAATTATCTATTATATTTTCCTTAAAATATATTTATTTATGTGCATTTGTGAGCAGGGTGGAGTGATTTGTCAAGAGTTATACTACTTGATGCTAAGCATTGGAATGATTTGTCAAGAGTTATACTACTTGATGCTAAGCATTGGAAATATGCGACCTTCTAGGCTTTTAACGTTGCAAGCATCGGAAATATGCGCCCTTACAACCTATTAAACCCATTCAACTAACCTGAGCAGCCCTTACAACCTATTAAACCCATTCAACTAACCTGAGCAGCCATTCCCTTCTTAGTTATTTTTTTATTTAACCCGTTTGAGATAAGAAAGCAAACCTAATCGACCCATTCATCTAAAAAGGGTTACAATATGCAGCTTGTCACCTTCTAACACTTGATCTTCCACCTGTACATGAAACCAATTAATTTAGATTTTTAATTTTAGATTTCAAAAAATGCAGAAGTTATTATTTGTATCATAACCACCCATACATGTAAATATTTATTAAGTTTTTCAAAGTTTACATGTATCAAGCACATAGTGATTAAGGAAAGTCCCATTCCAATGTTAAACATGTGTTGCCTTGCACCTGCACAAAGAAAGTTAAGCCATAGACCCCCAACCAAAATACCTAATAGCAACCCTATTTTTTGAGTCCTTCAATAAATACTTAAATGCATCTTTTGCCTCCTGGAAGAAAACGGACAACAAAAATCCGAAAGTAGGAACTACTACATGAACATGATTACAGATATATGATACAATTTTACTTGTTGCTTTGTCGCATATATAACAGTTTCACCATCTGCAACTTTCTCTTCTAATGGTGTTGTGTTGGCTTTTCCATCACCTGTCATGCCTTTCTTTGCTTCCTACCACATCAACATCAAATCAAGTTTATCACATTTTCTCATATAAAAATAAAAAAACCAAAAATGATGTCAAATAAGCATACCTGGGTGTCCTGCACAGAGACTCTGTCTAAGGATTCTATAATTGACCTAATTTACATACAAAAGGAACAAAAAAAAGCTTCCACAATGTTATAATCGGGAAATAAAGATCTAAAAGTTGGGGTTTTGTGCTCGCAATTAAAAAAGAAAAAATTAATGAAAGCCATACGTTGTGAATCTCTATTTCATGTAAAATATATATCAGCAAGAAACTCGTGTGCGAGAATACCTGAATTAACTTCGTTCTCGAGTTCACAGTGAAGAGAAATATCAGAGGTTATCCAAATTTACCTCTTTTGCTTCGTTTTTTCTCCCTTCCAAACAATTACAGTGCCACCAAAATCAGAGGATGCTAACAGATTCTCACCATGATTCCATGCAACTGCGATCACTGGGTATCCATGTACCTGTACTCGTAATAAAGAACACAAAATAGATCTAGCTGTTGTCCACCGTGTGGCGTTGCATTGACAAAGAAATAACTACTCTGTATGTAGGATTAACAACATTGGCGGCCATGAACAGCCAAAGTATCTTTGAAACATAAAGCACACCAAAAACTTACACTACCTGTAGCCGTAAGAAGTACAATAGCTGAAGGTGTTTGGGCAGCAGCTAACAAAATAAACATGTAGTAACATTAAATGAGAAATTTTACTAAAAGGTTCGGTTCCCACAAGGCTATTTGTGTTGCAAAACTGCAGGGATGCAAAAGGTATAGCACTTCTACATACCAGATAATGTGAGAGTTCTGATAATGTGACACTGTTTCTTGTCTTCTCTCGCTCTGTGTCCATGTATCATTGTGTTTGGACATTTGGAATGGCTGGTGGATCCAAGAAGTGTACCTGTTCAGTGATTTTACGTTAGTTTTATATGGTGAGACTACTTATATTAGCTGCTGCAATTTTTTTTTTAGTTACTTACACGCTGTGTATCTGCAGTGTTTCCGGAATCTCTGGATTTAGGTAGTAATATGTCGCCGCTGTGCTCAAAAGTTGCAGGCCTGTGTTAAGTCAGTTGTGCTCTAAAACAAAATATATAACAAAGGTATTAATGAAAGTTATGACTCAGTGATGGTACCTCCGTAAGTTTTCACCCAACATGAACTCGCGGCTACAACCACAATGGTCCAGCTGGCGCAACAACTTTGACAACCTGCACCGGGCATTCACTTTCCATGCATGGAGTAATATCGTCTTCCTCGTGCCCATCAAACCAACCTTCATGCGAAATATTCTCTTCCCCGTGATTATCTGATTGATCGTCAACTTCCACCCATGTAGTTGGGGAAATCATTCTTTCTGTTGATTCTACATTGTTGGGGTTGATCAAAGAAACCTGACTTTCACACATTCCTGAATTCCATCTACAGTTTTGTTTGGACCACCCGTTATTTTAAACAATTTCTTTGTCTTAGGAATGTCCACTTGTTGGTCTATCTGCTTGCTTTCAAATAGACTGATTTTATCTTGCACGCTCATTCTTAATACATCATTCTTCGAGGGTTTCTCAGGGTTTTCCTCGTCACTGTTGTTGCCGAAGTCTCTCTAAAATGGCACCTTTCCTCTAACGGGAAAATAATTGAGGCTTTTAATAGTTAGTGTTGTCACCCTACGTGATCCTGATCGTCCATTTAGTATGCGCCGCATAAGATAGATTGGTGGAATATCTGAATAGTCAGGATGAATGGAGAAGATCAGGAGGGAAGGATCATGTGATCATGGCCCACCATCCAAATAGTATGTTAATTGCTAGATGGAAGTTGGCTTCAGCTATGTTTATTCTTGCGGATTTTGGTCGATATTCAGATCAGATTGCAAATGTTGATAAAGATGTGATTGCTCCTTATAAACACGTAGTTAGAAGTATTGATCCTAAATTCACCCCCTTTTGAAAAACGGCCCACGTTGGTGTATTTCCAAGGAGCAATTTATCGAAAATATGTGAGTTATATTATCCCATCATTCACATTTTTTTGTAGATTTTATATGAACAGGGTGTCTGGCATTGTGTTTTGAAAGCATTTATCTGATTATTTGTGTTTTAAAGTTGCATATAACCAGATTTTAGTGTATGTGTATTCTGAAACTGGTTCTGATTGTCTGGTTATTTTGGGTTCAAATAATCTGTTCAGGAGTAGTTACAACAAAAGCAATTCAAATTATTTATTATTTGTAGGCCATTTTAGAGGGTGTTTGTATTGCTAAGTCAACTGCTTATTTGCATATTTACTTACTTTTTAAGCAGATAAGCAGTGTTAAGTGCCTGGATACTACTTCATTGCTTATATCACTCTAGAATAAGCATTAAAATTAAACAATTTGGTACTTGCTTATTCATGGGTAGATAAGCATTCTAAAATAAACAATCCCAAACACCCCTTACATGTAAATCCCTGAGTAATCCGGATTTGCCAGTGATAATAGTGACTTCAAATAGCATAAGCACAATCAAATACCATCTCTTATTCTCTCTTAATATCTAATTATCTATTATATTTTTCTTAAAAAATATTTATTTATGTGCACTTGTGAGCAGGGTGGAGTGATTCGTCAAGAGTACTACTTGATTCTAAGCATCGGAAATATGCGACCTTCTATACTTCTAATGTTGCAAGCATCGGAAATATGCGCCCTTACAACCTATTAAACCCATTCAACTAACCTGAGCAGCCATTCCCTTCTTGGTAATTTTTTTGATCTCACCCGTTTGAGATAAAAAAACAAACCTAATCGAACCATTCATCTAAAAAGGTTACAATTGCAACCTCTAAATTATACATCGGAAGAGGGAAAGTGTACATGTATGTCAAAACATTAAATCCACAAATCCAAAGTGGCAGTCTTGAATTATCCGAAACTTGGGGATTAGATAGATGATTGTTACCCAGAAAGAACAAATTGTTGGCCATCTATATTTACGTGTTATAGCTTACCATGACTCACGATGAGAAGAAACTCCTATTTAGCTTCTAGAGAGTACAATTGCAGCTGTGGAAAAAGGTGGAATTGGATGTAGCATTTACCTGAATGTTTATAAGCCACGGGGAAGGTGCACCCTCTGACATGCCTAGAGCTTCTTTCAGTTCATGGACACGATTCCTCATTTCATCTCTATAAGCTTTGCCTGTAAATAAAGCAGATCGACATGTGAAGTGCCAAAAAAATTAAATAAATAAATAATAAAAAATCCATAGAATTCCAGATGGATCGTTGCATACTAAAAATCTGAGCTAAATAAATTTTTTGATATCCTACTTCCCAAACTTAATTAACTTCAGAGGTCTAACTTAGTACTGCTATGCGAGTGAGTTAGTACTGCTGTTGATAACTTAGCACTGTTGATAACTTATTTGCATATTTACTTACTTTTTAAAAATAAACTTAATCAAAATAGTTTTGAATATCAGAATACTAACAGATTCATAAATAGAATGAAAACTTTCACCCAAGTGATACTACAATTAATGGTACTGAGTAAACACTATACAGTGGATGAGAATAAGCTTTATGAGCCATTAATCCTATTAAGCCCAAGGTACATACCTGTAGTGGTTTTATTCTCGCCCTCCTCTTCCACCTTTTGACATGTGATTTTATCTAACATTAATTCAAAAGCCGATCATCCATCGACCAAGACTCGCCTGAAAGAGATACGGCAAAGATATTACAATGATTCAATTAGGGTTTGTATGATTTTTTTTTTCCTGTATGCATCGTTTTCTTTCTTTTGGATCGTATATGTGGTTTAATTTAGTCAGAGAATGTGATGTTATTATTTTGGTTGTGAATTGTTTATAACAACTTCTGCCTTGCTCCATTGGATTAAGATATTACATTTTGACTTTGAATTGTATACCACAACTTCTGGCTTGTTCCATTGGTTGAAGCGTTTGTTTGTGAACTAACAGACCCAGGTTCGAATCCATCATCATGCTTTTTTGTACAAATTAAATCCGAAATTTATTAATGGCAAAAGATAAATATGTTTGTACAAATTAAATAAATCCGAAATTTATTTGCAAAAATTAAATCCAAAATTTATAAATAATAAAAGATTGCTTAGGTGGACATAATGTGATGACATGGCTTTAAATCACAATTACATGGTATTGAGGTGGCATTTAAATGATTATGTGGCATTGAGGTGGCATTAATGACGTCATACGCCTCCTGTTATATATAATATATATATATATATATATATATATATATATATATATATATATATATATATATATATATATATATATATTTGATGGCAGACGACTTGATTCTTATTCTACATAGCATGTCCACAGTTCTCTCATTTGATATTGTGATTTTATGCAAAGTTGACCAGGAGATAGTGGTGGCATGAGGTTATAAAAGTGAGGGGAAGCATATAGATTTGATTTGGAACAGGTTGGTTCCAACATACACACATGGGAAAGACACACACACAGAAGGATTTTGAATTTGGTTTATATTCTTAAAAGATTTAAGGCTCGTTATTATTTATTCTCATTGGCGAAGAAGATTATTTATTGCTTATTTGACGATGAAGTGGATTTTTTCAAAATTGTGTTCTTATCATATTTTAAACGGACCACAACGTTTAAAGATAATTTGTTCGTTCGTTCAGGTGGTGACCATGAATTGATAAACACTTGAAGGAGTTACGTTATTGTGCTCAGTGTTTATTGTCAAGAGATTGCGATCTCCCTATACGTTAAGTATACGTTCAAAGTCAGATTTAGTACAAGATATAAGATGCAAGGTTAGGTTATTCTGCTTCAGCATCAAATTGGTAATGGTTAGTTTTCTTCATCATTACATACAACTTACAGAATTGGAGATTCAACAAATGGTTAACATATGGGTTTCAGGGGAAGCTTTTTGTTCAAATGATTAACCATTTAAAGGTTACATTGAGGTGAAGGTTTTTATAGCTGCTCATTGGTATTATTACTGAAGATTAGCGATTTTTCTGTCTTGTGTTCATTTATAAAAGTAAGCGTATTGGTGTTCTTAATGGTGGGTAATTCGAGACATTAGAAGACTAGATTTGACGTATGGTACTGGTTCGTGGTTATGAAGATCATGGTTGCTTATTTTTGTCCCCTAATTGAGGATTACAAAAAGGGGAAGAAGATTTATAAAGAAGAATGGCAACTTGAAGATCCTTGGTAGAGCATGTTATTTAAGTTCACTTGGTGAGCTTAAGGGGAAGATTTCATTCATGGAAGATCAAGAAGGTTTTGTAATTATCAACTAGGGGAAGACTGTTGGGAATTATAATTTGAGTTGATAATTACAAAACCACACAAGTAAAGAATGAAACAAGTGTGAAAGATGAAGGGCTTAAGAAGACAAAGGATGAAAGTTTACAATTACAGAAGATCTTTTATATTATTAGAATATATCCTTTGTAACCCTAATCCTCTAGTATATAAAGAGGATATGGGGCGTTAGTTTTATGTACAGGTGTTAGAGATGTAACACCAAGTTAAGGTGTGTGTGTCTAGGCGTCGAGTCCTCTAATGGATGCCTAGGGTTCGTGTTTAGTTTAACCCTCAAGGATCTTTGATCCCTGTTAGAGTAGGTAACCGTGCTACACTTGATCACCCAGCATTGGGGCTGTTTTTGTATTGTTAGTAGTTGTTAGAGATGATGACGAAGAAACCTTGTAGCAATAATAATGATAGTTTTATTTATTCCGCTGCTTATCGTTGTTATTCATTATTATTGTTAATCCCACTTGCTCTAAATGATCCACAAAGTCTTTTAATTATAACTTCACACACAAGATGTTAAACGAATGAGTCGAGATGATATGGTTGTACATGAAATGTTAAACGAACGAGTCGAGATGATACGGTTGTACACGATATGTTAAACGAATGAGCCGAGATTATATGTGTTAGCTTTTATATTTTTAGAAAGTAATGGTCATTCCTATGTATTTTAAATAGTGTGTCGAGTAGGATTATTCAAGTATTGTAAGGGTTGTGTTGGACTTTGATTATAAAAGTTCAAGAAAGACACCAAAAGCCCAAGTCCAACACAAGCCCACCTCAAGGCCATTTAGGGCAACAATGGCCGGTCACATTCACTATAAATACACACACTCTCCACCATATTTAGTGTGCATCTTAGTCTTGTAAAGGTGTAAGAGTGTGTGTGTTTTGTTTCCTTTTGTTCTCTTATGGTTTATGAAGCATTTGACTATGGTTTAACAGTCACACGTCTCATCTCTTATTCATCTTTAATTTCTTCTTTATTGATCTAAGAGTGTCACGTATAGGGTTGAGTAGGATTTAATATATAGTTTAGTTTGTTGTTTTAGGTTCGATTAGTATAGATTAACAAGTGGTATCATTCACCTTACAAGGATTTAGGTACTCGTTGTGTTTGTGTTTATGCTTAACGTGGGTTTTTCTATCAAAAAGGTTATAGCTTTTTAACTTTTTCACATCATCTAGTGTGTTGTAAGCAAAAAGCCTCAAGCTTTTGTGTTTCTATTAGCGATTTTGAGAAAAAGTTGGTAGCTTTTGTGGTTTACGTGCGTTTAAAGTCAAAAAATTGTGAGCTTTTTGTGATTTTGATGAGAAAAAATTGAGTTCGTGGGTGAAAATAAGCTTCAAAGGTCCTCGTTCAATTCTTCCTGGCTAGGATTTGGAGTTTTATTGCTTTTCTTGTATAAGAAAAACAATCAAAAGTACTTCTCGACATCGAAAAATATCCAATCCTTGTATAAGGATTTGCGATAAGTTAGGGTTTGTCGCAATTTAAATTGCCATAACTTAGGGTTTATCGCAATTGGATTGGTCTTTTATTGTGAATCAGCAAACAGAGGTCTATCGCAATTGAGACAAGTCTGCTCTTATCGCAATTGGCAAAAAGGTTCTATAGCAATTGAAGGCTTATCGCAAATCACTCCTCGGGCATTTTTATCGCAAATCAATCACAAGCACATCCGACATCGGACAACACTGGGTTATCGCAAATCAGATATCGGACAGAACTGAACTTTCAGACTTTGGCAGATTCAGCCCCTCGCAGTTGTATCAGCTTTTGTGAACTTCCGGATTTGGCAGAATTCACCCTTGCACTTTACATAAACATTGTTCAACTTAAATAACTTTTATAAATTTGCTTCGATCGTGATTTATTTAACAACAAAAGTGAACTCGGTATTTTTGCGCTTGTATAAGTGTAGAAAATACTTCGACAATCGGATATCTACTCTCTTGTATAAGAGTGTTAGATCGTTTTATATAAATTATCAATTTATATAAATTAGATATTTCTATCTAAATTAAAATTTTACCATAATTTGTATAAATTTTGGTCTAATTGAAATTTCTATAGAAATTCAAATTTTATCTAAATTATAATTTGCATAACTTTTGTCAAAATTCTAAAATTTTACTTTTGTCTAAATTATAGTCTAGTCAAATTTAGTAACTTTATTTAATTTGTTTTGTTTATCTAAATTGTAAACTCAAAGATCATCAAAAACATCATCAAAGTTTTACATTCAACAATCACAACACCTATTTCTTTGCAACGATCCTGAATCAATCAACCTTATCATACAACAACAATGACTACTCAACAAGACTTCCATGCAGCTGGTGCTGAAAACCGTCCTCCCATGCTAGAGAAAGGTAGTTATCTTCCATGGACAATCCGTATGCTTCGTTACTTGAAAACAAAACCTAATAGACAAGGCAAACTCCTGATCAACTCCATCAAAAATGGTCCATTCAAACCTCGTCAGATTTAGGAAGCTGGTGATCCGAATCAAAACCCTCCCCTTCCACCATCCTTTCGTACTCAGAAAGAAGAAGAGTACACAGAAGAGGATTGGAAATAGATTGAAGCAGATGACTTAGCCATGCACCTAATTCAACTTGGTTTACCACAAGAGATCTTTTGTGCTGTTGACAGTTGTGAAACTGCTTACGACATGTGGGAACGAGTTAGGAGGCTATGTCATGGAACTGAAATTGGTCAACAAGACATTAAAAACATGCTTCTAACTGAATGGGAGAAATTTTCATCCACTCCAGCTGAACCAATTTTTGTGACTAAGAATCACTCTTTTATCATACCACTTACACACTTGAGATCGATGGCAACACAAGAACCATAAGAAGAGAATAATAGATGGGGAATATGAGAAGTAGAGATGAGATAGGGAGGGAAGAAGTATGGTGGCAGTAGAGTGAAAGATAAACATAGGAATATGTATGTATATTAGATTGAGAGAAAAGAGGAAAATATACACACTCTCTCTCTAAAGCACACTTTGCTAAATGAGAGAGTGTTTTGCTTATATGTGTTGGCTGCCATCCAAAAGGCTTTGGATGGGCTTTTGTTTGGACCATGATGTGGGATAATAGATGCACTACACATATACATTTAAGCTACTAACAAAACTAATGCTACTAGCCGACATGTAAAATACATATTATACATGACACTTAATGTTCTAAGCTACAAATGACCATCACTTCCTAAATAGCATAAATTCAATGCTAACAATCTCCCCCTAAGGGATGGTCATTTCAATGATGCTCCCGTGATTGGTCTTTTGCCTTCAATGTCTAGAACTTTGTGTGTTGATGTATAATATTCTTGATTCATTGTTCCTTCATGCTCTGTGATCTTCAAAGTATTGACTTTGGATGTTCTTGCCTTGATCTACTTCTTCTGATCAGATGCGTCTACGTTGTAGATGATGATGGTGGATGGACTTTCGTCAGTACCTGGATAAGACAGTTAGCAATAAATAATCCAGCGCTTATAGGTTCAGATTTCGAGATCGTTATCAGCATAGAGTGACAACTTTCTCTAATCTTTACCAAGGCCGTTGAGAGCCTCTGAAGTATATCAAAGTATCACTTCAAGACTGTAGACCGTTTGAAGCGAGTAACCATCATGACATAAGGCAAGATCTGAAGATCTCATTAAGACTCATACAACTTGTATCCTTTTTGATGAACACAAGTGTATTGCATAGGAAGTGTTCCTAAGAGATCTTTAATGAATCTCATGGCTCTAGACTCAATTATGTGCGTTTTGGTTTTAGTCGTCAGAGGCATGGAGCAGAGTGCCACCTTTTCAATATCAACACATCTCGGAGTGAGAGGTCGATAGATTATGCAGTGTTCTCCGTGAGAAATGAAACAAATATCTTTTGAGAGATATCTGAGTGGATAGGAGGAGTGGTGCAAATGCGTCACTGGGTCCATGACGTCTTGTCTTCAATACCAGTATCACCTTAGTGAGTACTGATAGCAGATGTATTGACCCGGTTTCTGTCCTAAGTTTTCATGGAGGGCTATTTCTTTTCACCCTTTCATTAAACTTTTCTTTTTCATTCTTCAACCCCTTCTTTCTCCTTTCTCATTATACTCCTTTTTTCAATCTTACCTAAGGACTTCTAATTCTAATCTATTGGAATTGTCCTTGGGTAGATCCCTCCGGCTCTGGCGGATCATAGGACATAACCTAACCGTAATCACCTTATAACACCACGATTATCCTAGGTTTGTTGATCACTGGCCATAAAAGCATTTGTGAAAATCTCTCAAAGTGTTTATGAATAAACACATTTTTGGTTAAAACTTTGAGAGTTTTGCATTTTCTGAAATACTCCCCCTTCACATGTACTAATGAGATTTAAGAAAGAATTGCACATGTTGGGTAGAGATCGCACATTTGAAATGATCGATTTTCAATTAACATGACCATTGCGAGACACGTTTACATCGCTAGATAGACTAGCTTGAAGTTATTACCCGTCCCGGTCATATTAAAAGATCATCTCTCGAATTGGTACATTCTACTCAGACAAGTCCTTTGCGAGACACGTTTACATCAATGGATAACCATCTTGAAATTATTACCCGTCCCGGACTAGTCTTTTCGATTACTGACATTTAGCTTTCGTCAATTCGAGAGTTCATACTGAGTCTTTTTGAAGAGCTCTTTTTGAGATTCGCTTTTGATCACATTTTAATCACATCTTCTCCCCCTCAAAAATAGCATGCAGTGATATTTTTTGTATCAACTGATTAAAATGAAACTTTTTGGAGAGATAGACGGATTTCAGCATGAAATTGGAACATTTTTGTTTTTCTACTCCCCCTTAAACAAAGCATATGGTTAAACATTTTAGTTTAAAAGCAGTTTTAAGGGTTTAGGAGGGAGTTATCTTGAGCACTTTATGAAAGATTTGGAAAAATCTTATTGAAAAATCTTGAAGAAAAATGTGCTCAAGATAGAGAAGATTTTGAAAATCTTTGAAGATATGTAAGGAGAAATATCTTCATTTGTTTTTAGGATAAGTGTTAGAAAATGAAATTAGTTTTGCACAAC
This sequence comes from Artemisia tridentata subsp. tridentata, assembly GCA_021014915.2. Classification (NCBI taxonomy): domain Eukaryota; kingdom Viridiplantae; phylum Streptophyta; class Magnoliopsida; order Asterales; family Asteraceae; genus Artemisia; species Artemisia tridentata. Next base: position 93,267,462 of record CP139507.1, on the reverse strand, counting down.
ACTTTCCTTTCTTTGAAAAATGGGTTATGCACTGTTATGTGTACATAAGCCATAACGTTGAAGCTCGGGTTGTAAGCTGAAATACTTACAAGCCATTGATTTTTACGATAAGTGCTCGAAAGATTTTGATTAAGCACTTTCCTTTCTTTGAAGCTCGGGTTTCGTACTGAAGTATACGAAAACCATTTAATAAAAAAGTTTGAGAAAACGACATGTTTTGAACATATTTAAATAACTCTCGCTCAAGCATCTGTACATGCCCGTATCATTGTTGAATGATATTTCTAAGTACGTACAGAATATTGATTATACGAGAGACATGTCGGAGAAGAATATTTTTGGATTTTTGTGATTTTATATTGTTTTTGTATTTTTTGAAAATTTTCCATTTTTGTATATTCTTTTTGATGTTTTCAAAAAATGTATATGCACAAAGAATGATTAAGTATGAACAAGTAAAAGTGGAGTTAAGAGTGGATGTAGACCAGGATTTCCAAATGCGATGTTGGCATAAAGGTCTTCTCTTCCACATTCAGCGAGTGAACTCTCAACACTTTCACGAGTACCTGCAATCACAGAATCCACAAAAGAAGAATATGCACAAATAACAGTGTTAGAAGAACATGAATCATCACATTGAGGGTGTCCACTATCAACGGTTGTAGTGGTTTCTACATCCTTATCCTGATGATTTTCACTATTACTTGTTGTGGTGCAGCTATCAAGAATCTTTCCTGTGGGAATCCATCTAAAACCAACTGTTTTAAAAACTTTTCCCGTGGGAATCCACCTAGGGCAAGATCTAGGAGTTGTTTCCTTTTCAGATGCAGCGGAAGTCTCATTTTGAGAAGAACTACGTCCTGAAGAGATCCACCTAGTTGGTTTCTTAGCCTTTTGCTTTTTATCAACGGGCTTGTTTCTTTTTGGTGTCTTAGTGGATTGTGCTTTAGCACTTGCATTTGTTTTCTTGATATACTGTGCAACACATGCATCATGATTAGCTGAAAAGACACATTTTTGACAAGTAGGACAGACAAATACAACATTCTTGTTTAACACCGCAACCTTAATTTTGTCACTACTGTCATTTTGAACTTGCATTGCATTCGAAGAGGAATTTGATTTCTTAGTGTTGGATTCTACGTGGATAACATTTGCTTTTGCGCAACTACTCTTAGATGCAAGCCAATCCCTAGTCTTTAGTTGAATAATCCTAGGTAGTGGTTTACTACTACTGGCAGTGCTTTGTAATGTTGTAGAATTCATCACTATAGGTTTTGTACCTAAAATTCCGTCTTGTCGAACCTGTGCCTTTTGCCTAGCTATTTCTAGGTAGTGATTGTGGACCGTGTTGTTTGAACCAACTGATTCCTTAACAGTTTTTATGGTCACATTCGGTGAGCTATTCCTAGAAAGGCCAGGTGCTATCACTTTTGGTGTTTTAGGCAAGGGTGTTGGAGTGACTGGTTTTGTCAAATCAATTGTCACATCAACTGTTGGAACCGTTTGAGAAATTGAGGTTTTTGGTTGTTCCGAAGTTGATGGTTTTGCAAGCTTAGTTTCCTCACCCTTCCTATTTTGACTATCCAGCAGAGACTTCAAAAGAGCAATTTGATCTTGCATGTTTTTGTAAGAACGCTCATACGACAATTTGTCATATTTGCATTCTTCCTTTTTCTGATCAAGTTGTTTAAAATATGTGACATTTTGCTTCTCAATCTTAGCAAGTGCATTCTCATATTTTAAAACAATTTCGGAAGTCTCGGCCCGAAGTCTTTCATCATCTTCCACAGAATATGTTTGGTAAATAATTGACATGATATCGGTCGATAGAGCTTCGAAGGAGAGAGAGTCATTTTGCTTTTCCAAAACTTTTATGTGTTCCAAGTATTCATTGGCTTCATTCACTAAGGATTTTTGGTCCTTAACGAATTCTGCTGACTCTTTCAAAAGATTATGTTCCACATTTTGAACAACTGCATAGATTGCAGCAATATGTGGATTGATTTCATTTTCAAACATCTCTTTCAGGTCATTTTGAAAACTTGAAAACCATTCCATTTTTTGATTGTTTGTTTTGGATGCCACAATACTTTGAAGTATTTCAATTCTCTGTTTAAGATCAACCAAATATAGTCTAGCTGCACTTGAATCATAAGTGTTTTTAGATGCCATTTGTTCGATGTTAGGCAGATGTTTTGAAACAGCTTTTTGTCTTGTGAAAACCACTGGTTTTTGAAAAAACAGAGGTGACTCCTTTTGAACAAGATGAACCCTAGCAAGTTTGTTAACTTCATTATAGTCAATGGGTTTTATTTCTCTGTTCAATTGTCGCATTTTCTTTCTACTCTCTTCTGACAGCTCAATCGTTTCGCTAGAATCATAACCCGAAGGAGGGTCATGGATAGCATTTATTAAATTACCATTAAAAAGCACATTCTGTTCTTTTTGAGCTTTCTTGAGAATATAAGGGTTTTCATAACCGATAGCCACCTTTTTTAATGTATGTAAAATCGGGTTTGGATCGTTTATTAACAAGTTAACTGTTTGTGCAGAATGACCCGTTTTTACAAGCAAATCATCCAACTTTGCAATGGTTTCCTTTTTTTCATTGATCTCTTTAAGAAGATCCTTTTCACGTTTTGAAAACCTTTCATTCAACTCCTTCTTTTCTTTTTCAAGATTGGAATAAGTTGATTTATGTTTTGAAAGCTGGTTGGTTAGTTCAGAAATTTCCTTGTTAAGAGATTTAATTTGGTTATTCAAATTAACATTTAGAGTTTCAAATTTGATTTGTAAACGTTTCTCTCTTAACTCAGAATCTTTTAATCTAACCTCAAGCTCTGACTGATTTTTGTTATGAAAATCATAAGCTCTTGCATTTACCTTATAACTCTCAAGCTCAGTGGTCAATTTTTCATTCGCGGCTTTTACCTCGCGATTGATCTTTTTGACCTTGTCAATCTCAATTTGACAGTTATGAAGTAATGATTCAAAGAAAGAACGGGTTTCCTCATCATTAGCGTCATTTTGTGCAACTTGAACTTCATTTGGATCTATATATGAAGTTTCACAGTTGACATTGCTATTAACTTGCTCCCCCACATATGTATCATATTCGAGAGGCACAGAATGTGGCTTTTCATGAGCAAACGAGATGGGTACCTCATGGAGTGGTTCTGTGTCATAGGATGGAGGTGTTTCAGAATCACTGCATGATGTTGGTTCTTGCTGATCTGGCATAGGATCGGAGACTCCAGTGACTTTTGTAGAATTATTATTGATTCTGGTTGAAAGCAAGAAGTCGGATTCCTCAGCAGTTAACGGTATTCCCGAATGTTCCTTGTTGGCTAGCATCAGCATGTACTGGAGCTTTTCTACCTTCGTCATTGCAGGAACATTACCAATTCTGCCTATATCACTCCTTTGGATTTCAGATGAAGTCATGAAACAATAATCCTCATTTTGATTGACTCCATTCTGATTCACAAACGGATCCATGTGATTTCCCGTATATTGCCCTGCATATTGCATTTGATTCCCCGTCTGTTTACCCGTAACATTTCCTTGTTGATTCCTGATAACATCAACCATTTGACATTCTTGTCCCATATATAACTACGTACTGTCAGTGTACGGGGAATTCCATTGGTTGTTGTTATGTGGTTCGTTGTTTAATGCCTCGGTGAATAATGCAAAAGCATGTGCCAGATCAGTTGCCATATTGTCTTGTTGAGTTGCCATTGATGATGACTGTATGATAAAGTGGATACAGGATCTTTGCAACTAAGTAGGAGTTGTTGTTGTTATGATGGCTTGGTTGTTGTTGTGAAGTTTTGGTTTGTTGTTGAAGATCGTTGAAGTTGTAGGTTTAAATGAACAAAACAAATTTAAATAAAGTTACGAAATTTGATTAGAGTATAATTAAGACAAAGTCAAAAGTTTGCAATTTCGACAAAGGTTATGTAAATTGTAATTTAGATAAAATGACAATTTCTATAGAAATTTCAATTTGACCAAAATTTATATAAATTATAGCAAAATGTCAATTTAGATAGAAATATATCCAATTTATATAAAATCTAACACTCTTATACAAGAGGGTAGATATCCGTTTGTCGAAGTATTTTCCACTCTTATACAAGAGTTAAAATACCAAGTTCACTTTTGAGTTGACGAAATTACGTTCGAATCAAATCCTTAAAAGTTATTTAACTTTGAAGTTGTTTAATCACAATTGCGAGGGCCTGAAGTGTCAAATCCGAAAGATCTTCTAAGGTAGCTGAAAGTACAAGGACTGAAGTTGCCAACTTTGAAAATTGCACCAATTGCGAGACTTAAATATGAATTGCGAGACCAATTGTGATAGAGCAGCACCAATTGCGAAATGAATTGCGAGACAGCACTAATTGCAAAAGGCAGTGGCAATTGCGAGACAGAAACTGAATTGCGAGACACAATTGCGAAAGCAGCAATTGCGAGACCACCAGCAGTAATTGCGAAACAGCAGCACTAATTGTGAAAGAGCAGCAAATGCGAGAGTCCAGCAATTCCGAGAGCAGCAGTAATTGCGAGAAGTGTTGCAATTGCGAGACTGTTGAGTAATTCCGAGAAATTTCAGCTTTATGCCCACTTTTTTGACTTTTGAGTACAATGCCCACGTGATGCCTTATTTCAAGGGATATAGCTGACACCTTTACACCAACTTGCAATATTCCTGACAACTTTTCACTTCATGAACCAATAATATCAAAGATATTACAAATGTAATATTCAAAAACACAAAAAGTGATTCATCCTTAACATTTTTCGATCCAAGAAGCTATGAACACCAATAAAAGTGCAGATTTTTCCCAACTAACAAATGAGAAATACTCACTTAAACATATACCAGGTCGCTAAACCAAGAACAAACACAACTTTTCACTTGAATCTTTCTATTCGATTCCAAAAAAAACTTCAAAGTCACGTTTTTAAGAATGCAAAAACGTGGTTGATGGGTTCTTTTAAGTACAAACTGAACACAAACAAGCTTCCTACCTCGTTGACTGGCTGTTGATACCACTTGTAAAGACTTGAAATCCTACTTTATCATACCCACTGTTTGAGATATACGAATGGCAGCAAGATAGAACAAGAAGAGAATAAAGATAGATGGGAAATAATATAGAAAGAAATAAGAAGATTGAGAGGGAAGATGTGGTGGCAGTAGAGAATAGATAAAATGGAAATGTGTATGTATTAGATTGAGAGAGAATACAAGTTACACACACACTCTCTCTAAAGCACACTTTGCTAAATGAGAGAGTGTTTTGCTTATATGTGTTGGCTGCCATCCAAAAGGCTTTGGATGGGCTTTTGTTTGGACCATGATGTGGGCTAATATATGCACTACACATATACATTTAAGCTACTAACAAAACTAATGCTACTAGCCCACATGTAAAATACATATTATACATGACACTTAATGTTCTAAGCTATAAATGACCATCACTTCCTAAATAGCATAAATTTAATGCTAACACCAATTGAAATCTACTACACAAGGTTTTGCACTCTCATGAATGAGCTCATCACGACTAATTTAACACCAAAACAGATTGTCCAGAACATCAAGTTTCTTAACAACCTTCCAGAGGAATGGGGACGATATGTTACGATTGTTAATCAAACAAAGAACCTTCATGAAGTGAATTATGATCAGCTCTATGATTTCTTGAAACAAAACCAAAAAGAGGCAGATGAAGTTTGGAAAGAAATGCTTGCCAAAAAACATGATCCTTTAGCATTGATAGCTCAGTCACCATCACCTTCAACCGTAAACACACCATCATCATCAACTCCTACTCAGAACTACATGCCACATGAATACACTCCATAAACTGCTATCTTCCCACAACAACAATTCTATCCTCAAGAACCACAAGTCATTCCACAACAACAATACCATCCTAATGATGACATGACTGCTTTGTCTCAAGCATTCACCCTTCTATCAAGAATTGTCCAAGGACGTTATTCCACACCTACCAACAACAATCAAAGGATCTCATCAAACACTCGCAACAGGCAGATTGCTCAACCGGGTTTTAACATGGGTCAACAAGGTCAAATGGTTGGAGGTTATAGGAATCAACAGGGATATGCTCCTCAGATGGGTAATCAAGGGCAGTATGCAGGCAATCAGATGGGTCAGTATATGGGTAATCAGAATCAGATGGGTCAATTTGTTGGAAACAGAAGAGGTCAGAATATGGGGAATCAGTTTGGGAATGTTGCTGCTCCAGTTGCTGGGAATGTTGGGAATATGAATCAAGGAAATGTGTTGAAATGTTTTAACTGTCAGGGTACTGGTCATATGGCAAGAAACTGTCCCTCCAAGCCAAAAAAGAAAGATCTCGAGTACCTTCAGAAAGCTTTGCTCTTAGCTTAGAAGGACAAGGCAGGGTTTCAGTTGAGTGCTGAGGAACATGATTTCATGGCATTGATGGACGACACAGAGGATTTGGAGGATATCGATGCCAACTGCATCTTCATGGCAAATCTTCAGGAAGTTAAATACGACACAAATTCTGAATCACCTCCTGCTTATGATGCTAATGTGATATCTGAGGTACCTACATATGCTACATGTCACAATAATGAAATGTTTGATATGACACCTCAACAAGAACAGCATCATGCGACTCCTACTCTCACTTATGATACATATATGGACTCCCCAAGTTGTAGTAATACTAATTTGGCTACTCCAGATATGAATCCTAATGGTGACTTTGAGTCACAGCATACTGAGACTGAAGAGGAAACACGTGCTTTATTTGAATCATTATTGCAAAATTGTGGTATTGATATTGAAAAGGTCAAAAAGATCAATAGCGATGTTAAGGCCGCTAATGAAAAATTGACCACTGAGCTTGAGAGATACAAGGTGAACGAAAAAGCTTTTGAATTTCACCACAAACGACTGTCAGAACTTGAAACTGGTTACAGTGATTCTGTTTCAAGGGAGAAACATTTGCAAATCAAATACGACACTCTTGATGTTAAATTGAACATGCAAATTAAATCCTTAAAAGCAGAAAATTCTGAACTAACCAACCAACTTTCTAAACAAAAATCAACTTGTTCTGATCTTGAAAAAGAAAAGAAAGAGTTGCATAAAAAGTTTTCAAAACGAGAAGATGAACTTCTTGATGAAGTACTTGACAAACAGGAAACTATTAAAAAGTTGGAAGAATTGCTTGTAAAAACGGGTCATTCTGCACAAACAATCAATTTGATAATTAACGATCCAAACCCGATTTACATACAAGAAAGAAAATGGCTCTCGGATGTAAAAACCCTTGTTATCTCAAGAAAGCTCAGAAAGAACAGAATGTGCTATATAATGGTAATATTATAAATGATGTGCATGATCCACCTGCTTGTTATGATTCGCATGAAACGATTGAGCTTACGAAAGAGAGTCGAAACAAAATGAGACAATTGAACAGAGAAATCCAACCAATCGATTATAATGAAGCTAACAAACTTGCTGGAGTTCATCTTGTTAAAAAAGAGTCACCAATGTTTTTCAAAAAACCAGTGGCTGTCCCAAAAAGAAAAGTTATTTCAAAACACCTTTCTAACATCGAACAAATGTACTCTAACAACACTTGTTGTAACACCCCAACCCGACAAGGGTAGAGATGTCACAATAATGGTTTCATATTAGAACAAACACAAGCATATGACATAAATAATACAATTGAATTTCAATGGTTACAATGGAAAATCTGAAACTACAAGGTTATAATACAATAATTTCTAAGTCTAATTATAAATTCTTCTAGTCATCTTCAATAGCTAGTAAGGTCTTCTAAGTCCAAGATACTCTCCACTCATACCCAGCTTCCAAACTAAACCTGCCGCAGGAAAAGAAATGCGGCTGAGCTACGAAAGCTCAGTGAACAGATATAATGATAACAAAGCAGTAGTAATGGGATAGTGAAGTAAGTGAAACGATGCAAGATGTAACAAGAGTTAGGAAAGAAAATATAAAAGGTTATGCAGATATATCAGGAATTAAGAAACAGTTACAATAGATAAGAGTAAAGGGAATAGTAATCCCAACCGAGCCCAAGTCATATCAAGTCAAGTCATGTATCAAGTCAAGTATGTATCCGGAGGGGTGACCTCGGAATACTAGGTACAAGGTTATAAGGTAAAGTAAACAGTAATCCACTACGAGCCCAGAACAGAATCAAATATCAAATCAAGTAATCAAGGTGTACGGAGGGGAGTCCTCGGTACCAAGTACAGGGTGAGGGGATACCTCCAAGGGGTGGAGTCGCGGGCTCCCAGGATGTGAAAGACATGTATCGCACACACCATCAGTCACCAAGTATAACAAGTAATATAAACAAGTCAAGTCAAGTCTAGGATGCATCCATACGCCCCAGTAGGCCACAGGGTCTTCCTCTACGTAACAAGTCAAATCAAGTCAGGGACGGGACAGGTCATCACTCTCCTGCCCTAGAGTCAAGCCATCGGTGCATCAATGACAGGGACATGAAACCCTCATGCCTACTGGGTGGCTCGTAGTCTCAAACTGTGGGTCAAGGTCAAGTATCAAGTGTCCAAGTTCAAGTTTCATATCAAGTGGTTCAAGTCAAGTTTCCAATTCAAGTATATCATATCAAGGTTTATATCAAAGCTCAAATCAAGTTTTCATTTCAAGTATATCAAGGTTCAAGTCAAGGTTCAAGACAAGAGATCATAGCGAAGGTTTATAGCAAAGGTTAATAATTAATGTTTCATTTAAAAGGTTTCTATCAAAAGTTCATTTAAAGCAATCTTTTAATAATGGTTTTCATAAAATGGTCTTTCAAAACAGTTTTCATAAAAATGGTCTTTCAAAACGGTTTTTCATTAAGATAGTCTTAAAAGTAGTTTTCATACAAGTTAGTAAAATTCCATTTAAAAATAATATCGTATCGTGTTCAAAAACATCGTGTTAAAATAGCTTTTCTCAAAACATTTTCATATATATTTAAGAAGAAGGTTTTCGCATCCAGTTATAATATCAAATAAATCTTCAAGGTATCCAAGGATTTAAATATTCATGTCACAGGGTGATGAACGAATTATATCAAGTATCAAGGAAACATAGCAAGGTTCAATTTAACAAGGGAAGCATAGCAAGATTCACAAGTCAAGGTTCACAAATCAATGGGAGCATAGCAAAGGCATAGATTAAATAAGAAAGCCTCAATAAGAAGGCTCAGATCATAATCAAACCAATGTAGAAAGATGTAAGAGAAACATGAAGAACGAATCAAAGTATAAGGGAACATAGCAATGGCTTAGGGAATCCTATAGTGAATCAAGATCAAAAGTCATGAGGAGGACACCCTTACTGAGAAAGGGTAGAATATATGTACCTTATTAGCAAGCAAAACACAAGGATAGCAAACCTGACAAGAATCAAGTCACTCCTTCTTCACACCTAAAGGAGTAGAAGACAGAATTACAATTGGTTCTTATTTACTAATTTTAGTTATCTTTCCATTTTAAGTAAGTTTTCTTATTTAGTAAGTTTCCATAATTAACATGTTTCCTTAATTAGAAAGATTTAAATATTTTAATTTAAGTTAAGTTATAAAATAAGTATTATTATGAAAATAGGGTTCATTTTAACAAGTTATAATAGTTTAGGGTTAATTATGACAACTTTCCATATTTTAGGGTTTTAAATGTAAATATGTCAAAGACAAGGGTTTAAAGTGCAATATTACAAGTTATTCATTTTAATCCATAAGTTTCCCAAAATTACCATTCTAATCCTTTAATTTTAACAATTTACAAGTTAAACCCCTTTAAATAAATTAAATTACAAATCAAACCTTATAATTAAATAAATTACAATTTAATCCTTACAATATTCATATTTACACATTAAGCCCTCAATTATCAAAAATTAAACATTATACCCCTTACATAAATATTTAAACGAATTACCCTTAATTTTTCATAATTTACAAAACAAGTCCCTCATTTAATTAAATTTACAATTCGAATCACTTAATTAAATAATTTACCATATAACCCTTTAATTACAAAATTTACACATAAGACCCCCATGTTATATTTTTTTTTACGAATTTCCCCTGGTCCAGAATACCTTACAAAAATAACCCCCATGTTTGAATAATTACAAAACGGACCCTTTTAGTTTTAATTTTCAATCGGCAAAAACAAAACATTTATAAACCCTAACCCAAAATTTTTCCCGTCATTATCAATCATTACTTCAACCTTAAAAACACATTAATTAATCAGATTCATTTACCAAAACCCTAACCCTAAATGTACGATTCATATATTATTTAAAAACCCTTTTTCTTTTAAAACTCGATTTGAACAAAAACTAACCAAGCGTGATCTAGGCTTCTATAAATTCAAGAACCATTTTTACAGTACCCTATGACATGTATAGAATCCAAATAAAATATGTACGAAGCTCAGAAAATTTGCATGAACGATTTAGGGTTTATTTACGTTTTTAGGATTTATTAATTCGTTAAATTCCAAACGATCTGTAAAGCATGCATGGATCGAATGTACCATTTTATATAGATCCTATGTGATGTAAAGGAGGTCAAAAAAATACTAGATGGTGTTCAAAATGATCGGATGAAGTGCAGAGTATTTATACCTTTCGGCTAGAAAAATACGACACCAAGAAAACTCCTACGCGAACACTAGCAATCCCACGACCTTAAGACTATTTTTCCCACCTTCCTTAGACTTGATAGAACCCAGGAAAAATAAACACCAGCCTCCAGAATTTCGTATGTGATAGGGAGAGTTTTTTGGTTAGACGGTTTATTTTAGGGTTTTTAGGAATATATAAAAAGGAAATAAAAGGGAAAACATGTATATGGATGAGGAGGGGGATGATTTTTTAGCCCAAGGTGATAAGGATGATATCAATTTACTGAAAATAAAAGATCCACTATTTTATGTAGTGTTTATCTCATTTATTTGATTTTAATTAATTAACAAGTAAATACATTATATGTATATTTTATATATTTAGGCCCATATAACTTTTATAAATTGTGACAATTACTTTTATAACATGTAAAACATTAAAATGTGCATGTACAATTTATTTTACTTCATATGTTGCTAAATTCCAAGAGTTTGGGATTTATTTGGTGTTTATATAATTATTAAATGAAATTTTAAGTTCAAGGGTATTTTGGTAATTTTGCATGATTTTAAATTTTGGGTTTTACACTTGTCACACAAGTGAAGCTAGAATACTTTTGGCCGATCTTAAAAAGAGAGTTGAAATGCTTCAAACTGTTGTGGCAACCAAAACTGATGTTAAAATAAACGATTGGTTTTCAAGTTTTCAAACTGAACAGAAAAAGATGTTCGAAACAGAGATTACTCCCATTTTATCTGCCATACATGCGAGAGCAATTCATGTTGAGAACGCAATTATCAAAGAAGTAACTGAATTTGTCAAGGACCACACATCCTTGGTACTTGAAGCTAATGAAAACATTGAAAAAATCAAAGTTTTGGAAAAACAAAATGACTCACTCTCTAAAGAAGCTCTTTCAACTGATATTATGTCCATTATTTATCAAATGTATTCTGTTGAAGATGATGAAAGAATTCGAGCCGAGACTTCCGAAATTGTTTCAAAATATGAAAATGCATTTGCAAAGCTTGAAAAAGAAAATGTTACATATTTTAAACAACTGGATCGAAAAAAGGAAGAATGCAAGTATGACAAACTGTCGTATGAACGTTCTTACAAAGAAATGCAAAAACAAATTGATCTTTTGAAGTCTCAGCTTGAACGTCAAAAAGGGAAGGGTGAAGAAATTAATGCAAAACCAAAAATGTCAATTTCACAATGTGCTCCTTCACCCTTGCCCAAAGAAAAAGGAAAAGAGAAAGTAATTGTCGAAACACCAAATGTGATAGCACCTGGACTTTATAGGATTAGTACTACTATTGCATCTACCTCTACATCTAAAACATATAGGGCGATAGACAAAAGTGTTAAGGGAAATCCCAAAGAGACTAGGAAAGCTAACACTGATTCAAAGGAAAACAAGATAAATCCTAATGAGTGTGTCTTACCTTCTACAGAAGTAGAAAGTACCTCTAAGAGCAGCAGACCAAAGCCTAGGAGCAATACAAGGAATAGAGTCGCGCCTGCTTCTAAGAGTGAAACCATGAATAAAACGAAAGAAGTAGAAGAACACCCTAGGATTTTATCGCTTTCCAAGAAGAAAAATTTGTCATCTGAATGTAATATTAAAGACAATATTTCTAGTGCATGTAATGAACCAGTTTGTTTAATGAACAAAAAATCTTTGTCTAAAAATGTGTGTGATGATATTGTTTCTAATGTTGTGAATGAAAATGATAAGCCTGCTAAAATAGATGTTCCTTCAGGAAGTACTGCTAAGACTAGATACATTCAAAGACTTATTGTAAAGTCTAGGAAAACAACTAGTAGTCTGCTGCCAAGGAACTATCTTAAGATGTGTGTATGGATTCCAACGGGTAGAGAATTCAGTCTAGAAAATGGTAGAATAAAAATGGCTAAGGAAGAACCAGTAAAAACTGTCTATGATTGTATTTCGCCTGTTATCCCTAACCCCATGGAACCAAATGATAAACGGTTTCCAAATGCACAATCATCTGTTATTGGCAGGTTATCGAAATATGTCTTTGGATCGTCGACTCGGGTTGCTCCAAGCACATGACCGGGAATCTGAAGCTGCTGATCAACTTTGTATGGAAGTTCATGGGAACAGTTCGGTTTGGAAATGATCATGTAGCAGCTATTCTGGGTTATGGAGATTTACAGTTTGGGAATTTTTTAATCACTCGAGTTTACTATGTCGAAGGATTGGGACACAACCTGTTTTCAGTCGGACAGTTTTGTGATGCGGATTTAGAGGTTGCATTCAGAAGAAATACATGTTTCGTTAGGAACTTGGTTGGTGATGATCTCTTAACCGGAAATCGTGGAACCAATCTCTATGCTATCGACATAAACCAAATGGCCTCGTCATCACCAATTTGTCTTATGACAAGAGCTGACGACACTAAGTCCTGGTTGTGGCACAGACGCCTTTCCCATCTCAACTTCGACACCATCTCCAAACTTGCCAAAGACAACATCGTCACCGGTCTCCCTAAATTCAAATACACAAAGGAACACTTATGTCCATCCTGTGAGCAAGGCAAAAGCAAAAAGGCAACTTATAAACCTAAAACTGTTCCCAGTTCGGTTGATAAGTTACATCTATTGCACATGGACTTATGTGGCCCAATGAGAGTTGAGAGTATCAATGGGAAGAAGTATAGTCTTGTGATTGTCGATGATTACTCAAGATATACATGGGTAAGGTTTTTAAGATCAAAAGACGAAGCACCAGGAATCATCATCACCTTTCTGAAGCGAAATCAAGTTTTACTTCAAGCTCCAGTTAGGATTGTAAGAACTGACAATGGCACAAAATTTACTAATCAGGAGTTACGAACATATTTTGAAGAAACTGGAATTACTCACCAGACATCAGCAGTCAGAACTCCACAGCAAAATGGAGTAGTTGAAAGAAGAAATAGAACGCTTGTGGAAGTTGCTCGCACTATGCTGATTTATTCCAGTGCACCATTGTTTTTATGGGCTGATGTTGTTTCCACTGCCTGTTTTACTCAAAACCGATCCCTAATCCATCCAAGATTCAATAAAACCTCATACGAACTAGTGAACAACAAAAAACCCGATATCTCTTATCTTCATGTATTTGGCGCTTTGTGCTATCCTACAAATGACAGAGAGGATCTGGGGAAGCTGAAGGCTAAGGGTGATACTGGTATCTTCATTGGTTATTCAGATAACTCGAGGGCATTCAGGGTGTATAATAGAAGAACGAAAAGAGTAATGGAGACGATGAATGTGAAGTTTGATGAGATTTCACAAATGGATTCTGAGAGACTCGCTCTAGAACCCGCGCTTAACCCAATGGCTTCTAATCGTATCGGATTAGGACCCACACCACAAAGTTAAACTTCTGGACATATCAGTTCAGGACTTATACCCCAAGGAGCTCAGTCAACTACAACTGATAAACCGACAAATCAAGAACTGGATAATTTCTTCGAGTTTATGTATGATGAATACTATGGTGGAGCTTCGATAGATACATCACAACAACGTTCCGCTGCACCCGCTCAACAACATCAACCACCACCACCACCACAAGATGCATCTACTACAATCGAAGCTGAAGCACCAACTCCCTCCACGTCAACATCATCTACATCTACTCCTGCCACTCCAGTAATTGAGATTGTTTTACCAAGAGTTGATGAGCAAAACCAAACCCCACCAATTCAAGAAGAACAACTACAAAACGATGCTGTGTTAGAAGAAGAACCATTTGAAAACCCATTTGCTACGGAATCTGTTGAATCTTCTTCTCGGTTACATGAACCAAAAAACACGCATTCGTTAGATCCAAGGTACCCTTCAACGTTAAAGTGGACTAAAGACCATCCAATAGAACATGTCATTGGTGAACCTTCAAGGCCAGTACAGACGAGAAGACAACTTGCCACCGATTGTGATATGTGCATCTTCACCTGCTCAGTCAGTTTAAAAGAGCCAAAGAACATTCGGGAAGCAATGTCATATGATGCATGGATTGAAGCAATGCAGGAAGAACTTCTCCAATATCGACTTCATGACACTTGGGATTTAGTGCCAAGACCTCTCGACAAACTTGTCACTGATCTTAAGTGGATATGGAAGAACAAAACGGATGAAGAGATGACTGTAATTCGCAATAAAGATCGTCTCGTGGCCAATGGATTTAGACAGGAAGAGGGAATTGATTTTGATGAGTCATTCGCGCATGTAGCTAGACTTGAAGCGGTCAGGATTTTCTTAGCATACGCGGCTCACAAAAACATCACGGTCTATCAGATGGATATCAAGACGGCTTTCTTAAATGGAACACTGAAGGAAGAGGTGTACGTGAGTCAGCCTGATGGATTCGTTGACAAAGATCATCCCGACTACGTCTACAAGCTCAAAAAGGCTATCTATGGTTTGAAACAAGCCCCAAGGGCGTGGTATGACGATTTATCATCTTTCCTACTTTTGAATCATTTCACCAAAGGAACAATTAACCCGACCTTGTTTACCAAAAAGTTCAAAAATGATATTTTGATTGTTCAGATTTACGTGGACGACATAATCTTTGGGTCCACTAATCCAAAACATTCAAAACTTTTTGCAAATCTCATGAAAAGTAAATTTGAAATGTCTATGATGGGCGAATTAAAATTCTTCCTTGGACTTCAAATCCATCAATCCCATCATGGTATTTTCATTAATCAAGCGAAATATACAATTGAGATTTTAAAGAAACATGGAATGGAAAATTGTGACTCTGTTGGTACTCCAATGGTCACTTCACCCAAAATTGGTGCTGGCTTATATGGGAAACCCATTGATCCGAAGAAATATCAGAGCATGATTGGGTCTCTCATGTACTTAACTGCTAGCCGACCCGATATACATTTTGCTGTATGTTTATTAGCACGGTTTCAGGCAAGGCCTACCGAACTTCACCTCAAAGAGGTTAAACGGATCTTCTGGTACCTTCAAAGAACCATTAACATGGGACTTTGGTATCCGAAGGATTCGGAGTTCAAACTAACAGCCTTTGCAGATGCCGATCATGATGGTTGCCAAGTCACTGCAAAAAGTACATCCGGAGGAGCACAATTTCTGGGAGAAAAGCTAGTAGGCTGGTCATCAAGGAAACAAGACTGCACAGCGCTTTCAACCGCAGAAGCCGGGTGTGTGTCTCTATCTGCGTGTTGTGCCCAAGTTCTATGGATGAGGACACAACTAACAGATTATTGCTACTCTTTCAACCACATACCTATGTATTGTGACTCAAAAAGTGCCATAGCCATCTCGTACAATCCAGTTCAGCACTCCAAGACCAAGCATATTAGAGTCCGCTACCACTTTATCAAGGAACACGTCGAAGAGGGTAGTATTGAATTATTTTTCGTGAAGACTGAATACCAACTTGCCGATCTATTTACTAAAGCCCTCCCAAAAGAGCGGTTTGAATACTTAGTTCGTCGAATTGAAATGCGAAGCCTAACTCCCGAAGAGTTAGAAAGTCTTCTCGAATCTTCTTGAATCATCTCATGAAGCTTCGCATGTAAATATTTTTTTTGAAAAACAAAATACAAAATTTGAAAAACCAACAAAAACAAAATATAAAAATAGAAAACTTTCAAAAAGACATAAAAAATATAAAACATAAAAACCAAAAATATTCTTCTCACGACATGTCTCTTGTATAAATCAATATTCTGTACATACCTAGAAATGTCATTTAACAATGATACGGGCATGTACATATGCTTGAGCGAGAGTTCATTTAAACATTTTCTAAAAACATGTCGTTCTCAAAACTTTCTTCTTTACGGCTTTCGTGCATTTCGGTACGAAACCCGCGCTACAATGATGACTTCTGATTATATCTGATCAGGACTCGCATTGTTAATGGCAAACAAAATCAAAGAATCCTTGAGCACATGATCAAGATTTTTCAAAAATATTTTTCAACATCTTTCTCCAAATTCTGTGCTCAAGATTCTTCAAAAGTGCAAACTCCCTCTATACCCTTAAATTATTTTTAAACTCAAATGTTTAAAGAATATGCTTTATTTAAGGGGGAGTATAAAAATTAAAAATGCAAAATGTTCCATTTTCATGCTAAAATCCGTCTCTCTCCAAAACATTTTCATTTTAATCAGTTGATATCAAAAATATCAATGCTATTTTTGAGGGGGAGAGGACGTGATTAAAATGTGATCAAAGTTCGTGGAATCTCAAAGTAAGCTCACCAGACAGACTCAGCATGAACCCTCGAATTGACGAAACTAAATGTCCGTTCTCGAAAAGACTTGTCCGGGACGGGTAATAATTTCAAGATGGTTATCCATTGATGTAAACGTGTTTCGCAAAGGACTTGTCTGAGTAGAATGTACCAATTCGAGAAATGATCATTGAATATGACCGGGACGGGTAATAATTTCAAGCTAGTCTAACTAGTGATGTAAGCGTGTCTCGCGAAGGTCATGTTCATTGAAAATCGATCAATTCAAAAATGTGCGAACTCTACCCAACATGTGCAACTTTTGGTTAAAATGTATGAGCACATGTGAAGGGGGAGTATTTCAAAATTGCAAAACTCTCGAAGTGTTAACCAAATGTGTTTCTCATAAACACTTTGAGAGATTTTTTCAAAGGTTTTATGGCAAATCTAGGATAGTCATGGAGTTATAAGGTGACTAAGGTTAGGAAAAACCGTCCTATGATCCGCCAGAGCCGGAGGGATCTACCCAAGGACAATTCCAATAGATTAGATTTAGAAGTCCTTAGGTAAGATTGAAAAAAGGAGTAAATGAGAAAGGGAAAGAAGGGGTTGAAGAATTAAAAATAAAAGTTTGATGAAAGGGTGAAAAGAAATAGCCCTCCATGAAAACTTAGGGCAGAAACCGGGTCAATACATCTGCTATCGGTATTCACTAAGGTGATACTGATATTGAAGACAAGACGTCATGGACCCAGTGACGCGCTGCACCACCCCTCCTAGCCACTCAGATATCTCTTAAAAGATATTTGTTTCATTCTCACGGAGAACACTGCAGAATCTATCGGCCTCTCACTCCGAGAAGTGTTGATATTGAAAATGGGGCACTCTGCTCCATGCCTCCGTCTACTAAAACTAAAACGCACATTATAGAGTCTAGAGCCATGAGATTCATCAAAAATCTCTTAGGAACACTTTCCAAATAATTCACCTGTGTTCACCAATAAGGACACATGGTGTACATGAGTCTTAATGAGATCTAAGGATCTTGCCAGTTTTATCATGATGGTTACGTGCTTCAAACGGTCTACAGTCGTAGGGTGATCTCTAGCGACTCACTGAATCGTGGGTGCACTTCGGTGTGTCCGTGTAAGCCCTCTCGGGGGTATCCGGTTCAGAACGGCCTGGGGGAGATTAGAGAAAGTCTACACACTATGCTGTTGACGATCTCGAAGTCCTAACCATAAGCGCTGGATGATTATTTCTAACAGTTTTATGCAGATACCCTTAAATATCCATTAAGCATCATCCCATACATCAAGCATCTTCACCTCAGCATACTCATTCTTATGAAAAACATTTCTCATCAAAGCTCAAGTGTTAAAAGTTCAAGACAAGGAGATCAAGTTAACGACCAAGTGTAATAACAAAGTCAAGAGGCTAATCAAGATGTCAAGGACAAGTTCATATGTCATATGATGAAAGATTATGAGGAGATTGTTAGCATAAGGATAAGAGGTATGAGTATGTTGGAGGACACGACGCATCATCACGAGAAGATTTTGATCAAGGCAAGAACATCCACCAAAGGACGATTACTTTGAAGATCACAGTGCATGAAAGAACATTGATTGAAGATTATTCTACAATGACACACAAAGTTAAAGACGTTGAAGATAAAAGACCATTCACTAGAGCATTATTGAAATGACCATCCCTTAGGGGGAGATTGTTAGCTTTTATATTTTTAGAAAGTGATGGTCATTCCTATGTATTTTAAATAGTGTGTCGAGTAGGATTATTCAAGTATTGTAAGGGTTATGTTGGACATTGATTATAAAAGTTCAAGAAAGACACCAAAAGCCCAAGTCCAACACAAGCCCACCTCAAGGCCATTTAGGGCAACAATGGCCGGTCACATTCACTATAAATACACACTCTCTCCACCATATTTAGTGTGCCTCTTAGTCTTGTAAAGGTGTGAGAGTGTGTGTGTGTGTTTTGTTTCCTTTTGTTCTCTTATGGTTTATGAAGCATTCGACTATGGTTTAACAGTCACACGTCTCATCTCTTATTCATCTTTACTTTCTTCTTTATTGATCTAAGAGTGTCACGTATAGGGTTGAGTAGGATTTAATATATAGGTTAGTTTGTTGTTTAAGGTTCGATTAGTATAGATTAACAATATGGTTGTACATGAGATGTTAAACGAATGAGCCGAGATGATATGCTTGTACACGAGATGCTAAACGAATGAGCCAAGATGATATGGTTATACAGATGATATGGTTATACATGAGATGTTAAACGAATGAGCCGAGATGATATGGTTGTACATGAGATGTTAAACGAATGAGTCGAGATGATATGGTCCTAAACTCGGTTAGAGGAGTACCTAAAGAGGAAGCTGATAATGTGTGTCTAGGTGGTGATCTCGACTATTATGAACTAGAGGATAATTACATGGAAGCGGGATCTCCTGAGCTCGAATCCGGTTATACATGAGATGTTGAACAAATGGGTCGAGATGATATGATTATACATAACATGTTAAATGAATGAGTCGAGATGATATGGTTATACACAAGATGTTAAACGAATGAGTCAAGATGATATGGTTGTACATGAGATATTAAACGAATGATTCGAGATGATATGGTTGTACATGAGATGTTAAACGAATGAGTCCAGATGATGTGGTTGTACATGAAAAGGCAGCTGAGAAGTACCATGCTGATTCGTTGTCAAGCATTGTGGGTGCTTGTTCTTGGGGTAAGCCTGTAGCCGTTGGTACAGGATCTCGGTTTGATATACTTTGGGACATGAGAGTGGTTTGTATCTGATTTTTTGTTAGTATAAATACAAATGTAACTATGTAAGCTTTGGTCTTTATCGTTTGGATGTCTGTGTTTTTAGGTTGAATTGAATCAGAAAGATGGAATAGATGTGTACAACTTCCTTAACTTGGATAGAGGAATATCATACATATTCAATGAGCGTCTAGGTGGTGATCTCGACTACATAATTGGATTAAAGAAAATTTAGCTTTTAGGTTACTTCGTATTAATTATCTTCTTTCATTCTATATCACAAAACTTCTATTGTCTTCTTTCTTCTACTGCAAACATATTGGCGCCAACACTTCCCACCAAAATATTAGCGCCAACACTTTCCACCAAAACTTCGCAACAAAAGCTAGCAGATATGCTCTATCCTCACAAACACATTATATACACTTGGACAATCTTCATGTGTTGTTGTTGTTTTTGTTGTTGTTGTTGTTGTTGTTGTTGTTGTTGTTGTTGTTGTTGTTGTTGTTGTTGTTGTTGTTGTTGTTGTTGTTGTTGTTGTTGTTGTTGCTGTTGTTGCTGTTGTTGTTGTTGCTGCTGTTGTTGCTGCTGCTGTTGCTGTTGATGTTGTTGTTGTTGTTGTTGTTGTTGTTGTTGTTGTTGTTGTTGTTGTTGTTGTTGTTGTTGTTGTTGTTGTTGTTGCTGTTGCTGTTATTGCTGCTGTTGTTGTTTGTTGTTGTTGCTGCTGCTGTTGCTGGTGCTGCTGCTGCTGCTGCTGCTGTTGTTGTTTTTGTTGTTGTTGTTGTTGTTGGTGAAAACTTAAGTATTTCACGAGGCTTCTTTAACAGTCGTCGTGCACCTTCGTTAGTGGCGGTGATCTACCTATGCAACTCATCATTGACTCATAACCCTATACCACCCTTAAACCTCATTTCACTCTCACTTCAGTACTTGCCACCACTTCATCACCATCATTACAAACCTTTCTATCTTCTCATATCATCTCTCTCACACACAAATTCATAGTTTCACTAGACCAACGTCAACTAAACCCTTTTGCACCACCTTTCTATCTATCAAGATTCAACCATAACCATAAAGAATGGAACTGAAAGAACAATATCACAATTAACAAACACGAAGGCAAACCTTTTATTTAAAACACGCAAGAGTTCTCAACCACATACATTTCATACAGACTCAAACAAAACAACTTGAGAAGCAAATGAAACAACTCGACAAGAAAACGAAACACACGACATAGACCATAACAACATCTCCCATTCATTTTTTTTGCTGCTACTTCCCATTTTGCTAGAACCTACTCCATCGTTTCCCTTCCTTGCTTTCCTTTGCTTGATAAAATGTTCAAACATAGCTTCAAGATTTGTTTTCCTGTTTCCCAGATCATCAATTTTGGTTTCGAACGTGCTTTCTCCTCCAACATCATCAGCTTGAGCGTCCAACATCTCTCTGTAGTACCGCTTTTTTCCTCAACCATTTCAGAATCTGGTCTCTCATCCACGGGCTAATGTTCTTATAAGAACCATATTCATCATAAATTTCATAGCCATATGTATTAAGAACTTTATTAAAGAGACCCTCCGACGATAAAACCTTTGACCACTCCTCTTCCGGCTTGTAACCAGCCATTATTATGTGTGTTTTGTGGGAATTAACGATTTGGTTATTTGTGTTTTGCCGATTTGAGGATGATCGGTTAGGTTATATATAAGTAAAACTTTGACGGGATAAATTGGTGCCAACACTTTTGGCGGGACATGTCCCCGCCAAAAGCTAATATCAGTAGCAGAAAATATTGGCGGGATAAAGTAATTTTTTGCCAAATATGAAAAACACTTTCGGCGGGGACATGTCCCCGCCAAAAGATTGCGTTGAAAATTTAGTAAACGGTCAGCGAGATTGTGTGCCAGCTCAGCGTCGTTTTTGTCGTTTAGCGACTTTCGGCGGGGACATGGGCGTCCCCGCCGAAAACGTCCTCGCCCGTCTTACATTTTGTGGTAGTGTAGGGTGGCACATTACAAAATCTTTTGTAACACATCACTGGAAGAAAGTGCCAATCAAGGTTAACGGGTACGCGTAGATTCTAGGTATTCAATGACATACGAAGATAACTTATCACATGTTTCCTCTTTTATCTTTTAGTTCGATCACCTAAAAGACAACATAAGCTCTTTTATCAAAACTAAGGAGATCAATTATGATACAAAGTGCATGAGTTGAGTCGACATAAAAGGGCCTTGAAGAGTGAGTAACAACTACTTTATATTCGATCCCCTCATAGATACGGTAAAAGTAAGAGACATTGATTTGAAGACAATAGCATAAAACAAGAACCCCTAATTATTCAGTCTTAATTAGACATCCAAACAACAACAAGGCAAAGTACACACAAAAACGTTGAAACCCTAGCTAGCTATTTATATCTTAGCCCATTCGATCTCTTTTATTAATAAGGTGAAACACCCACATTAGCCGTGGTCAGAAATCCATCTTTCATCAGCAAATCCTCTCCATCCTGCGTAACATCAAACACAAAGATACGCAAAATCTTTCATCAGCAAATCCTCTCCATCCTGCATAACATCAAACACAAAGATACGCAAAGTACATGAAACACGTTTCACGTACAAGAACTCGTTATGATTGAGCGAAAAGCTAGCTAAATTATGGTAGAAAATATTTACACTTTATAAGTTTATTACTAATAAAGATGTCCACAAAAACATAACACATGATGGATAAGGAAGAAAAAAAAAAAGATTTTTGTAGGACCAAGATAAAAGTGTTTGAGAAACAGTTGATAAAAGATAATTCCAGGTTAAAAAAAGATTGACTTTTTTTTTTTTTTTTTTTTTTTTTTACATAAAAAAAGATTACCTCTTGGCACACATTGGGTTTCTTCACGGGCTGATCAGGCATGAGTCCGAAGTGGATGTGAGGAAAATGGGCCCACTATAAAAAGCAAATTATAAAATAAAAAGATTAGAATAAAAAAGGAAACCCTAGTATAAAAGAAACCCTAGGTAGCTGTTTCTTTTGATCTAAGGCTAGAAAATCAAGATTATTTAATCATACATTCTTTGCAGCTGCACTGAAGGCCTCTCTGTGACTGATATCAGGGTTTCCTGCTTTGATACGTTGGATCTCTTCCCTGCAATAATGTTTAAATTATTATCAAGTACATGCTTTTTCACAGGTTTATGCAGTGTTTGTACATTATATTATTAATTTAGTTTAGTTATTCGTAGCTAGAGTTCTTTATTCCAGAAGGCTTCCTCTCCAATATTTGAAGCTTATCAAAGCATTTGGTTTTAATTTTAGTTTCAGTTAGTTGCTTTTATTTGGCATTAAATTTAACCAAGAAATTTAATTCGTGGTTCTTAATTTTTTTTTTGGATAAAGGGTTTTTCCGGTAAAATATATTATTGTATAGAACAATTAAGTACATAGGATGAGGGTGAGTCTCACATCTTAGCCCGTTACATGCAAACAAACGCACCTATTGTGCTTCAAACAAACACTATCATAAGAGAGACAAGCAAATCTTATTAACCTGCCATAATAAAATGCCAACAACAAAACTAAAACAACTTCCTAACTTTAACACGGATACGGATGAACCATCATAACCCACTACAAGAAAAAGTGCCTTTAGTGGCCAATTATTTTGAGACCACTCATGCTTTGGTCTCTATTAACATAGTTTAGTCATCAATATATTTGTCGTCACTGCATTTTTGTCGTTGCCACAGAATTAGTGACAGTTACAAAATGTGGTCACTAAGTTGTCACAAATGACAAGTATTAGTGACGACAAATAATGGTCACATAGTCCCTAAACCGTAAATATAATATTTTCAGTGAAATATTAAGTTGCCAAGTTAGACTAGAGACAAAAAGTGGTGGTCACTGCCGAAAAAAAGATAACTTAAGTCTAAAGACAAAAAGTAGTGTTCACTGGGTTTTTAAATTAGAGAACAAGTTGGGTGGTCACTTGTTTATAAAATATTGAGACAACAAATAGTGGTCACGTAATTATTAAATCCAGAATCTGTAGGAAAATATTCCACTGACCACATAAGCAGTGGTCATTAAGTTGCTGAGTTAGAGACTCAAAGTGGTCATCACTGTCAAAAGAAAGTATACTACGTTTAATGACCAAATATTAGTGGTCACTAGTTTTTCAAATTAGCGACCGAGGTTAGTGGTCACTGATTTACAAAATATTAAGACAAAAACAGTGATCACATAAACCCTAACCCCTAAACTAAAACCCTAACCCCTAAACTTTAACCCTAACCCTTAAATTTTAAAGACCAAATATTAGTGGTCACTAGGTTTTCAAATTAGAGACCAAAGTTGATGGTCACTGATTTATAAAATATCAAGACAATAAATGGTGGTCAAATAAACATTGACCACTATATTTTATACCCTAAAATTTAGAGGACTTTTGATTATAAAAAAAAAACAACTTTTTTATTTTATTAAACATTTAAAAAAAATAACTCAGATAATTAATAATGCTAGTATAAGAAAACACTTCTACTTGAAGGTTAATATCTCAAGTCAAACTTGGTCAAAATAAATTATACGTGTTTTTTGGACCCGACCCGATCTCGTTTGGAATAACACTATATATAAGATCTCAAAATAAACACTATTCATTATCCCTTATTCATCATCAACATCACTATAATTCACCTAATAAAATCATCGCGGTCTGGTGAAATCAGCGAAAGTAAATTCACCTGATCATCTCCACCGTCATAATCGACCACCACCGAAACCCTAACTCCGGCACCATCACCTTCAATCGTCGTCGCCGTTATCAAGTTAGGTATAATACAACTGATTATGTGTTGTTTGCATATTATTTTGAATTTTCTTCTATGCAGAATATTTTTGCAGAGACAAAAGATGACTTCCTCAAAACATTTTCCACAGAAAATTAGTATATCAAGTATGTAAAGTGTCTCCATTGGTTCAGTATATCAGGTCCGACTCTCTTTTTTATTAAAACTTTCTATTCATTGTGGGCTTCTTTACCTTACAAGCTTTGTCATTATTTCTTCACAGATAATCACACAGTTTAAGTAGCAAGGTTTGAATACCGAATTGTACAACAAGAACAAAGACATGGGGGAAATTTATAGTATTGTACCTACTAGTGCTATCAGGTATTTTTCTTTTGCCAACCATTTTATTTCGTCCGGTCTCAAACTTTAGGTTTAGATTATACCTAAGTTATGGGCTCTACGGATCTTTTGCTTGTTTGTTATCAAAGAAATTCAGTTTGGATTGGTAAGAATTCCCGATTCAAATATCTGATTTCCAAATGGTTTCATTTTTTAATCCATGTATCTAGCTCTTTTGCTGACACAGTGGTGAAGGTATACCAAAAATGTTGTTATTACTTGTCCGATGGGCTCAGAAGAAGATGGTCGAAAAACTTACATACATCAGTGACATCCAGGTACATCATCTTCTTTTCCATTTTGTTCATTATTTATGACAGTTACAGGCTGCTGATTGCTTACCTTTTTCTTTAAATGGGAATATCTGTAGTGTACTGTGTCGGAGGTTAAAGTCGTGGAAGGCCTAGGAACATCCATCGATGTGGTACTTGTTAACGGTGTGCTTCATGAAGGAGATGAGATAGTCGTTTGTGGTTTTCAGGTAAGTTCACGTACTTTGTTGCTAGCTTGAAGTAACTAACATGGTAGCTTTTGTCTGACATACGATGCATGTTCAGGGACCAATTCATACCACAATCCGGTCATTATTGACTCCTCATCCTATGAAGGAACTCAGAGTAAAGGTGACGATCTCTCATATTCTGTTCTAGCATTTTTTATTTTTTTTTTAGTTTTACGAGTTCCCTTTTTAAAATCATATTCACTATAAGTGTCATTACAAGTGTAGTTGATCTAGTGCCTGAGGAAATAAGTTGATTTGGAAAATTCAGTCCATTCGGTTTATAAATGGGTTGTCTTGGTCGAGTTTCACATCGTAAATTGGTCAGACCAAAACATTTGGCTGAAAGGGAAAGGGTTCAAGCGGTTAACAGTCTTTCGAAGTATTTGTTAAATGAATGCAGCCTTCAAAATCGTTCAAGTCAAAGTCTTATATTATTGTTTTCTTAAAGTTGTTTTTATAATCTATATACATCAAGTGCGGTGTATCCTTGTCATAATTACTAAATTGTTAAGTAAAAAAATATTCCAAGAAACAACAGAATTGCCTTGTGTGGGTAAAACCCAACCCTGACCCCATTTAATGGCGACTTATTTTTACGTGAGCGGGTTGGCCCATTACCAAACTTGTCTGCCACCTTTAGAAGTAGGAGATGTTCGTAGGGTACAGTTTATAGAGTTCGCTCTATGCAGCCCAGGAAACCCTCCTCTAATGGTATATGCCATTGACTAAAGATGCTTGTTACTATTTAGACAGTGTTAACAGGGTAGTTAATTGGGGATTTGGACTACGCTAGTGATTTACCTGACCCTATAAAGGTTTTCTGTTCCATAATTTTTGGATATCCGTGATATGCCCTTGTAATATATATGACTCTGGCTTAAGAAGGTATGTTGTAGGGATTCGCTGATTATTGACTAGTATATAAAATAATAAATAGCTATGTTGGTTCAAATATTAATAGTTATGTTGGTTTGGATATGATGTAGTCATCTTCATTATTGGCGAGTGCCTTTGTTCTTTGATTCAGGGTGCCTACATTCATCCCAAAGAAATCAAAGCTGCACAAGGGATAAAAGTTACTGCACAGGTGATAATAATGTGCAAAACAATGAAAAGCTATTTGCTTTTCCCACAAAGGTCATGTGTCATGACTTCGTGTCTGTTTCATGTTGCCATCTCAACTTCTGATCCATGTTCTAACGTGAACAAAAGTTTAAAATTTACGCTTCTCTTATGTCAACCGTATTTCATTATATCATTAGTTATTGATTGAGCTTAACATATGGTTTCCCTGGAGCAGAATCTTGAGCATGCAGTGGCAGGGACCGCGCTACATGTGGTAGGGCCCAGTGATGATTTGGATGGTATCAAAGAATCAGTGATGGCCGATATGAGGAATGTGATGAATAGGATTGATAAAATTGGGGAAGGAGCTTACGTTCAAGCGTCTACTCTCGGATCATTAGAGGCATTACTTGAGTTTCTGAAGACGCCGACCGTAAACATACCTGTTAGTGGTATTGGTATAGGACCCGTGCATAAAAAGGATGTCATGAAGGCTGCTGCTATGCTAGAAAAAAAAAAGGAGTTCGCAACAATCTTGGCCTTTGATGTCAAAGTGACGCCTGAGGCTAGTGAGATTGCAGATGGTCTTGATATCAAGATTTTCACAGCTGACATTATTTACCATTTGTTTGATGACTTGATCAGTTTAAGGCTTATATTGAGAATCTTATGTTATGCAACCATAAGTAATATTTAATATCTTTGTTGTTCAAATTCGTAGGTTTTAATTTATCGCAGTTATATATTTTGTGAAATTGCTATATTGTTCTGCAATTATGTTTGAATAAGTGACCACCATTTTGTTTTTGAGAGTAAATAGGTGACCACCGGTTGGTCTCTAAATTTAACACGAAGTGACCACATATATCATCACTGATGGGGGTTAACGGTGAGTTAACGGGTTCGTTATCTTTAACAAATCAGTGACCACTTTCATGACCATCGTTATCGGTAACTATCTATCAATTCAGTGACCACCTTCGACTCTTAGTGACCAAAATTAGTGACTGAAAATATCGTCACAAATATAGTGACCACCGTATTATGGTCAATGGTTAGAGATTGATTTTAATTTTTGGTCTCTAATAAAAATAATGACGGAGCTATAGTGACGAAAAGTGACCACCCAGGTATTGGTCACTAAACAGTGTTAGTGACCGATTTTATGCTGATAGTGACCATATTCGTTTTGTCACTAAATCCAGTTTTTCTTGTAGTGACCATCAGGCAAGTGGTTCTTAAAATTGTTGCTGGAAACAATTTTTTTTCTTTCTAAACTTAACTTGTCACACATGGTTCTAGTATTATTATTATTATTATTATTATTATTATTATTATTACTATTATTTTACTATTTTACTATTGTCATACAAGTATCATACGTTTCTTTGAAATTAATTTAAGTATTTATTTGCAAATCTAATGGTTGTAAGTTGTAATTTATAGTGAAGATCCTAAGCAAGTGCTTGCAGATTTTTTTTCTAAGCTTAACGTGTCACACATGGTCGTTCTAGCACAAATTTTCTCTGTTTTTCATTTTTACTATTGTCATACAATATCTCTCATAGATTATTCTATTTAGCAACATTTATATTATAAATAGCAAGGTGTTAGGAAATAAAATACATGCCGTTGGATAAAAGGTTACAAAGATTGCTAAAACGTTCTATCAAATTTAAACTTAATAAATAATTAACAATTCTTCGAATCCAAAATAAATCTACTAGTATTATTTAGATGCAAATTTAATAGTTGTAACTTGTACTTGCAATGAAGGTCCTGAGCAAGTGCTTAAGAGTGAATTTATCAGCTATAGTGTTACTATTTAATACTAGTAAGCTTACTTTTTTTTAATGATGAATGTTTTTATCGACGGAGGGTACATATAAAAACTCAAAATTTTGTAAACATCTAACAGTACAAGAAATTCATTCAATAAATTGTACTACTGTCTAAGAGAGTACGACTTTTAAGTTAACAATTCATATCACCGGTACTTTGAAATTTCCGATTTGACGTTTGATTTTGTTTCTTGTATTTAAATATGTTAATCATATGTTCCTTTCATCCAAAATGTTTATATTATGCTCTTTTATTGTCTTCAAATGAAATTGAAAAACAATGAATATGCTGCCATCAACTATTATATCTAATAGAAAACCATAGGTTAAACCTTCCTAGAATTTTTTTTCTTTCCATATGACTTCCTTTTTGTAAGACAAATAATATTGAAATTATTTGGTCGGAGTTGTACCCACATATTCCCTTATTTATTGTACAATGGCATCTTTTTATGCATAATGCATTTTACCACAGCGATAATTTTTTGTTGGTAAGAAGTTAAAAAACTTACTTGATGAATCTGTTGTAAGCAGAAGGCACTCTTTGGCGCTTCTCTGGAGCTGCAATTAGAAGACAAACATATCGACAAAGTAAACAGACTTTACATTAAAATCATATCACTGCTGACTATTTTGTATACTTTTTTCTCTCTCTCATCATAACACCATCATTATCTTTATCTATCAAAGAATTCAAACCATTTTATCTTCTGGGGTAGATACACGTTCTAATTTTGATACACATGCAAACACAATGCGGAAACAAGGCACAAAATATTGTAAAAGTTAACAGAAAACGTAAATAACAGGTCACGTTTTTTAAGGAGTTCATGATTGTGTTTCTTTTATTTAGAGTATGTAACTTTTAATTCACAATAGGTGCTGGTTTGAATAATATTAGGGTTTCCTTGTTGATGTGTGTAATATTACTCAGCGCAAGGTTTCTGAAATAAAGTTGCCTTTTTGGTTGTACATTTAAAATAAGTATTCAGAAACAACAAATTGAAGATGAGGGAAAGGCATGAAATAAAATCTAGAGAAAGAGGTTACTTCTTCTTACCAAAAACAATAGTTTTAAGACCTATTTGAGTGTAAACTTTTGAAAGTACTATCCCTGTAGTATTTTTAGAAGCATATATAGGATAGCATAATGCAAGTCAAAATAGCTAATTTACATTGTTTTATGTACGTAATAAGAGTTAACGTAAAGCTAGTGAAAACCTTGATATTAAAAATACAAAGGGAAGGATTTGGCGATCTTACGTCTGTTGGCTACTGGAGGTTTCGGAAGCTCATCAACCCGAACAGGTCCAAAGTGGTCGTTTGGATTTGTTTGGTTCAGGAACAAGTTAGCTGGGGTGTTTCTCATCTCCTCCTGAAAAGAAAAAGGATGATTTTAACCAAAGTAAACATGTACTTTTAAAGAACAAGGTTTGTATAATAGAAAATCAATGTTAACTGTTTTAAACAACTCCGATTATTGTCTTAAAAATCCATATAATACATGCAAAGGGGGGAACATGAAAATGGCCGCAAGATCCCAGCAGATTAAAACTAGGAAAATTTACAAAGCTAAAAACCATACAATAACAGAGAAGTAAATGCAAAACCCTAACCCTAGATATCCATTTTCAAGATCTTGGGTAACAATCAAAGGGAAATAGCTCAATATATTTGATTTTAAAATGATTCAAGATCTTGAGTAAAAATCAAAGGGTAGAAATTATGGCGAATAAAGTTTTCACAGAAAATTTGTAATTCAATCTGTACCATAAGACTTTGAGGAGAAAAGAAATTATTGCCAAGATGGAATTGATTAGCAGCAGCATTAGTGGCGACTGAAGCCGGAAAGTGAAGGGCACGCATGTTGACAGACAAGAGGTTAGTGCAGTGCCCACATCGAACCGTAACAGTAGTGAACAAACTGCTGCAAGGTACACTCACCTACAACACCAACTATTAAAATATGAATACCAATTTTATGTTGTTTTTTGCCTTTCAAAAAAAAAAAAAAAAAATTATGTTGTTTTTGAACGGCAAAATTTTATTAGAACCTTTAGCCATAAGCTAGAGGCAAAACATTTATTTATTTTTTATTTTTTTTTGTAGACTTTACAAAAAATCTTACAGATATGAGTTAAATATCACGATAATTCAAAAAGAAATATAAAGATTGTCGATTGTTGTAGACAATAAGAAGAAATTCATGGTATAATTTGGTGAAAAATGTAAATTTTCATCAAGAAAATCAAGTATTATTTTGAAGTCTTGAATTGAATAGGATATATATATGGTGAGATAATGATGAGGATAATGATAATGATGATGAAGATGTTTTGTACCGCGAGGACAGTATCACAGAAGTTGCATTGGACATAGCAGACTTGCTCGGAGGTAGGAGAGAGGTGGTGGTGGTGGTGGTCCGGTGAAAAGGCAGCTGAAGATGACATATTTTTCTTAGCACTTTTGCTCTTTTGAAACACACACTTTCTCTCTCTCCTGTTTGATTTTCTCTCACACACTTTGATTTGATTGATTGATAAGATTGACTGAACGATGTATAAAGATTGATTGATGGACAGGTTAACCACCTATGGGATCTGACCTCCTTGTGTTTATGTCATTATGTGTGTGTGTTCTTAAAGACAAGTGAGAAGGAAGTTACAAAATCAGAATGTGAGAGAAAAGAGAATGAGAGAGAAAGACCCACTATATATGATAGCACTTGGATTAATCACACCCCACAACTTGATTCTTCATTGTTTTTTTTTTTTTTTTTTTCTTTAATATATTATTACTGTTTTGTTGTTGTTTTTGACTCATGAATTATTTGATTATTTAACGCTATCACTAGTACATTAACCACAAACCCTGACGACTATTTTGCAATGACGTCGGCACCATAAGTTGTCGACACCCTCTTGTCGACAATGCTCCGTCGGGATTTAACTTCCTGACAAAAAACCCCGACGACAACGTGGGACCCACACGATTTTCTAGTGAAAGTTTTTTTTTGTTCGACAAGATTGTCCCGACAACACGTCGTCGGGACCATACTAATAATTAACGATTAAATTAGTAAGTTTATTTAATTTATAAATTAATACCGACAACATGGCGTCGGTATTAATTTATAATAGTCAACCATATTTTAATAATACCGACGTCATAACGTTGGTATTATTTATAAAGGTCAACAAAATTGTATATAATACCGACCTTATGACGTCGGTATTATTTATAAAGGTCAACGATATTGTATATAATATCGACGTTATGACGTCGGTATTATTTATAAAAGTCAACAAAATTGTATATAATACCGACGTAATGACGTCGTTATTATTTATAAAGTCAATGAAAGTGTAAATAATACCGACGACATGACGTCGGTATCATAAAACTATGGATTGCTTTAGATATTAAATGCCGACGACATGTCGTCGACATTTAGTTATAGTGCAACTGCACAGCAGCCTGCACATCTGCAATTTTTTAGATTTTTTCCGAAAGAATTTTTTGAAATAATCTACCAAATCCTGCAATTTCCCAACTCAATACCAACACATCCAAAACCACTAAACACTTATAAACTTTAGAAAACGGCTAAAAACTTTATAACGGCTAAAACGGTTATATATAACCACTAAACACTTATAAACTTTACAAAACGTCTATAAACTTTATAACACCCTCAAAATACAATATAAACTTTACAAAACGGGTGTTATAATCGCTAGACCTAGCTTTCATATCTAAAAATATTGCAATATCCGCAATGTTCAAGTCGCCAAAAGGTTAAAATATACAATAATAAGATTCGGGTCGCCAAAATATAGTTTCAAAGATAAAAACAAGACAAAATAACACATATACCTCTACCGCCCCTCGTCGTCATCCATATCATCGCTACGACGATCTTCATCATCACCACTCTCACTGCTTGAGCCACTCTCGCTGCATGAGCCACTCTCGCTCTCGCCTGAGCCACTCCCGCTCCCGTCTGCACCACTCCCTCTCGCGCCACTCCCTCCCACGCCACACCCGCTGCCTGAGCCTACAACAGATTGAGAAGGTATCTGGCTATTAAACTCGTGCCATTGCGGGTTGCTCCGGACAAAACCCATCAACAAATCGTGTTGCGCCTTAACTTGCTTAGCTTCTACTGCAGCTACATTACTCTTTTTCTCAGCTGCAACACTCTTCTTCTCAGCTTCATCAATCTTCTTTTGAGCTTCAGCAAGCTTCTCGTCGATCTGAGGCCCAGTGTACACACCTAAAAACGAAATAATTAAAATTTAAAAATGGCCATTTCAAAACATAAGATGAGCCATGAGTAACCTATTAGTATTATCCCACTGTACGTACCCGGAGGTGGAGGCGGGGTGTATGGTAACGGTGGCCTGCTCAAGCTGGGTACCACCGTGCCCCTGCCGGCTATATGACCCCGCTGCTTGCCCTTTATTACCCAGGCAAGTATCTCCTCCTCTGTGTACGCCACCCCTGTAGGCGTATCTGATCCGAGATCCCTTAGCCTGACCATCTCTTCCTATGTGTAGAGAGATAGATTCACGTTGAGGAGGTGGAGGAAACACGATAAACACGTGTTGAACCAAGATTCACGTTATGAGGTCGGGGAAACACGATCTAAAGATTAAACATTATAGAACTTTATTGATTAGGTGTCGAGGTGTGTATGTTTTCTAGAGAGAGAGTCTAGAAAACACACACGCCTCATGTGTTACAATGAATCCCCAACCCTCCTAGTGTTGACATGGGAGGGTATTTATTACAAGAATACAAAGTCTAACTTAGCATAATGCCTAAACTAGTCCTTGTACAAAGAAAGAAATGCAATTCCCACATATGACAAAACTTTAAAGCTAACAATATCTCCCCAAAGTGAAGTCATATGGGAATTGCATACAATGTTCCCTACAAGTAAAATTCAATACAAAAACATGAGAAAGATCTTCAAACTTCATTACTTCGTTCAGCTTGCAGAATCTTCTCAACCGCCATTTCTTTACTTGCAGATGAACTAAGTGAGCAAATCTAATTAGGATTTAAATCAGAGTGCCCTGAGTGCTCTTCCCTAATTAGTGCTCTCCCCCAAACTGACAACCTCATATTTTGAATGCCCTAAGTGCCCTGCAGTTCGGGGGAATATGGTATCAACATCTTTATCTCACCAAATGCATCCAAGTTATTTTTCCCATGAGAGATCAGCCCGTACATTTCTCTCCCCTGCTGGTTACGATTCATCGGAATCAGCATAATGTTGTGTACGTGAAAGACAAACTGGAAGCCCTTTATCAGGAATCATATCAGCCCGTGAGAAGATGTCGATATACCCAATCTACCTCCTGTAAAAACAACGGCTTCATGTAGTGACTACTGATGGAGAAAACCCACTATGACGAACTTGAGACTGAAGTAGAATAACCCAAACTTGTGACTTAAACTTGCACTGTTGTATGACTAAGTACCTATACTGAGCACTACAACGTAACTCCTTATAGCATAGGTCGTTTCATATACCCAGCCATCCTTCCTTGACTGTATATGAACCTCTCTTGAATTATCCACATCTTTGTGTGCCACTGAGTACTACAACGTATCTCCTTTAAGTGATAGTTAACAAGGTCTTCGTCCGTCCACCCCTTGACCTATGAAAACTAGATAACCCAAGACTTAATCATCGAATGCTCTGCGAGCTGTTTAAGATCGAGCAAGGATCTCGAAGAATCATGCATCCAACCAACTGCTAAAAGGGACCAATTGCGAAAGAGACCAATTGCGAAAAAGTTCAACCAATTGCAAAAGAGTTCAACCAATTGCGAAAGGGTCAGATCATGCATCCAAGCAACCCTGATATCTTCAAGATACTAAGTATACGTACCCGTGAAATTCCACTTCATCTTCAACTAAGTAACAGGGAATCATCATCCTAGTAGTCACAGTTGATAACAATCAATTTTGTAGCCATTGTCATTTGATTGTGAATCTTGTTCAGGATCTTTTCGGCTATACGTGGTGATGTTGAAGGTGAGGTCCGATAATATCATTTGTGATATTGTTTTTCCATAACCATTTAAGATCAATGACTAGTTTGTCAATTGGTCTTGGAACTAAATCCCAGGTGTCATGGATTTGAAATTGAAGAAGTTCTTCCTGCATCGCTTCAATCCAGCCAATATCTGCCATTGCTTCCCGAATGTTCTTAGGTTCTATGAGACTGATGGAGCAGACATAGATGCACATGTCGCAATCGGTATGAAGTTGTTTTCTCGTCTGAATTGGTCTTGAGGGTTCACCAATAACCTGTTCAATCGGATGGTCTTTTGTCCACTGTAGAATTGAAGGGTACCTTGGACTGAATGACTGCGTGTTAGACGGTTCATGTAATCTGGAAGATGATTGACCAGATTTCATTCCAAACGGGTTTTCAAAGACTTCATCGTCTAACACAACATTATTTTGTTCTTGCTCATCAATTCTTGGTAGAACAATTTCAATGAATGGAGTTGCTGGAGTAAATGTAGATGATGTTGATGTTGAGGGAGTTGGTGCGCCAGCTTCGAATGTTGTGGATGCATCTGGATGTGGTGGTGGTGGTGGTTGTTATTGAGTGGGTGCAGCGGAATGATGGTTAGATGCATTTTTTGAAGCGCCACCATAGTATTCATCATACACGAAATCGAAGAAATTATCCAGTTCTTGAGTTGTGGGTTGTTCATCATGAATTGATTGAGCTCCTTGAGGTGCGAGTCCCGAACTGATATGTCCGAAAGTCATCGAGTTAAGTGCGGGTTCTAGAGCGAGTCTCTCAGAAGCCATCTGTGAAATTTCATCAAACTTCACATTCATCGTCTCCATGATCTTTTTCGTTCTCCTGTTATACACCCTGAATGCCCTCGAGTTTTCAGAATAACCAATGAAGATTCCAATATCACCCTTAGCCTTCAACTTTCCCAGATCTTCCCTGTCATTTGTTGGATAGCATAAAGCGCCAAATACATGAAGATAAGAAATATCCGGTTTTCGGTTGTTGACAAGTTCATATGGGGTTTTATTGAATCTTGGATGGATTAGGGATCGGTTTTGAGTAAAACAAGCAGTAGAAACAGCATCAGCCCATAAGAATAACGGAGCACTGGAATAAATCAGCATTGTGCGAGCAGCATCCACAAGAGTTCTATTTCTTCTTTCAACTACCCCATTCTGCTGTGGAATTCTAACTACTGATGTCTGGTGTGTAATACCAGTTTCTTCAAAGAATGTTCTTAACTCCTGATTTACAAATTCCGTGCCATTGTCCGTTCATACTATCCTAACTGGAGCTTGAAATAGAACTTGAATACGCTTCAGAAAGGTGATGATGGTGCTTGGTGCTTCATCTTTTGATCTCAAAAACTTTACCCGTGTATATCTTGAATAGTCGTCAACAATTACAAGAATATACTTCTTCCCATTTATGCTTTGAACTCTCATTGGGCCACATAAGTCCATATGCAACAAATGCAACCTATCAACCGAACTAGGTACGGGTTTAGGTTTATATGTTGCTCTTTTGCTCTTTCCTTGCTCACATGATGGACATAGGTGTTCTTTGGTGTATGTAAATTTCGGAAGACCGGAGACGATGTTGTCTTTGGCAAGCTTGTTGATCGTGTCAAAGTTAAGATGGGACAAACGTCTATGCCACAACCAGGATTTTGTTTCGCCTGCCCTGGTCATGAGACAAATAGGTGATGAAGAGGCCATTTGGTTTATGTCAATTGCATAGAGATTGGTGCCAAGTGTTTCTCCTAAAAGCAACCTCTAAATCAGCATCACAAAACTGCCCGACTGAGAACAGATTGTGTCCCAACCCTTCGACATAGTAAACCCGAGTGATCAAGTAGTTTCCAAACCGAAGATCTCCATAACCCAGAATAGCTGCAACATGATCATTCCCAAACCGTACAGTCCCCATGAACTGCCACACAAAATTGATCAGCAGCTTCAGATTCCCGGTCATGTGCTTGGAGCAACCCGAGTCGACGATCCAAAGACAAATTTCAATGACCTGCAAAGAACAGATGATTTTGTATATGGAAACCGTTTAACATTTGGTTCCAGTGGGTTAGATGAAACAGGTGAATTACACTTAGAACTGGTTTCCTTAGATGCATTGGGAACTATTTCTAATGTGCCATTCTTAAGTGTGAACATTCTACCCGTTGGTTTCCATGCACAAAACTTAGAGTGATCCTTAGGCAATAGGCTGCTAGTGGTTTTCCTAGCTTTTGCAATAAGTCTTCGAAATATCTAACTTAGCCTTAGTTACTGAAGGATTCTTTTTCTGTTCAGGCATATCATTCTTTTTCACATCATTAGAAACATTATCATCACAAGCATTTACAGACAAAGTTTTCTTTTGCATTAAACAATCAGAATAATTACATGCATTAGAAACAGGAGTCTTATCATTACAACTAGATGATACATGTTTCTTCTTGGAAAGCGGTAAATTCCTAGGGTGTTCTTCTACTTTCTTGCATGCACTCTCAGAAATAGGCGAGACACTAGGTTTCTTGTTATTGCTCCTAGACTGTCTTTTGCTCCTAGAGTTGCTTTCTATTCCTGTAGAAGGTAAGGCACACTCATTAGAATTTTTGTTGTTGTCCTTTGATGTTGTAGTAGCATTCCTAGACTCATTTGGAGTATCTTTCTTACTTTTGTCTATCGCCCTATATGTTTTAGATGTAGAGGCAGACGCAGTAGTGGGACTAATTCTATAAAGGCCAGGTGCTATTACATTAGTGTTCTTGACAACAGCTTTCTCTTTTTGTTTCTCATTAGGCAAGGGGGTTGATGGTGCAATACCCGTAGTTTTCTCACCCTGCCCTTTTTGACTTGCAAGCTGAGACTTCAAAAAATCAATTTGACCTTGCATGTTTTTATAAGAGCGCTCATACGGCAGTTTGTCATACTTGCATTCTTCCTTTTTCGTATCAAGTTGTTTAAAATATGTAACATTTTGCTTTTCAAGCTTAAAAAGCGCCTTTTCATATTTTGAAACAATTTCAGAAGTCTCATCTCGAAGTCTTTCATCATCTTCCACAGAATATGTTTGGAAAATAATAGACATAATGTCGGTCGATAGAGCTTCGAAAGAGAGAGTCATTTTGCTTTTCCAAAACTTTTATGTGTTCCAAGTCTTCATTAGCTTCCTTCACTAAGGATTTGTGATCCTTAACGAATTCTGCAAACTCTTTTAAAAGATTATTTTCCACATTTTGAACAACCGCATAGATTGCAGCAATATGTGGATTAATTTCTGTTTCAAAAATCTCTTTAATTTCATCCTGAACACCCGAAAACCATTCAAATTTTTAACTGTTTGTTTTGGAAGCCACAATACTTTGAAGTGTTTCAATTCTCTGTTTAAGATCCACCAAATATAGTCTAACCGAACTTGTATCATAAGTGTTTTTAGATGCCATTTGTTGAATGTTAGACAGATGTTTTGAAGCAAATATTCGTTTTGTGACAGCCACAGGTTGTTTAAAAAACAATGGTGACTCTTTTTGAACCAAATGAACGCCTGAATCTGCATTAAGTTTGTTATAATCAATTGGTTTAATTTCCAGGTTCATTTGTTTCATTTTGACACGTCTCTTTTCAGTACGCTCAATCGTTTCATCCGAATCATAAATCTCAATCGGATCATGATTATCATTTAGCACACTACCATTATATAACACATTCTGTACACTCTGAGCTTTCTTGAGATAATAAGGGTTTTCACAACCGATAGCCGTTTTCTTTAATGTATGTAAAATTAGGTTTTTATCGTTTATTAACAAATTAATTGTTTGTGCAGAATGTCCCGTTTTTACAAGTAAATCTTCCAACTTTGCAATGGTTTCCTTTTTTTCAGAAATCTCTTTAAGAAGATCCTTTTCACGTTTTGAAAACCTTTCATTCAACTCCTTCTTTTCTTTTTCAAGATTAGAATAAGTTGATTTTTGTTTTGAAAGTTGGTTGTTTAGTTCAGAAATTTCTATGTTTAAGGATTTTATTTTATTGTTCAAATTAACATCAAGAGTGTCAAATTTGATTTGCAAATGTTGTTCTCTTAAAACAGAATCTTTTAAACTATGTTCAAGTTCTGACTGTCGATCGTTATGAAAATCATAAGCTTGTGCATTCATCTTATAACTCTCAAGCTCAGCGGTCAATTTTTCATTTGCGGCCTTAACCTCGCGATTGACCGTTTTAACTTTCTCAATTTCAATACTACAATTATGCAATAATGATTCAAACATAGCACGTGTTTCCTCATCATTATCAGTATGCTGTGACTTGAATTCTTCATTAGGATCCATATCTGGAGTTACCAAACTAGTATTACTACAACTTGGTTCGTCCATGTATGTATCGAAAATGAGATTAGGAGTCTCAGGATGCTGTTTATTTTGAGGTGACATATCAAAATTTTCATTATTGTGACATGTAGCATATGGTTGTACCTCAGAAACCGCATTAGTGTCAAACGCAGGAGGTGCTTCTGAGTCTGTGTCGTACTTTGCCTCCTGGAGATTTGCCATAAAAATGTAGTTTGCATCGATATCCTCTTGATCTTCAGAATTGTCCGTAATAGCCATGAAGTCATTCTCTTCTGCACTCAACTGAAGCCCAACCGTTTCCTTGTTTGCCAACATTAATGCTTTTTGCAAATACGCTGGATCCCTTTTATTCGGCTTGTCTGGACAGTTCCTAGCCATATGACCAATACCCTGACATTGAAGCACTTCATCACATTACCCTGATTCTTATTCCCAGCTCCCTGAGCAACATTCCCAAACTGATTCCCAGCATTCTGTACCCTTTGATTACCAACAGCTGTACCCATCTGATTCCCTGCAAACTGACCCATCTGATTACCAACATACTGCCCTGCATTCTGATTACCCATCTGATATCTTAGAGCATATCCCTGCTGATTCCCATATCCCCCAACCATCTGTCCCTGCTGACCCATGTTGAAACTCGGCTGTGCAATCTGCTTGTTGTGAGTATTCGATGAGATTCGTTGATTGTTGTTGGTGGGTGTGGAGTAGCGTCCTTGGAATGCTTTTGATAGGTAGGCAAAAGCTTGAGTCAAAGCATCAGTTGACTCATCCTGATCATGTTGATCTGGGTGTTGCGGGTATT
Organism: Artemisia tridentata subsp. tridentata; assembly: GCA_021014915.2. Classification (NCBI taxonomy): domain Eukaryota; kingdom Viridiplantae; phylum Streptophyta; class Magnoliopsida; order Asterales; family Asteraceae; genus Artemisia; species Artemisia tridentata. Next base: position 93,227,907 of record CP139507.1, on the reverse strand, counting down.
GTTGTTGTGGGATGACATGTTGTTGTTGTGGGTAGAATGGTGATTGTGGAATATACTGTTGTTGCATGAATTGCTGTGTGGATGACGATGAAGGTTGTGCATTTACTGTTGCGGGAGTAGGTGATTGGTCTATGAGTGCAAGAGGATCTTGTTGTTTTGGTTGTTTCTCTTTTCTGACTTCATTTGCCTCTGCTTGGTTTTGTTTTAGGAAGTCATAGATCTGATCATAGTTCACCTCGTGAAGATTCTTAGTTTGGTTGACAATAGTGACATATCGTCCCCATTCTTCTAGAAGGTTGTTGATGAACTTGATGTTTTGAACAATTTGTTTAGGCGCCAAATTATGTCTGATCAACTCATTCATTAGAGTACAAAACCGTGTGCAGTAAGATTCAATCTGTTAGCTGGTGTGGATATGAACTTCTCCCATTCAGTCAGAAGCTTGTTTTCCATGTCTTGTTTACCGATATCTGTACCATAACAAAGCCGTCTAACTCGATCCCACATTTCATAAGCAGTTTCACAACTATCTACAGCACAGAATATTTCTTGTGGTAAACCGAGTTGGATTAAATGCATTGCCATGTCATCAGCTTCAATTTGCTTCAAGTCAGCTGGCGTATAATCCTTTTCTTCTTGGATTTTGTAAGTTGCTGCGACGGAAGGTTCTGAAGTTCGATCTTCAGCTGTTACTTGAATCCTACGAGGCTTGAATGGACCTTCATCGATGGATTTAATCAAGAGTCTACCTTGACCGTTAGGCTTGGTTTTCATGTATCTTCTCATACGACTTGTCCATGGAAGATAACCACCTTTTTCTAGCATTGGAGGTCGATTTTTTGAACCTGCGGCATGAATGTCTTGTTGTGTAGTCATCTTTGAAATATTGTATGATAAAGTGGATTGAGTATCTTTGCAACAAAGTAGGAGATGTTGTTGTAGAAGGTTGAACTTGGTTGTTGTTGTTGTGAAGCCTTAGTTTGTTGTTGATGATCGTTGAAGTTGTAGGTTTAAATGAACGAAACAAATTTAAATAAAGTTACAAAATTTGATTAGATTATAATTAAGACAAAGTCAAAAGTTTACAATTTCAACAAAATTATGTAAATTACAATTTAGATAAAAATGACAATTTCTATAGAAATTTCTATTTTGACCACAATTTATATAAATTATGGCAAAATGTCAATTTAGATAGAAATATATCCAATTTATATAAATTGGCAATTTATATAAAATCTAACACTCTTATACAAGAGAGTAGATATCCGTTTGTCGAAGTATTTTACACTCTTATACAAGAGGTAAAATACCGAGTTCACTTTTGAGTGGACGAAATTACGTTCGAATCAAATCCTTAAAAGTTATTTAACTTTGAACTCAATTCACACAAGTACGAGGGCCAAAACTGCCAATTCTGGAAGTTCCCAAAGGCTGCTAGAAAGTACAGGGACTGAAAATGCAAATTCTGAAAACTGCTGAAAAACCCTTCTTGTGATCCAGAGTTTGATCCGATATCCAAATTGGGCAAATATCTCGGACAAAGCTGAAGTCTGAATCGCGATAAATCTGTCAGATGTCAATTGCGATAAATCTGTCAGATGTCAATTGCGATAAAATTGTCTCAAATTGAATCGCGATAATTTTGTCGCTGTTTGAATTGCGATAACACAGACAACAAGCTGAATTGCGACAGGAAAGTTGAATTGCGACAGAACGCTGGTTTATGCCAATTCCGATAAAACGACCAACTCAGCCAATTCCGATAACCCGTCTGATGAAAGCAATTCCGATAATTCGCAGATTCCTACCAACTTTCACCCACTTTTTGACTTTTAGCTTCTAGACCATGCGACTCCCATACTTGTTTGTCATGTCTCTGCCACTTTTTACCAACTAATCACCAACTTCAATAATTCAATCTATCAATAAAATAATCTACTAACAAATCTTATACAAGATTTATTAACTTTTGTTGATCAAATGAATGAAGAACAAACCAAACACTAATATCCACAACCTTGTTTTCGAGTGAACAAACTGAAGATATCACAGAAACTACTTCGAATGACCTCAAAACTAACACAAGTTTCTTGATTTTTATGTGGATCGAATGGAGTAAAAACACAAAGTGTTATTTTTCTAGTGAAAGAAACAATAACAATGGGTGTTTTATTCTATAGGATCAAGCATAAAAATGAAGATACTCCTACCTTAAAGCTTGGCTCTTGAAACCACTTGTAGCACTCGGTTTTCACTTGGAATGAACACCAACACCTTCCTCTTTATCACACAACACACTAGAACACTTTGATGACTCACAAAAGCATATTAAGAACAAGAAAGATGTGTGGATCTTAGGTTAAATTTCTAGTCAAATGCTTATATTCAAAGGATGAAAATAATACAAAGACTATGGGGTAAACACACACACACACTCTCTTTCTAATAAAGAGGCACTCTTTTACAATGAGAGTGTGTGTGATGTTTTATGCGTACACAACACGGCAACACATTGGATGTGTGTGGGCTTTGACTTGGGCTATGAGTGGACTAGTAAATGTATTACACTTATACATTTGGACTATAACAAAACTAATACTACTAGCCCACTACTTTGACTACTTATTTCATTACACACTTAAGTCTTACAAACTAATGACCATCACTTTTGCAATTAAGAAAATTAATTGCTAACAATCTCCCCCTAAGATATGGTCATTTCAATGATGGTCCCGTGATTGTTCTTTTATCTTCAATGACTTGAACTTTGTGTGTCAATGCAAAATAGTCTTCATTCAATGTTCTTTCATGCACTGTGATCTTCAAAGAATCATCTATTGGTCTGACTTACCTTGATATGCTTCTTCTGTTCCTGATGCATCGTCATAGCAGATGATGATGGTGGATGGACTTTCGTCGGTACCTGCATAAAAACAGTTAGCAATAAATCATCCAGCGGCCATCATGTCGTGAGGCAAGATCCTTAGATCTCATTAAGACTCATACAACTTGTATCCTTTTGAGTGATCACAAGTGTATTGCATAGGAAGTGTTCCTAAGAGATCTTTTGATGAATCTCATGTCTCTAGACTCAATTATGTGCGTTTTGATTTTAGTCGTCGGAGGCATGGAGCAGAGTGCCACCTTTTTTAATATCAACACTTCTCGGAGTGAGAGGTCGATAGATTATGTAGTGTTCTCCGTGAGAAATGAAACAAATATCTTTTGAGAGATATCTGAGTGGATAGGAGGGGTAGTGCAATGCATCACTGGGTCCATGACGTCTTGTCTTCAATACCAGTATCACTTTAGTGAGTACCGATAGCAGATGTATTGACCCGGTTTCTGACCTAAGTTTTCATGGAGAGCTATTTCTTTTCACCCTTACAAAAACTTTTCTTTTTCATTTTTCAACCCCTTCTTTCTCCTTTCTCATTATACTCCTTTTTTCAATCTTTCCTAAGGACTTCTAATTCTAAGCTATTGGAATTGTCCTTGGGTAGATCCCTCCGGTTCTGGCAGATCATTGGACATTACCTAACCATAATCACCTTATTACTCTATGATTATCCTAGATTTGTTGATCGCATGCCATAAAACCTTTTGTGAAAATCTCTCAAAGCGTTTATGTATAAAACACATTTTGGTTAACACTTCAAGAGTTTTGCATTTTCTGAAATACTCCCCCTTCACATGTGCTCATGCATTTTTGAAATAAATTGCACATGTTAGGTAGAGTTCGCACATTTGAAATGATCAATTTTCAATGAACATGACCTTCGCGAGACACGCTTACATCACTAGTTAGACTAGCTTGAAATTATTACCCGTCCCGGTCATATTCAATGATCATCTCTCGAATTGGTACATTCTACTCAGACAAGTCCTTTGCGAGACACGCTTACATCACTGGAAAACCAGCTTGAAATTATTACCCGTCCAGGACACGTCTTTTCGATAACGGACATTTAGTTTCGTCAATTCGAGGGTTCATGCTGAGTCTTTTTGAAGAACTCGTTTTGAGATTCAAACGACAAAACTTCTTTTAGATCACATTTTAATCACGTCCTCTCCCCCATATTTATAATAAACACCTAATCTCCCCCTCAAAAATAGCATGAAGTGGTATTTTTGAAAACAGTTGATTAAAATGAAAACTCTTTGTGGAGAGATGGACTAATTTTAACATGAAAATCGGAACATTTTTCTTTTTATACTCTCCCTTAACCAAAGCATTTTATTAAACATTTGAGTTTAAAAGCAGTTAAGGGTGTTAGAGGGAGTAATCATGAGCACAAAATTCATTTAAAGACTTTGAAAAATCTTCTTGAAATCATTTTGATTAAGTGCTCAAGGTTTTTGCTTTTCGCCATTAAAATTGCGAGTTCTGATCAGAAATAATCAGAAGTCATTCAATGTAGCGCGGGTTTCGTACTGAAATGCACGAAAGCCGTAATGAAGAAAAATTTGAGAAACGACACGTTTTAGAAAAACATAAAAAATAACTCTCACTCAAGCATATGTACATGCCCGTATCATTGTTGAATGACATTTCTAGATACGTACAGAATATTGATTATACGTGAGACATGTCGTGAGAAGAATATTTTTGGTTTTTGATGTTTTATATTTTTTATGGCTTTTTGAAATTTTCTGTATTTACAGTATTAATTTTAACAAGTATATATTTACAAAAATATTTACATGCGAAGCTTTTTGATATAAATCAAGAAGATTCGAGACGACTTTCTAACTCTTCGGGAGTTAGGCTTCGCATTCCAATTCGACGAACTAAATTTTCAAACCGCTCTTTTGGGAGGGCCTTAGTAAATAGATCGGCGAGTTGGTATTCAGTCTTCACGAAAAACAATTCAACAGTACCCTCTTCAATGTGCTCTTTGATGAAGTGATAGTGGACTCTAATATGCTTGGTCTTCGAGTGTTGCACTGGGTTGCACGAGATGGCTATGGCACTTTTTGAATCGCAATACAAAGGTATGCGGTTGAAAGAGAAACCATAATCCATGAGTTTTGTCCTCATCCATAGAACTTGGGCACAACACGCAGATAGAGACACATACTCGGCTTCTGCTGTTGATAAAGCAGTGCAGTCTTGCTTCCTTGAGGACCAGCCTACTAGCTTTTCTCCCAGAAATTGCGCTCCGCCTGATGTACTTTTCGCTGTAACTTGACAACCGGCATGGTCTGCATCTGAAAATGCTATTAGTGTAAACTCCGAATCCTTCGGATACCAAAGACCCATGTTAATGGTTCTTCGAAGGTAATGAAATATCCGTTTAACCTCTTGGTGGTGAAGTTCGGTAGGCCTTGCCTGAAACCGTGCAAGTAAGCAAACAGCAAAATGAATATCTGGTCGGCTTGCAGTTAGGTACATGAGAGAACCAATCATGCTCCGATATTTCTCCAGATCCATGGGTTTCCCATATAGGTCAGCACCAATCTTGGGTGAAGTGACCATTGGAGTTCCAACTGAGTCACAATTATCCATTCCATGTTTTTTCAAAATCTCAATTGTATATTTAGCCTGATTTAGAAAAATACCACGCGGGGATTGATGAATTTGTAAACCCAAAAAGAATTTTAATTCACCCATCATGGACATTTCGAATTTGCTTTTCATGAGATTTTCAAAATGTTTTGAATGTGTCGGATTAGTGGACCCAAATATTATGTCGTCCACATAAATCTGAACAATCAAAATATCATTTTTGTATTTTCTTGTAAACAAGGTCGGATCAATTGTTCCTTTGGTGAAATTATTTGACAACAAGAAAGATGATAACTCGTCATACCACGCCCGTGGGGCTTGTTTCAAACCATAGATTGCTTTCTTTAGCTTGTAGACGTATTCTGGGTGATCCTTGTCAATGAATCCATCTGGCTGACTCACGTACACTTCTTCTTTCAGAGTTCCATTCAAGAAAGCGGTCTTGATGTCCATCTGATAAACCGTGATGTTTTTGTGAGCGGCATAAGCTAAGAAAATCCTGACTGCTTCAAGCCTTGCAACTGGTGCGAATGACTCTTCAAAATCTTTCCCTTCTTCTTGTCTGTATCCCTTTGCCAGCAGACGAGCTTTGTTGCGAATTACAGTCATTTCTTCATCCTTATGAGGTCTGATACCACTTACGAATTACAGTCATTTCTTCATCCTTATGAGCTTTGTTGCGAATTAAACCGGGATGCTCTGATACCAATTGTTGAACCAAGATTCATGTTATGAGGTCGGGGAAACACGATCTACAGATTAAACATTATAGAACTTTATTGATTGGGTGTCGAGGTGTGTATGTTTTCTAGAGAGAGAGTCTAGAAAACACACACACCTCATGTGTTACAATGAATCCCCAACCCTCCTAGTGTTGACATAAGAGGGTATTTATTACAAGAATACAAAGTCTAACTTAGCATAATGCCTAAACTAGTCCTTGTACAAAGAAAGAAGTGCAATTCCCACATATGACAAAACTTTAAAGCTAACAACACGCACTAAAGATTAGACATTATAGAATCGGTTTATTGATTGAGGAAGGTGTGTATGTTTTCTAGAGAGAGAAAGTCTAGAAAAACACACACACCTTCATGAAACTGTGAATCCTCAACCCTCCTAGTTGACTAGGAGGGTATTTATTACAAAGAATACAAAGCTAACTTAGCCAATATGTCTAAACTAGTCCTTTTACAAAGAAAGAAGTGCAATTCCCACATATGACAAAACTTTAAGGCTAACAATCTCTCCCCAAAGTGAAGTCATATGGGAATTGCTTACAATGTTCCCTACAAGTCAAATTAGATACAAACTATAAGGACAACAACTTCGAGAATGATCTTCAAGCGTCATTACTTCGTTCAGTTTGCAGAATATTCTTTGGCTGCCATTTCTTTACTTGTAAAAGAACAATATGAGCAAATCTAATTAGGGATTAAATCTGGCTTTACATTCTCCCCTAATTAGTGCTCTCCCCTAAACTGACAACCTTTCTGATGATTGCCCTGAATCTGAAGAAGTCTTTTGATAATTAAATGCATTTCGTTTTTAGTCTTCTAACATGCAGCGGAAAATGTAGAACAGACTGTAGACTCGTCCTTCTTCAAGATTATCTGTTCGAGGGAATATAGTATCGACATCTTCATCTCACTAAATGCATCCCAGTTATCTTTCATATGAAAAATCAGCCCATAATGTACACATGAAATGATAACACCAAAGTAACAAGTTGAACCACTGATCATCTTGATTTTGTTGCCCGAAATTGTTGAAGGTGGATAAGGTAGAAGTACGTAGAATAAGACGAGAAGATAAGACATAGAATCAACCAATTTTCGACATAAATCAAATCATTTCATGAATCATTAAGCCCGATCACGTGAACTTGTTGTGTGTCCTCGATGTACACATTTCTCTCCCCTGCTGGTTACGATATATCGGAATCAGCATAATGATGTGTACGTGAAGTATTAACTGGAAGCACTTTATCATTAAACCCAGTCAGCCTGTGAGAAGATGTCGATAAACCCAATCTAACCTCCTGTATCAAAAATAACGACTTCATGTAGTGACTACTAATGGAGAAAACCTACTATGACGAATTTGAGACTGAAGTAAAATCGCCCAGATTTGTGACTTAAGCTTGTACTATCCTTGTGACTTAAGAACGGTGTACCCTATACCCTTAACAGAAGTATTAGTACAAAACCTCTTGACATATCCTCAACTACGTGAGACACTGAGCACTACAACGTAACTCCTTAAAGTGATAGCTACTTTGTGGAAAGAGGAAGAATCACAAAAGTAACTAGATATCCAAGTCTTCGTCACCATTAATATATGCCCAAACAAGTCATCTTCGCGGGAAGGTAGAAAGAAAGAAGATGAAATAAGTACACGCGTCCGTAAAACCCTACTTCAAACCCAAATAAATAATAACGAATCATCCCCGTAGTTACAGTTCATTGCAACCTTTAGCCATTGTCATTTGATTGTGAATCTTGATTAGGATCTTTTCGGCTATACGCGGTGATGTTGAAGGTGCAGTCCGATAATTTCATTTGTGATTTTGTTGTGAAATATGCCATAAAATGACATTCTAATAATGCTGGAAAATTTTGAGTCTAAGAAATTTTTACGCCAAAAATTCCCCAAAAAATTCGAATTTTGGCCAAAAAATTTAAATTTTAGGCCAAAATTTTCACTCTTGTACCAGAATTTGAATCTCGCGTAAAAATGGACCGTTAAGTCTCTCCTCCGAATTAAATTTTAGGCCAAAATTTTCACTCTTGTACCAGAATTATTATTTTTTTTATTTTATTTTATTTATTTTTTTTTTGGAATTGCGATAAGTTAGTTCTGTCCGATATCTGAATTGGGATAAAGATCTCGGATAAAAATTGCGATAAGGTTCTCGGATGGCATTTACGATATCTGATAAGATCTGATTTGCGATAAAATCTGACTGTTGATATAAATAATGCCTAAACACGTTATTAATATTTTTCGATATCTCTACGTTTTGATAATCACAAAATGTAAAATCATTAATCGGAAAATTATGACGTAAACAAGTATTTAGTAGTAAATATCTATTTCTACAACTCAAATCACTTAAGGTATGAATGAACTAATGCTTAATGCATTATATGATCAAAGGAACATTTTCTTAATAACTAGATTTTTTATAAAACATCAAAAACATTTTATATATTTTTGAAAAACATTTTTGGTATTAAATAAAAATGTTTAATCTTTTATAAAAATATGAATTCAAATTTTTAACCAAAATCAGTTAAAATGTTCCAGAAAAACCTTCCCCACAAAAGGACAAAATTGGCCAACGTTCAGTAGGGGCGGCCCCCTTAATGTTGCTAGGCGGCCCCCTTAATTATTAAGGGGACCGCCCCCGCTCCAGTAGGCCTCCAGCTGTCCAGTTTTTCTCCTATAAATACCAGCCTTCTCCTGGATTTTCACTTACCTTTTGCACACTAAAACTTTCTGTTCTAAATCCTTTCTAAACATTGTAAATCCTTTGATCATATTTTCTTAAGCATTGGTTTCTAAGTGATCCAAGCTTCCACCACCAAAAGTGCAAAAGAAGAACTCTACTTCAACTAGTGAAGAAGTGTTATTACTTACCTCATTCAATTGTGTTGTTGTGTAAAGTGTTGTGTAGTTGTGATAAGTAGATCTAAGTGTAATTACGTAGTGGTGTTGTAAATTAGTTGTGAAGTAGTTGTGAATAAGTAGTTTTGAAGTAGTTGTGAAGAACTAGTCGTGAAGTAGTCGTGAAGAAGTCGTGAAGAAGTTGTGAAGAAGTCGTGAAGAAGTCGTGAAGCCGTTGTGAAGCTGTCGTGAAGAAGTCGTGATTAAGTCGTGTAGAAGTTGTGTATAAGTTGTGAGATTGGTTCTAGCTACGATTAGGACTCGACATCTAGCTTTGTGTCGTTAAGCCGGTGTAAGCTAAAGTTGTGTAAGGTTTCTCCGCCATAAGGGAGTTTGTTGACATAGTGAAGAAAACTCTCGAGTAGGTGACTCGAGGAGTGGAGTAGGGCAAGGAAGGTGTCCTTGTAGCCGAACCACTATAAATCTCCGTGTTGTGGTTTGATCTTTCCATCTCTCTCTCTTATTTCATTATATTTACCTTACTTGCATTACTTATCTATATTTGTTTATATATGTTCATATTGATCAAGAGTTGAATTCACATAAGATAGAATCGAAGTTTTAAAAAGTAAACAAAAGTTTTCATAAATTAAAAAGACGTAAAACTATTCAACCCCCCTTCTAGTTTTCCACAATTGGTATCAAGAGCCACGTCAAACAAGATTTTTAAAATAAACTGTATTTTAAAACTTGAAACGATCTATGGAATCTGAAAAATATTTAGAAGGGCAATCTATGCAAAGACCACCACTATTTGAAAGTGATGGATTTTTATATTGGAAAAATCGATTCGAAACTTATGTGAAGTCAAAAGATCTAGATCTTTGGCATGTTATTACTAATGGTGATTTTTTACCTATTCAACATAATCTTGAAACTAAAAAGGATGAAATTGTACCTTTTGAAAAACAAAGTGATGATTTAAAAAGAAAACTTTCTAAAAATAATGAGGCTAAAATGGTTATTTATAATGCGTTACCACGTAAAGAATACGAAAGAATCTTTATGTGCGAAACCGCAAAAGAAATTTGGAACTCTTTACTAATAACTCACCAAGGTAATAGTCAAGTCAAAGATAATAAAATAGATCTTCTTGTTCAACAATATGAATAATTCACGATTCCGGAAGAGGAATCAATTGATAATGCATTTGCTAGGTTTAACACAATCATCACAAGTTTAAAGGCACTTGATGAGAGTTTTTCTAGTAAGAATTTTGTCAGGAAATTTCTTAGGGCTCTTCATCCAAAATGGCGAGCTAAAGTTACGGCGATTGAAGAATCGAAGAACTTGTCAACTCTTCAACTTGACGAGTTGATTGGCAACTTGAAAGTCTACGAAGCAATAATCAAGAAAGACTTCGAGATGGTTAAAGGAAAGAAAGAGCAAAGCAAGTCAATCGCGTTGAAAGCTAGGAAAGCATCAAGTGACGAGGATAGCTCAACCTCCGAAAGTGATGATGAAGAATATGCCATGGCCGTTAGAGACTTCAAGAAGTTTTTCAAAAGACGAGGAAGATTCGTTAGAAACCACATGACGAAAGGAAAACACTCCAAAGAAACAAAGACGACAAAGGTAGCAAGAGCGAGAGGAAGTGCTTCAAATGCGGTGATCCAAATCATCTCATTGGAAGATGCCCTATGATGTCAAAGGAGGAAAACCAAAAGGCGTTCATTGGAGGAGCATGGAGTGACAGTGAAGAAGACGAGAAAGAAACCACAAAAGAGGAGAAGTGTCTTATGGCTAAGACATCAAGTGAGGTACGTTTTGAAACCGAACACTTTAGTGATGAAAATTTATCATTAGATGAAAAAGACCTAGATAACGAATATAATAGGTTATGTATATTAGGTCAAAAAGTAATGACTAAAAATAAATCACTAAAACACATAAATAACCAATTAGAAAAAGAAATACTAGAATTAAAAATTAAACTACATAACTTAGAAAAAGGCAAAGAAGTCTTTGAATGTAAAACTTGTCAAGAAACTAAAAATGAAAACGAAATACTTAAGGAAGAAATTTGTAGACTTAACAAATTTGAAAATAGTAGTAATTCTCTTAGGGATATAATAAGCATTCAAAGAATGCCAGGAGATAAAACGGATTAGGATTTAACTCAACTAAGGCTACAACTAGTGAAACTAAAAATGTAAAGTTTGAAAGTGAAACTAGTAATCAAAAAATATTTGAGTCAAAGCCTAAATATATACTTATAAAAGATAGAAAAATACCCATAGCCAATAATGAGGAAATAAAAGCTTTCTACAAACCATCTTTAAAAACCGAAGTAGAAAACTCTAAACCAAAGCTTAGGTCAAAAACACCTCCTCCTAGAAGACCACCTAGTCCTCACCCTCGGCCTAAAACACCTCAACCTAAAAGAAACCAAAATAGACCAAACCGTCATAATAATAGTTACCCATTGAATATCGATCCAGCTCACCTGGTACGTCACCATACATCATCCTGTACTACAAATTTTGGTCAAACATTACTAACCAATGGCTTTCCTAGTATTGCATCTCTTCCTTGATTCTTTCATCAACTAACCTTAGCCTTACCTTTAATGACCCTTCATATTCATCTTGTCTGATTAAGAATACATGCTGCCCTAGTTTTATGCTAGTTAGCTATACTTATGTTTATAGAAACTACATATACAAAATTGTCATCATCATACTCTGTTTTTATACCATTATTAATATTCCCACTACCTATACTCATTTGTTGACTTCTACTAAGAATGTTCCTGAACATTTCCCCCTTTGCCTCTTTGAACTTTAACGTTCAACACGAAAATCTTCCGTGTCCATGTCACATAACTCATGGTGATGAAGAGAAGTGAGTTAAGTGGATTAACGTAGAAGTAGCACTTTGACCGTCGAGTCAAGAAAACTACGGATGAAACAAACTCCCGTCGCCGTCAGCACCTATCTCCGTCATTACCTCATCATTTCTTAACTCCATTCAACATCCCACTTTACACACAAAAAATAAATATATATATATATATATATATATATATATATATATATATATATATATATATATATATATATATTATATATATATATATATATATATAATATCACTTACTCACCCCCTAACACATTTGTCGACTTGACATCTTGATCATTTTATCCAAAATTCTCAAGAAATGTTTTCTTAACGAAATGTTAATAAAATGTCAAGTATTCCTTCCTCGTGCCATTAAAACCCAACGTTATTTTATGATTATATATAATATAATATACTATATATATATATATACATAAAATTATTTTGCTATCAGAAACTAAACCCGAACAAATTCCAAGTTTGGTAGGCGGCCCCCTTAATGTTTAAGGGGACCGGCTAGTAAACGAGGGCGGCCCCCTTAATAATTAAGGGGACCGGCCTACTGTAGCTCCCAAAAACGTTTTTCTTCCAAAAATCTTTACCAAACACCCCACTTTTCAAACACACCCATACTTGCTGCTGCTGTGAACGAACCTCAACTCAAAAACCATTTTCCAAATCACCATCTCCGACTAATTTCGCAAGGGGCAAACACTTGTATCTTGATTAGCAACACATTTTGTAAGTTTTCTAATTCACATTTCATCTAATTCCATTCAATTTTGAGTCTAATCATAATTAGGTCTTTTACTAAACTTTCTTTTAATCCAAAATTTGTTAAAATTAAGTCTACAAATCTTATAACCAAATGCTCCCCATAGGATTAGAATGCTTAATCAACCTAGAAACTAAGTAATTAAAAAAACCATTATGTCAAACTAATCACTCCTTTTCAAAACTAATCACATTGTTGAATTATGCCATAAACACCTGTTAAAACTAATCACATTGGTTTATTACAACTCACAAATCCTAAAAATATATTTTTCGAATCATATAAAATGTTTTTGTTAAATATAAGAGAGTGTTTGGATTAGGAGCTAGAATCATCGAAATTTAATCAAAATTAAGTTCATAACTACTTGTCAAGTTTATAAACACGCAATTAGTTGTTTTAAGTCATCAAGATACATAATTCATATGTATATTGAAATTTTACTAGTTATTTTCTTATTTAAAGGAGCGTTTGGCACAACATTTTGAAAGAAATTTTTGAGTCAAAATCTAAGTTACTTAACATAAACACTTGTAAGAAATAGCTAGATATACAATCCAATGTTTGTCTAGCCACATTTCAAAGTAGCTTATGACGTATAAAAGAACGTTCGGATATTTTTGATTTCTTGTCATAATGTCCCTATAACTATTCTTTAACATCATAAAATACATTTTAAGAGAGTTAAAAATTAAAACTAAGGAACATTGTAAACTACTTCTTAGGATTTAAGTTTTAGAGTCGAAGTATGTTTACGTTCCACATAAGTAGCATATATAATATATGCATGTCATTTTCTTATTCTTCTTTGTTGCTTTCTTTAATAGGTGAAAATGCCCAAAACTACAGTCGGTGATGTCTCAAAAACAAAAGAATACATTCCTAAAGTCTCTGCAACTCCAGGCATTTCTCCTGCTGTTGCTTGTTTCTATCGTCCCATTGAAGATAGAAATATTCATGAAGGGAGAGTTGTCTATCCATCGTTCTATGAATCCGACTATATCGAACGAATGTTCTCCAACGTTCGTCTTGATTGTCTCTACAAAATCAATGAGCTTATCATTCCCCGCTTTGTTCTTGACTTCTATAGCCAAGTGACGGTGCAAACCGATCCCAATGGCTGTATCCTCATATCCTTTATGATTCAACACGAATTCATTACTCTTACTCTCGCTCAATTCGGTCAAATTCTAGGAATCCCCTACTCCGGTCAAGCTGTCTTCTCTAATCAGTGGGAAGTCAAAAGATGTTGACATCCATGCTAACCAAATCCTCCTCAAGGAGTTACGCCCCGACATAAAGCGTTGGGAAGAACTCATTCGTGAGAATGCGTTCGGTACCGGTGGTCACCGTGATCATGTCACGGCGAGCATAGCTCATATGTTGTATTGTATTGTCGCTGAACAGCCGTACAATTTGGCATATCTCTTTGTCTTCCGTATCATGTCCGCCAAAAACACTCATAATGCAAATCTCCCGTATGGCATGTTTCTCACTCGCCTCTACAATCATGTCATGATGCATTATCCACATCTTCAGAGTCCAATTTATGAGTCTGTTCAACCGGTCCTTAATCCTCTTGTTCGTGTCCATGAACGTCGCCCCCGAAGTGACAAGGGAAAATCTCGTAAATCTGTCTCACTTCCACCTCGTGGTTCCACGTCACATCGAGGAGACGATGATGATGATGAGGAGGAGGAGGGCACAACACGTGCTAGTACCCCATCACCTAGGACCTTCGTTCAAAATCTTCCAGATCTTGATTACACTGAGTATCAAGTTCCTTCTCCTTCCGAACGAACAGACGAACTGCTGTTTGAAAGACAAACCGAACTACTCAACACCACACAGCAGATGCACCAAGAAGTACGAGGCGGTTTCAAGTCTATTGGAAAGACACTTGGAAGGATGTTTGGAAAGAAGAAGAAATAGACATGTTTGATGAGTGTTTAGTTGATTTTTATTGATGTTGTGATTAGACACTTATATGTAGTATTATTATCTTAGCATTTGCTTGCTATGACTTTTATTATGTTAGATGATAAACTTATTAGAATTAAGCTACTAGTTTATTTGAAATTATATGACTATGCTTCTAATATGATTTTTTTTCTAGTCTTAAATATGTATATTATTTATTTTAATATGCAATTGATAATATTTAATCATTCTTGATGTAAATGATCCAAATGGAACTTGATGCAAAAACACCCTAAAAATGACCTTTTTCTGAAAAAATTTCAAATTTGGTCGCCTTGGAAATCACCAGATGGGCGGCCCCCTTAATTCCCTAGGCGGTCCCCTTAATTTTTAAGGGGGCCGCCCAACAATTAAGGGGACCGGCCATCCGGACAGTAAAATTTACTGTTTTCTTTTGCATCTTGTGACCACTTTTACCTAGCCCCAACTACCATTTCTCCTTATGGACGAACTGGTATTGGAATCTTCCTACAAAACCTCAAAAATCAACCTAAACAAACCACATTTTCATACTATAAATTCCCTCCATACAATCACCTCTCATTCCATCATCCTTCATCATCCAAAACCACCATGTTATCACCAAAACCCTCCATCTCTAAGACTCCAAGGAAGCAAAGACTTGTTATCATACCACCAAAACAACCTTTCATAGACCTAACCCAAGATGACATCAAAACTCCATCACCACCACCTCAAAATTCATCCCCAAGTGCACCTAATGCACCATCAAAAACACCCTCCACCCATGGAGCTTCATCTTCCTCCATTCCATCCACTTCATCCATCAATGACTACATCCACACTCACCTAACATCATCACCACCATCCACTCAAGAACCTCCATCCACTCAACTTTCCATTTCCTTATCACCCATTACACCACTTGATTCTCATTTTTCACCTCCACCAAACCCACAACCAACTTTTCCCATACCTTGGCCATTACTTGAAGCCCATGGTGACACTTGTCTTTGTTGCATCCATAACCGGACCATAATCTTTGGTCTTAGAGATGAGATATTCTATAGGTTTTCATCACTTGAAAACATACTTACCAACCAACCTCCACTACCACCACCACCATCCTCACCCACTACACAACCACCACCTCCATTGTCACCCAAGTAAGCACATGCAATGCTTACTCAATAATAAATTTTCCACCCATTTTGTAAGCAAGCTCCATGGAAGATTATGTTGTCTAGGATGATTATGTAGATGGAATTATTAGCTAGTGTAGGAATGCTTGTACTCATGTATGGTTGTGTAATTATACACAACATTTATTTTTATGAATGTCTTTATTTTCCATGCATGCTCATTATTTGTGCTATATATATGCTTGTGCTTCTAACATTTTTTTGCAAGCGTTCCATAGCTCGTTTCCTTGGTGCCCCCAAATGAGGGGGAGTACACATCAAGGGGGAGTTCTCGTCCCGACAAATTTAGATCCTAAAACTTGTCGGCTTAACCTTTTTGATTCTACAAAAAGGGGGAGAAATAGATGTAAACTCACTAAATACTTGTCTAAAAAGTAATTTTTAGATTTAATGAGTTTAGATTTTGTAATCATCAAAAAGGGGGAGATTGTTGATATAAATAATGCCTAAACACGTTATTAATATTTTTCGATATCTCTACGTTTTGAGAATCACAAAATGTAAAATCATTAATCGGAAAATTATGACGTAAACAAGTATTTAGTTGTAAATATCTATTTCTACAACTCAAATCACTTAAGGTATGAATGAACTAATGCTTAATGATTTTATATGATCAAAGGAACATTTTCTTAATAACTAGATTTTTTATAAAACATCAAAAACATTTTATATACTTTTGAAAAACATTTTTGGTATTAAATAAAAATGTTTAATCTTTTATAAAAATATGAATTCAAAATTTTAACCAAAATCAGTTAAAATGTTCCAGAAAAACCTTCCCCACAAAAGGACAAAATTGGCCAACGTTCAGTAGGGGCGGCCCCCTTAATGTTGCTAGGCGGCCCCCTTAATTATTAAGGGGACCGCCCCCGCTCCAGTAGGCCTCCAGCTGTCCAGTTTTTCTCCTATAAATACCAGCCTTCTCCTGGATTTTCACTTACCTTTTGCACACTAAAACTTTCTGTTCTAAATCCTTTCTAAACATTGTAAATCCTTTGATCATATTTTCTTAAGCATTGGTTTCTAAGTGATCCAAGCTTCCACCACCAAAAGTGCAAAAGAAGAACTCTACTTCAACTAGTGAAGAAGTGTTATTACTTACCTCATTCAATTGTGTTGTTGTGTAAAGTGTTGTGTAGTTGTGATAAGTAGATCTAAGTGTAATTACGTAGTGGTATTGTAAATTAGTTGTGAAGTAGTTGTGAATAAGTAGTTTTGAAGTAGTTGTGAAGAACTAGTCGTGAAGTAGTCGTGAAGAAGTCGTGAAGAAGTTGTGAAGAAGTCGTGAAGAAGTCGTGAAGCCGTTGTGAAGCTGTCGTGAAGAAGTCGTGATTAAGTCGTGTAGAAGTTGTGTATAAGTTGTGAGATTGGTTCTAGCTACGATTAGGACTCGACATCTAGCTTTGTGTCGTTAAGCTGGTGTAAGCTAAAGTTGTGTAAGGTTTCTCCGCCATAAGGGAGTTTGTTGACATAGTGAAGAAAACTCTCGAGTAGGTGACTCGAGGAGTGGAGTAGGGCAAGGAAGGTGTCCTTGTAGCCGAACCACTATAAATCTCCGTGTTGTGGTTTGATCTTTCCATCTCTCTCTCTTATTTCATTATATTTACCTTACTTGCATTACTTATCTATATTTGTTTATATATGTTCATATTGATCAAGAGTTGAATTCACATTAGATAGAATCGAAGTTTTAAAAAGTAAACAAAAGTTTTCATAAATTAAAAAGACGTAAAACTATTCAACCCCCCTTCTAGTTTTCCACACTGACTAAGCCCAATTTCGATAAAATTATCGAAATTTGATTTGCGATAAAATTATCGGAAATCGATTTGCGATAAATGCCAACTTTTGAATTTCGATAAATTCCAGCTTTTCCAATTTCGACAGAATTGTCAAAATCCAATTTCGATACCTATCGCAATCTTATACAAGATTGCGATAACCCTTGCTGATTTGCGATAAAAAGCTGTTTACATCGAATTTCGATAAGCAGCAGTCTTGTCTTTTAGCCACTTGCCCACTTGTTGTGCCCATGCTTTGTCAGACTTATCATACATATCCACTGACAACTTTTACCAACTTGTTCAATAATTCTTTTGGAAAGAATTATACGCCAAAGAAAATCAGTTAAATATTTACAAACAAATCTTGCATAATCTTCAATAATTTTGGTCGATCTAAAGACTTAGAACACCAAAATATTCAACCTTA
Organism: Artemisia tridentata subsp. tridentata; assembly: GCA_021014915.2. Taxonomy (NCBI): domain Eukaryota; kingdom Viridiplantae; phylum Streptophyta; class Magnoliopsida; order Asterales; family Asteraceae; genus Artemisia; species Artemisia tridentata. The sequence goes on along the minus strand of CP139507.1, from coordinate 93,209,753 downwards.
AAGCACAAGATTTGAGTGATAAACTAGCAAATCTTCACAAAGTCACAAACCAACACGTTAAAACACAACCTTATCTTCAATAATTAGTGTTCGATTCCAAGAATAAAACCACAAACTGCCACGATTTTTAGAGAGAAATAAAACGCAACAGTGGGTTTTTTTTTATGAGCACAAATCGAACACAATATAACTTTAAACTCGGCTGATGAAGAAGATGAAGAAGAACCGAGATAAAACACAACAAAAATCACATTTATCACCTTAGAAACACACCACGATTCGCCCCTGGTTAGCTCTTGATACCAATTGTAGAGAGATAGATTCACGTTGAGGAGGTGGAGGAAACACGATAAACACGAACTAAAGATTAGACATTATAGAATCGGTTTATTGATTGGGCAAGGTGTGTATGTTTTCTAGAGAGAGAAAGTCTAGAAAAACACACACACCTTCATGGAACTGTGAATCCTCAACCCTCCTAGTTGACTAGGAGGGTATTTATTACAAAGAATACAAAGCTAACTTAGCTAATATGTCTAAACTAGTCCTTGTACAAAGAAAGAAGTGCAATTCCCACATATGACAAAACTTTAAGGCTAACACTATGTAGTTGAAAAAAATATGAGAAAATTAAGATATTAGTCGGGTTAATTACTAGATTATGTTTCAATAAATCATTAAAGTGCGTGTTTGGAAAAAAAAACGATACTTACATATTGAACCCGAGCCTCATCCTGCAACCATACACCATCCTAGTAGTGCGTATCAAAAAAGCTCTGGATGAGGGACGGGTACTGGTGGTCCTTGTTGTTCTCAAACTGTATATATACACATGCATATAGGATGAAACAATTTAAAATGACAAATCAAACACCATATATATTTTATTTAGTATAAATACTTTTAATTAATATATAATTAAAATTAAATAATCTTATAAAAATAAAATGTGTCTTACATATTCATGTCGAGAAGCGGCCAATGATCTGGAACCGTGGCGGCTGTAAACCTTGTTCTTCTTTCGGTTCTCTTTGTTCACAGCAACTCGTTTCATGGTCTTCTCCGACATGTAGAGCTTCACATGCTCCTCCCACACAGACTGCTCCATGTTCGGAGGAGGGTTTCTTCGTATCGCATCCACATTCGCAGCCCCACCCTCCCCGATAAAGTAATCGCGCTTCAGGTCATATTTTTTGTCCGCGTATCGCCTAGCCAGATACGCATTGATGCCGGTCAGAATGTTATGCCAATGCGATTCGCGCATATGGCGCTCCAAATTAAACATACGCTACAATCATATATAGTTAAAATTAGTATAAAAATATAAATAAATAAGCAAATTTAAATAAATATACACATTTAAACAAATTTAAATAAATGTACACATTCAAATAATTAAATATAGAGATATGAATAAATAGACAAATTTAAATAAATATGCACATTTAAATTAATAAACACGAGAACATAACAATATAAAAGGAAAATAAAATAACTGACCCCGAGTTGTGGAAGGATGTGCGCCTTCTTCTCCGGTTCTATATCATGCCAGGAGGCATAGTGCAACGGCAGCTGCCCAATCAGCTCGCCGACGTAGTTACTGAACCACCCGGAGTGCTTGCCCCATGAACGTATGTCCCCTCATCATTAGTCTCGAGCTCAATCGACTGCGGGCCGCTAAGTTCCACGGCTTTCTTGAGGGCCACGTTCTTCGTGGCTTGGCATCGCCGCGGCCTGCCGCCATCCCGACCTCCACCCTTACCTCCCCCCCCCCCCGCCCTACGTCCTCTTTGAGGTCGCTTTGATCCTACAATTGGAGTGAGTGAAAATGTCATAAAGTAACATGTAACCAAATTCAAATGATCAAGTTTAAGTTTCTTTGAAAATAATCTAGAAATTCTTACCACTACGGTAACCGCTCTCAATCTGACAGGGAGGGGAAGATGGGTCACCGGCACCGTCACCACTGTGACCGCGCGCTACTGCTGCTGCCATCTATAAAAGTATAAGTTGAATAACATATAGAAATTCGGGAACAAATTAACATAAGCATGCACACATTCAAATACATACACATTCAAAATAAATATACACAATTAAACAATTTTCATGATGCAATCAGTTATTATATGCACTTAATTAATGATTACGAGTTGTTTTGTTCAGCTAGTGCAACTATGGAAGAAAATCCTAACCCACTCTTTGAATGATTCATCTCATATATGAATGCGTATAACTGATTTACTATTTGAGAAAATTTCAGCAGCATTTCACCTCAACTCCCCAAATATGTGCGTTAAAGACATATTCGTAGGATTAAAGGAGAAACACTGTCAAAATCATCTCAAATAGTAAATCAGATATACGCATCCATCTTCTAAATGAGACAAAACATTCAAAAAGAAGTCCCAAACAAGGGACTTTCTGAAATTAATTTCTAATAAATTAATTCAAGACGGGTTTTCTATTGGATGATTAACTTCGGACGGGGCCTTTCCTAAATTAATCACTAAAATCCTAAAACATTCACAAAAGTCTAACAATAATACACAAATTGACTAACATTCTAAAATCACATTCACAAATTGACTAACAATCACATATACAATTAATAGAATAGAATCACAAACTCAACATGTAATAGTGTCAATTTCACATGTTAGGTTAGATAATTTCATGCCACACATACATAATTTTTGATACTCTATAATCTATATATACCTAACAACTGCTTTTACGAGAAATAACAAAACAATCTCTTACAGTAACTAACATAGTCATCAGTTACTTGTACAGATTTTCGATGCTCGATATATACTTAACAATCACTTTTACAACAAGTAACCGAACAATATACTAATTTTAAATGAACATAACATGTAACACAATCAATTTCACAAGTTAACATACATAAATAATAACACAATCAGAATATTTGATACTTGATATAAACTCGTTGTAATTAATCAGCTTCACACGTTCATAATTTTTGATACTTAATGTATACCTGTGGTAAAACTAAGCAACAAATTAACCTGCTATACACACGTTGGATACTCGATATATACCTAACAACCGCTTTTATGACAGACAACTGATTTTATGACAAATTGCATTTCTAGAGTAAGTAACACAGTCGTCAACTACTAGTGAACATAGAAAATACTAATATAAACTTATTTCACATGTTCGATAAACATTTAACAAACTCATACACATTCAGAATTTTTGATACTCGTGTATTAAAACAAGTAATTAACATACTGTCTCGGCTATGGTCTCTCGGGCTGCGATCTCGAGCTGTGGTCTCAGGTTGTGGTCTCGGGCTACAGTCTCGAGCTGCGGTCTTAGGCTTGGGATATATAAAAAGAGAGCACATTTATACCGGTTGCTTAATACACGAGCTAAAACTATTGACGGCGACATGTCGTCGAGATACCAAAAATTTTTAAAAAATAAAAAAGGGACTACATTACCTATGTCTCAGCTGTCTTAGCTCTCGACTCTCGCTCTCGGCTCACTTTAGCTCTCGGCTGTTAAAAAAATAAAAAAGTAATTAAAAAAAAAAGCAGCAAAATTAATTAACACTTAAATTACTACATTAATTAACACTTAAATTACATAAATTAAAAAATAAAATATAAACAAAAACAGTAAAATTAAAAATACCGCGGTGGGGAAGAAGAAGAGGAGATGCTAGTGGTGGTGGTTTGTTGTGGTGTGGAAGAAGAAGAAGTGGGGAAGAAGAAGAGGAGATGCTAATGGTGGTGTATTGGTGGTGTGGAGATGCTAGTGGTGGTGGTTTGCTTTGGTGGTGTCGCCGGCGAGAGAGAATAATTGAGTATAGAACGATATATGTGTCTAAGTGTTGACAAGATCTGCTTTTTGTTTATGTTTTAATTGTCTCGACGACATGTCGTCGGGACGAATAAAGTAACTTTGTCGTTTTGTGATTTGGCGGGATAAATGAAAATTTTGGGGGGTTTTTTAACACATAAATACCGAAGACACGTCGTCGGTATTAATTACATATACTAAAAAAATTATTTCTTATAAATACTTTTATTTAATATATAATTTTAAATTAAATACTTTAATTTAAAATTAAATACTTTTATAATATTAAAAAAGATATTTAATTTAAATAATTTTATTTAATATATAATTAAAATTAAATAATTTATATTTAAAATTAAATACTTTAATTTAAAATTAAATACTTTTATAAAATAAAAAAAATATTTAATTTAAATACTTTTATTTAATAAATAATTAGAATTAAATACTTTATATTTAAAATTAAATACTTTTATTAAATCAAAAAAATATTTAATTTAAATACATTTATTTAATATATATTTAAAATTAAATACTTTATATTTAAAATTAAATACTTTAATTTAAAATTAAATACTTTTATTAAATTAAAAAAAATATTTACTTTAAATACTTTTATTTAATATATAATTAAAATTAAATAAAAAAAACTAGTCAAAATTTTTAAGTGTCCCGGTACATGTGTACAACTAGAGGATAATTACATGGAAGCGGGATCTCCTGAGCTCGAATCCGGTTCTAAACCTGTATTTGAAGACGAATTAAATGCCATCATTCAATGTTCTCAACAACGTAAAAGTGACATAATTTAATTCGGTCATCTTTCTATCAGCTACCACAACAACAGCATGTTGAGAATTATGTAAAGGTAATTCTCTATATGCCGTGAAGAAGACTTCCCGTACATTAAATGTGTTGAGAATAATGTAAAGGTGGTGATCTCGACTATTATGAACTAGTAGATGTACCAATTAATGACTGAATCTTACCACTCTCAAAACATTCCCAATGCTTCCCATCAAACACTTCCAGCCAAAACTTCCCACCAAACACTTCCCGCCAAAACACTTCACACCAAAATTTCCCACCAAAATATTGGCGCTAAAATTTCCCACCAAAACTTTTGTGTAAAATATCTGCTATATCCTCACAAAGACATTATATACACTCTTATCCTCAAAACCACTCAACCTCCCAACCTCTTATCTTTACACCAATTTCAAAACCTGAGATGCAGCGATATAATCCTTTTATGTGTACTTGTGGAACAAGAAATATAAAACTAAGAAAATCACATAAAAAAGATACATTTGGATGGGAATATTATGCATGTCCTCTTTCGAAGGTAAACAATCATACATATCTTATTTATGTAAATATACAAACAATCATAACCTTTCCTTATTTATGTAACAGCCAAGAGAAAAAGATTATAGATGTGGATATTTTATGTGGAAAAGTGAATTTGTTGACCGGTTACGAGTAATCTCTTCTACTTCAACATCTTAAGGTGATGGATCTGCACCAACAGAGTGCTCAAACTGTAATGCCAAAGATCTTAGGATAACATGCTGGAATTACAAAAACAGGTGCTAGAGACAAGAGTAAGCATGATGGAATCACAAAAATAGGTGCTAGAGTCAAGAGTAAGGATGCTGGAGGCAAGACTTGAAATGGCAAGGAATCCCGACGAACACGACCACGCATGTCAGTCGGATGCAATACTCCGTGAGCTGTTAGGTGACATGGACAATCTTCATAACTTTAAAGGCTAACAATCTCCGTGAGCTGTTAGTTGTGACTAGGAGGGGTATTTATACTAGTTTACAAGCCTAACTTTACCCTAATTGCAAGACTAGACCTTGTACTTAATTACTATTGCAATTCCCAAGTATAACATAACTTTAAAGGCTAACAATCTCTCCCCAAAGTGATGTTATACAGGAATTGCTTACAACGTTCCCTACAAGTAAAATTAAATACAAAACACAAGCGCAGCAGCTCTGAGAATGGTCTTCAAACTTCATTACATCGTTCGGCTTGCAGAATCTTCTCAGCTATCATTTCTTTACTTGCAGAAGAACAATGTAAGCAAATCTAATTAAGGTAAGGATATTGGTGATTAAATCTAGCTTTTCACTCTCCCCTAATTAGTGCTCTCCCCAAAACTGACAACCTTTCTAATGAATGCCCTGAATTCTAAAGAATTATTTTGATAAATGAATGCCCTGATTTCTGAAGAAGTCTTTTGTAATTAAATGCATTCTGTCTTTAGTCTTCTAACACGCAGCGGATACAGTCTTTAATTTTCTAACACGTAGCAGAAAATGTAGAATAGACTGTAGACTTGACCTTCTTCAAGATTGTTCATTCGGGGGAATAGAGTATAAACATCTTCATCTCACCAAATGCATCCCAGTTATATTTCATATGAAAAATCAGCCCGTAACGTACTCATGAAATGATAATCTCCCCCGTAGTTGAAACCGTAGCACCAGAATCAATTAAGATCCGGAAATGCACTTTTCTTTCTCCAATTGAAATCGTAACACCAGAATCAATTAAGATCTGGAAATGCACTTTTCTTTCTCCATGATAGTTCCATCATCACGGGATTTTACACATTTCTCTCCCCTGCTGGTTACGATTTATCAGAAATAGCATAATGGTGTGTATGTGGAGTATTAACTGGAAGCATCTTTTTCATTAAATATATAACCCGTGAGAAGATGTAGATAGACCCAATCTACTAATAATACCATTTAAAATGTCTAACTCTTTATCAACTTCCTGTATAAAAAACAACGGCTTTTTGTAGTGACTACTGATGGAGAAAACCCACTATGACGAACTTGAGACTGAAGTAAAATAACCCAAACTTGTGACTTAAACTTGCACTATTGTCAGATTAAGAACCTATACTGAGCACTACAACGTAACTCCTTAAAGCATAGGTCGTTTCATATACCCATCCTACCATCCTTAACTGTAAATAAACTCATCTTGAATTATCCACAGCTTGTTGTGACACTTGAGCACTACAACGTAACTCCTTTAAAGTGATAGCTATACTCTGTGAGCACAACAACGTAACTCCTTACATCAGGTATAACTAGACAACTCAAGTCTTAATCATTCTATGCTCTGTGAGCAACCTCAGCTCGAACAAGGATCTCGAAGAATCATGCATCCAACCAACCCCGATATCTTCAAAATACTAAGTACACTTACCCGTGATATTCCACTTCAACTTCAAATAATTAATAATGAATCATCCTTATAGTCACAGTTGATAACATTCAAACTTTAGCCATTGTCATTTGATTGTGAATCTTGATCAGGATCTTTTAAGCTATACGTGGTAGTTTTGAGGATGTAGGCCAATAATATTATTTGAGATTTTGGATTGGTGAGTTTGAAATATGCCATAAATTGCAATTCTAAGCATACTAGGAAAATTTGAGTTTTAGAAATTTTTACGCCAAATTTCATCGAAAAAATTCGAATTTTGACCTAAAATTTGAATTTTGGGCCAAAATTTTCATCGTTATACCATAATTTGAATTTAGCGTAAAAATTGACCGTTTAGTCACTGGTAAAAATTAAATTTTACTCAACTTTTCCCGCCAAAAGACTTATATATATATATATATATATATATATATATATATATATATATATATATATATATATATATATATATATATATTGCATACTCGAGGTCTTTTGTAGCTAGTTCAACTCGGAATCTTTAGTCACAAAGTCGATAACTATGAGAAACTCGACAAGTTTGAGAAAGTCGACAACTGTGAGAAAGTCGACAACTTTAAGAAAGTCGACAACTATGAGAATCTCGAAAACTTTCAGAAAGTCGACAGCTGTGAGAAAGTCGACAACTTGGAGAAAGTCGACAACTATGAGAAACTCGACAACTTCGAGAAAGTCGACAACTGTGAGAAAGTCGACAACTTGGGGAAAGTCGACAACTATGAGAAACTCGATAAAATCATAAAGTCAATAACTAGCAAGAAACTCGATAACTTTTGAGAAACTCGACAATCTTCAGAGAAACTCGATAAGCACAAGAAACTCGATAAACATAAGAAACTCGATAAACCCAAGAAAGTCGATAGCAAGAAACTCGAAAGATTACCAAACTCGGTAATTTTTCCAGAAACTTGATAACCCCTACTGATGAACAGTAACGAGACACCAAAATCACTTTTTTTCACCCCAAAACCCCACGATTCGCCCCTGGTTAGCTCTGATGCCAATTTTAATAATCAATAAACACTTTCAAGAGGACGGGGGAACTCTGTTACACTTGACTACCTTCTTCTTCACACAAACACAAACACAATGATGCTCACAAACATATACATTAAGAACAAGAGATGTGGTGGATCATATGGTGAATTTCAAGTCAAATGTTTATTAACTTTAGAAGATAACCAAACACTGACATTTTTGGTACTTTGCACACACACACACTCTTCTCTGATGTTGAAAAATGAGACACACAATAATGCAGTGTGTGTGTGTGTGTGGTTTTATGAAAACACAGCCAACACATTGGATATGAGTGGGCTTTTACTTGGACCTAAAGTGGGCTAAGTGTTGCACTACACTTATGAGCTTAAGTAACAATGAGCACTAATGCCTTAGCCCACTACTCTTAATACATATTACATTTGACACAAAAGTTTTACATAAAACAATGACCATCACTTTTGCAATTAACTAATTTAATTGCTAACAATCTCCCCCTAAGGGATGGTCATCTCAATGATGCTCCCGTCATTGGTCTTTTGCTTTTGACGTCTTGAACTTCATGTGTCATTGTATAATATTCTTCGTTCAATGTTCCTTCATGCACTGTGATCTTCAAAGAATCGTCTTTTGATCGTTCTTGCCTTGATCTACTTCTTCTGTCCAGATGCGTCGTTGAAGTAGATGATGAAGGTGGATGGACTTTCGTCGGTACCTGCATAAGACAGTTAGCAATAAATCATCCAGCGGCCATCATGTCGTGAGGCAAGATCCTTGGATCTCATTAAGACTCATACAGCTTGTATCCTTTTGAGTGAACACAAGTGTATTGCATAGGAAGTGTTCCTAAGAGATCTTTGATGAATCTCATGTCTCTAGACTCAATTATGTGCGTTTTGGTTTTAGTCGTCGGAGGCATGGAGCAGAGTGCCACCTTTTCAATATCAACACATCTCGGAGTGAGAGGTCGATAGATTATGCAGTGTTCTCCGTGAGAAATGAAACAAATATCTTTTGAGAGATATCTGAGTGGATAGGAGGGGTGGTGCAAATGCATCACTGGGTCCATGACGTCTTGTCTTCAATACCAGTATCACCTTAGTGAGTACCGATAGCAGATGTATTGACCCGGTTTCTGACCTAAGTTTTCATAGAGGGCTATTTCTTTTCACCCTTACAAAAACTTTTCTTTTTCATTCTTCAACCCCTTCTTTCTCCTTTCTCATTATACTCCTTTTTTCAATCTTTCCTAAGGACTTCTAATGCTAAGCAATTGGAATTGTCCTTGGGTAGATCCCTCCGGTTCTGGCGGATCATTGGACATAACCTAACAATAATCACCTTATTACTCCATGATTATCCTAGATTATTTGTCACATGCCATTAAACCTTGTGAAAATCTCTCAACGTGTTTATGAGAAAACACATTTTGTTAACACATCGAGAGTTTTACATTTTTTTGAAACACTCCCCCTTCACATGTGCTCATGCAATTTTAAATAAACTACACATGTCGGGTGGAGTTCGCACATTTGAAATGATCGATTTTCAATGAACACGACCTTCGCGAGACACGCTTACATCACTAGTTAGACTAGCTTGAAATTATTACCCGTCCCTGTCATATTCAAAGATCATCTCTCGAATTGGTACATTCTACTCAGACAAGTCCTTTGCGAGACACGCTTACATCACTGGAAAGCCAGCTTGAAATTATTACCCGTCCAGGACATGTCTTTTCGAGAACGGACATTTAGTTTCGTCAATTCGAGGGTTCATGCTGTGTCTTTTTGAAGAACTCGTTTTGAGATTCAAACGACAAAACTTCTTTTAGATCACATTTTAATCACGTCCTCTCCCCCATATTTATAATAAACACCTAATCTCCCCCTCAAAAATAGCATAAAATGGTATTTTTGAAAACAGTTGATTAAAATGAAACTTTTTGTGGAGAGACGGACTGATTTTAGCATGAAAATTGGAACATTTTTTTTACTCCCCCTTAATCAGAGCAAATGGTTAAACTTTGGAGTTTAAAAGCATTTAGAGGTCTTAGAGGGAGTTGTTGTGAGCACAAAATTTATAAAAAGACTTTGAAAAATCTTTTGAAACAATTTTGATTAAGTGCTCACGGGTTTTAGCTTTTTGCCATTAACATTGCGAGTTCTGATCGGAAATAATCAGAAGTCATTCAATGTAGCGTGGGTTTCGTACTGAAATGCACGAAAGCCTTAATGAAGAAAAATTTGAGAAACGACATGTTTTAGAAAATCATAAAAAAATAACTCTCGCTCAAGCATCTGTACATGCCCGTATCATTGTTGAATGACATTTCTAAGTACGTACAGAATATCAATTATACGAGAGACATGTCGTGAGAAGAATATTTTTGGTTTTTGAGTTTTATATTTTTTTTATGGCTTTTTGAAATTTTCTGTATTTACAGTATTAATTTTGAACAAGTATATATTTACAAAAATATTTACATGCGAAGCTTGTTGATATAAATCAAGAAGATTCGAGAAGACTTTCTAACTCTTCGGGAGTTAGGCTTCGCATTCCAATTCGACAAACTAAGTTTTCAAACCGCTCTTTTGGGAGGGCCTTAGTAAATAGATCGGCGAGTTGATATTCTGTCTTCACGAAAAACAATTCAACAGTACCCTCTTCAACGTGCTCTTTTATGAAGTGATAGCGGACTCTAATATGCTTGGTCTTCGAGTGTTGCACTGGGTTGCACGAGATGGCTATGGCACTTTTTGAATCGCAATACAAAGGTATGCGGTTGAAAGAGAAACCATAATCTGTGAGTTGTGTTCTCATCCAAAGGACTTGAGCACAACACGCAGATAGAGAGATATACTCGGCTTCTGCTGTTGATAAAGCAGTGCAGTCTTGTTTCCTTGAAGACCAGCCTACTTGCTTTTCTCCCAGAAATTGCGCTCCGCCTGATGTACTTTTTGCTGTAACTTGGCAACCGGCATGGTCTGCATCTGAAAATGCTATCAGTGTAAACTCCGAATCCTTCCGATACCAAAGACCCATGTTAATGGTTCTTCGAAGGTATCGAAAGATCCGTTTAACCTCTTGGAGGTGAAGTTCGGTAGGCCTTGCCTGAAACCGTGCAAGTAAGCAAACAGCAAAATGAATATCTGGTCGGCTTGCAGTTAGGTACATGAGAGAACCAATCATGCTCCGATATTTCTTCGGATCCATGGGTTTCCCATATAGGTCAGCGCCAATTTTTGGTGAAGTGACCATTGGAGTACCAACAGAGTCACAATTGTCCATACCATGTTTTTTCAAAATCTCAATTGTGTATTTAGCCTGATTTAGAAAAATACCACGTGGGGATTGATGAATTTGTAAGCCTAAAAAGAATTTTAATTCACCCATCATGGACATTTCGAATTTTCTTTTCATGAGATTTTCAAAATGTTTTGAATGTGTCGGATTAGTGGACCCAAATATTATGTCGTCCACATAGATCTGAACAATCAAAATATCATTTTTGTATTTTCTTGTAAACAAGGTTGGATCAATTGTTCCTTTGGTGAAATTATTTGACAACAAGAAAGATGATAACTCGTCATACCATGCCCGTGGGGCTTGTTTCAAACCATAGATTGCCTTCTTTAGCCTGTAGACGTATTCCGGATGATCTTTGTCAACGAAACCGTCTGGTTGACTCACATACACTTGTTCTTTCAGAGTTCCATTCAAGAACGCCGTCTTGATGTCCATCTGATAAACCGTGATGTTCTTGTAGGCGGCATAAGCTAAGAAAATCCTGACTGCTTCAAGCCTTGCAACTGGTGCAAATGACTCTTCAAAATCTATTCCTTCTTCTTGTCTGTATCCCTTTGCCACCAGACGAGCCTTGTTGCGAATCACAGTCATTTCTTCATCCTTTTTATTTTTCCATAACCACTTAAGATCAATGACTAGTTTGTCAATTGGTCTTGGAACTAAATCCCAGGTGTCATGGATTTGAAATTGAAGAAGTTCTTCCTGCATCGCTTCAATCCAGGCATTATCTACCATTGCTTCCCGAATGTTCTTAGGTTCTATAAGACTGACTGAGCAGACATAGATGCACATGTCGCAATCGGTATGAATTTGTTTTCTCGTCTGAATTGGTCTTGAGGGTTCACCAATAACCTGTTCAATCGGATAGTCTTTTGTCCACTGTAATGTTGAAGGGTACCTTGGACTGTTTGAATATATGTTAGACGGTTCATGTAATCTGGAAGATGATTCACCAGATTCCGTTCCAAACGGGTTTTCAAAGACTTCTTCGTCTAACACAGCATTATTTTGTTCTTGCTCATCAATTCTTGGTAGAACAATTTCAATGAATGGAGTTGCTGGAGTAAATGTAGATGATGTTGATGTTGAGGGAGTTGGTGCGCCGGCTTCGAATGTTGTGGATGCATCTGGATATGGTGGTGGTGGTGGTGGTTGTTGAGTGGGTGCAGCGGAATGTTGGTTAGATGCATTTTTCGAAGCGCCACCATAGTATTCATCGTACATGAACTCAAAGAAATTATCCAATTCTTGAGTTGTGGGTTGTTCGAAATGAATTGATTGAGCTCCTTGAGGTGCGAGTCCCGAACTGATATGTCCGGAAGTCATCGGGTTAAGCTCGGGTTCTAGAGCGAGTCTCTCAGAAGCCATTTGTGAAATTTCATCAAACTTCACATTCATCGTCTCCATTATCTTTTTTGTTCTCCTGTTATACACCCTGAATGCCCTCGAGTTTTCAGAATAACCAATGAAGATTCCAATATCACCCTTAGCCTTCAACTTTCCCAGATCTTCCCTGTCATTTGTTGGATAGCATAAAGCGCCAAATACATGAAGATAAGAAATATCCGGTTTTCGGTTGTTGATTAGTTCATATGGGGTTTTATTGAATCTTGGACGGATTAGGGATCGGTTTTGAGTAAAACAAGCAGTAGAAATAGCATCAGCCCATAGGAATAACGGAGCACTGGAATAGTTCAGCATAGTGCGAGCAGCTTCTACAAGGGTTCGATTCCTTCTTTCAACTACTCCATTCTGCTGTGGAGTTATAACAGCGGATGTTTGGTGAGTAATACCAGTTTCTTCAAAGAATGTTCTTAACTCCTGATTGACAAATTCCATGCCATTATCCGTTCTGACTATCCTAACTGGAGCTTGAAGTAGAACTTGAATCCGCTTCAGAAAGGTAATGATGGTGCTTGGTGCTTCGTCCTTTGATCTCAAAAACTTTACCCATGTATATCTTGAATAGTCGTCAACAATTACAAGAATATACTTCTTTCCATTAATGCTTTGAACTCTCATCGGGCCACATAAGTCCATGTGCAGCAAATGCAACCTATCAACCGAAGTAGGTACGGGTTTAGGTTTATATGTTTCCCTTTTGCTCTTTCCTTGCTCACATGATGGACGTAGGTGTTCTTTGGTGTATTTAAATTTAGGATGACCGGAGACGATGTTGTCTTTGGCAAGCTTGTTGATCGTGTCAAAGTTCAGATGGGACAAACGTCTATGCCACAACCAGGATTTTGTTTCACCTGCCCTGGTCATGAGACAAATAGGAGATGAAGAGGCCATTTGGTTTATGTCAATTGCATAGAGATTGGTTCCACGATTCCCAATTAAGAGATCATTCCCCACCAAATTCTTGACAAAACAAGTGTTTCTCCTAAAAGCAACCTCTAAATCAGCATCACAAAATTTTCCGACTGAGAACAGATTGTGTCCCAACCCTTCGACATAGTAAACCCGAGTGATCAAGTAATTTCCAAACCGAAGATCTCCATAACCCATAATAGCTGCAACATGATCATTCCCAAACCGTACAGTCCCCATGAACTGCCACACAAAATTGATCAGCAGCTTCAGATTCCCGGTCATGTGCTTGGAGCAACCCGAGTCGACGATCCAAAGACAAATTTTAATGACCTGCAGAGAACAGAGGATTTTATATATGGAAACCGTTTAACATTTGGTTCCAGTGGGTTAGATAAAACAGGTGAATTACACTTAGAACTGGTTTCCATTGATGCATTGGGAACTATTTCTAATGTGCCATTCTTAAGTGTAAACATTCTACCCGTTGGTTTCCATTCACAAAACTTATTGTGATCCTTAGGCAATGGGCTGCTAGCTGTTTTCCTAGCTTTTGCAATAAGTCTTCGAATATATCTAGACTTAGCCTTAGTTACTAAAGGAACCTTTTTCTGTTCAGGCATATCATTCTTTTTCACATCGTTAGAAACATTATCATCACAAGCATTCACAGTCAAAGTTTTCTTTTGCATTAAACAATCAGAATCATTACATGCATTAGAAACAAGAGTCTTATCATTACAACTAGATGATACATGTTTCTTCTTGGAAAGCGGTAAATTCCTAGGGTGTTCTTCTACTTTCTTGCATGCACTCTCAGAAACAGGCAAGACACTAGGTTTCTTGTTATTGCTCCTAGACTGTCTTTTGCTCCTAGAGTTGCTTTCTATTCCTGTAGAAGGTAAGGCACACTCATTAGAATTTTTGTTGTTGTTCGTTGATGTTGTAGTAGCATTCCTAGACTCATTTGGAGTATCTTTCTTACTTTTGTCTATAGCCCTATATGTTTTAGATGTAGAGGCAGACGCAGTAGTGGGACTAATCCTATAAAGGCCAGGTGCTATAACATTAATGTTCTTGACAACAGCTTTCTCTTTTTGTTTCTCATTAGGCAAGGGGGTTGATGGTGCAATACCCGTAGTTTCCTCACCCTTCCCTTTTTGACTTTCGAGTTGAGACTTCAAAAGACTGATTTGATCTTGCATATTTTTGTAAGACCGCTCATACGACAATTTGTCATACTTGCATTCTTCCTTTTTTGTATCAAGTTGTTTAAAATATGTGCAATTTTGTTTTTCAAGTTTCAAAAGCGCCTTTTCATATTTTTCAACAATTTGAGAAGTCTCAGCTCGAAGTGTTTCATCATCCTCAACAGAATATGTTTGGTAAATAATGGACATGATATCAGTCGATAGAGCTTCGAAGCAGAGAGAGTCATTTTGCTTTTCCAAAACTTTTATGTGTTCCAAGTATTCATTAGCTTCCTTCACTAAGGATTTGTGGTCCTTAACAAATTCTGCTGACTCTTTCAAAAGATTATGTTCCACATTTTGAACAACCGCATAGATTGCACTAATATGTGGATTAATTTCCCTTTCAAAAATCTTTTTCAGTTCATCCTGAACACCCGGAAACCATTCAAACTTTTTATTGTTAATTTTGGAAGCCACAATACGTTGAAGTTTCTCAATTCTCTGTTTAAGATCAACCAAATATAGTCTAGCTGCACTTGTATCATAAGTGTTTTTAGATGCCATTTGTTCGATGTTAGGCAGATGTTTTGAAACAGCTTTTTGTCTTGTGAAAACCACTGGTTTTTGAAAAAACAGAGGTGACTCCTTTTTAACAAGATGAACCCCAGCGAGTTTGTTAACTTCATTATAGTCAATAGGTTTTATTTCTCTGTTCAATTGTCGCATTTTCTTTCTACTCTCTTCAGACAGCTCAATCGTTTCGCTAGAATCATAACCCAAAGGTGGGTCATGGATAGCATTTATTAATTTACCATTAAAAAGCACATTCTGTTCTTTTTGAGCTTTCTTGAGAATATAAGGGTTTTCATAACCAATAGCTACCTTTTTTAATGTATGTAAAATCGGATTTGGATCGTTTATTAACAAGTTAACTGTTTGTGCAGAATGACCCGTTTTTACAAGTAAATCTTCCAACTTTGCAATGGTTTCCTTTTTGTCATTGATCTCTTTAAGAAGATCCTTTTCACGTTTTGAAAACCTTTCATTCAACTCCTTCTTTTCTTTTTCAAGATTGGAATAAGTTGATTTTTGTTTTGAAAGCTGGTTGGTTAGTTCAGAAATTTCTTTGTTTAGAGATTTAATTTGGTTATTCAAATTAACATTTAGAGTGTCAAATTTGATTTGTAAACGTTTCTCTCTTAACTCAGAATCTTTTAATCTAACCTCAAGTTCCGATTGATTTTTGTTATGAAAATCATAAGCTCTTGCATGCACCTTATACCTCTCAAGCTCAGTGGTCAATTTTTCATTCGCGGCCTTAACATCGCGATTGACCTTTTTGACCTTTTCAATTTCAACACTACAATTTTGCAATAATGATTCAAACATATCACTTGTTTCCTCATCATTATCAGTATGCTGTGACTCGAATTCTTCATTAGGATCCATATCTGGAGTTACCAAATTAGTATTACTACAACTTAGTTCATCCATGTATGTATCATAAATGAGATTAGGAGTCTCAGGATGCTGTTCATTTTGAGGTGACATATCAAACATTTCATTATTGTGACATGTAGCATATGGTTGTACCTCAGAAACCGCATTGGTGTCAAAAGCAGGAGGTGCTTCTGAGTCTGTGTCATACTTTGCCTCCTGGAGATTTGCCATAAAAATGCAGTTTGCATCAATGTCCTCTTGATCTTCTGAATTGTCCATAATAGCCATGAAGTCATTCTCTTCTGCACTCAACTGAAGCCCAGCCGTTTCCTTGTTTGCCAACATTAATGCTTTCTGCAAATACGCTGGATCCCTTTTATTCGGCTTGTCTGGACAGTTCCTAGCCATGTGACCAATACCCTGACAGTTGAAGCACTTCATCACATTACCCTGATTTCTATTCCCAGCTCCCTAAGCAACATTCCCAAACTGATTCCCAGCATTCTGTACCCTTTGATTACCAACAGCTGTACCCATCTGATTCCCTGCATACTGACCCATCTGATTACCAACATACTGCCCTGCATTCTGATTACCCATCTGAAATCTTGGAGCATATCCCTGCTGATTCCCATATCCCCCAACCATCTGTCCTTGCTGTCCCATGTTGAAACTCGGCTGTGCAATCTGCTTGTTGCGAGTGTTCGATGAGATTCGTTGATTGTTGTTGGTGGGTGTGGAGTAACTTCCTTGGAATTCTTTTGATAGGTAAGCAAAAGCTTGAGTCAAAGCAGCAGTTGACTCATCCTGATCGTCTTGATCTGGGTGTTGTGGGTATTGTTGTTGTGGGATTACATGTTGTTGTTGTGGGTAGAATGGTGATTGGGAATATACTGTTGTTGCATGAATTGCTGAGTAGATGATGATGATGATGGTTGTGCACTGACTGTTGCAGGTGTAGGTGATTGGACTATGAGTGCAAGAGGATCTTGTTGTTTTGCTTGTTTCTCTTTTCTGACTTCATTTGCCTCTGCTTGGTTTTGTTTGAGAAAGTCATAGAGTTGATCGTAGTTCACATCATGAAGATTCTTAGTTTGGTTGACAATAGTAACATATCGTCCCCATTCTTCTGGAAGGTTGTTGATGAACTTGATGTTTTGAACAATTTGTTTAGGTGCCAAATTGTTTCTTATCAACTCATTCATTAAAGTACAAAACCGTGTGTAGTAAGATTCAATTTGTTCAGCTGGTGTGGCTGTGAACTTCTCCCATTCAGTCAGAAGCTTGTTTTCCATTTCTTGAATGCCAATTTCTGTACCATGACAAAGACGTCTAACTCGATCCTACATTTCTTTGGCAGTTTCACAGCTATCTACAGCACAAAATATTTCTTGTGGTGGACCGAATTGAATTAGATGCATTGCTAGATGATCAGCTTCAATTTGTTTCCAATCTGCTTCAGTGTAATCTGATTCCTCTTGGATTTTATACGTTGGTGCGACGGGAGGTGTTGCAGTAGGATTTCCAGCTGTTTCTTCAATCTCACAAGGATAGAATGGACCTTTTTTGACTGAGTTAACCAAGAGTATACCTTGTCCATTAGGTTTGGATCTCATATATCGAAGCATGCGACTCGTCCATGAAAGGTAACCACCTTTTTCTAACATTGGAGGACGGTTTTCTGAACCGGCGGCATGAATGTCTTGTTGAGTAGTCATTGTTGATGTTTGTATGGTTAAGATTGTATTGGATCGGTTAAAGAACTAGGAAATGGGAAATGATTTGTTAAGGTTTTCAAACTTGATGAAGTCCCTTGATGAAGTCGTTCGATCAGCCCAGTTGTTCGATCAGCCCATTCGTTCGATCAGGCCAGTCCTTCGACTGGCTCCTTCGATCAGCCCTCTCCTTCGACAGGCTCCTTCGATCAAATGGTCCTTCGATTAAGTCCTTCGATTAAGTCCTTCGACTAAGTCCTTCGATCAAATGATCCTTCGACAAAATGGTCCTTCGATCAAATATTCGTTCGACTAAACCACTCGTTCGACTAAACCACTCGTTCGACTAACACTTGGTTCGATCAACAGCTTGTTCGACTAAACACTCGTTCGACTAACACTTCATTCAACTAGCTCGTTCGACTAGCTCGTTCGACTAGCTCGTTCGACTAGCTCGTTCGATCAACACGTTCGACTAAGTCGTTCGACTATTTGGTCGTTCGACTATCTAGTCATTCGACTATTTAGTTCGTTCGATCAATTTGGAAGAGTAAGTCTAGCTCGACTACCCTTGTCTCGTTCGATGAATGCTCCTTCGATGACAAACCTCGTTCGATCAATGTTGGTCGTTCGATTATGTGAAGTCGACTAAAGATGCTCGTTCGACTAAAACAACTCGTTCGATCGAAGTACCTCAGAAACTCAGAAACTCGATCAGAAGCAGCAGAAATTCGATTAGGATTGCTGATGAACAGTAACGTGCCCTAATCCTAAATCTTTAACCTTTTGCTCTTGATACCACTTGTTACACTTGACTACCTTCTTCTTCACACAAACACAAACACAATGATGCTCACAAACATATACATTAAGAACAAGAGATGTGGTGGATCATATGGTGAATTTCAAGTCAAATGTTTATTAACTTTAGAAGATAACCAAACACTGACATTTGTGGTACTTTGCACACACACACACACTCTTCTCTGATGTTGAAAAATGAGACACACAATAATGCAGTGTGTGTGTGTGTGTGTGTGGTTTTATGAAAACACAACCAACACATTGGATACGTGTGGGCTTTTACTTGGACCTAAAGTGGGCTAAATGTTGCACTACACTTATGAGCTTAAGTAACAATGAGCACTAATGCCTTAGCCCACTACTCTTAATACATATTACATTTGACACAAAAGTTTTACATAAAACAATGACCATCACTTTTGCAATTAACTAATTTAATTGCTAACAAACTCAAAATAAAGGTTAAACATGGTAGAATTAGATTAAAGAATGGGGAGGTGTGTGTGTATTCTAGAGAGAGAAAGAATAGAAAAACACACACACCTTAAATGATATAAGAGAATCCCCAACCCTCCTAGTTGTAACTAGGAGGGGTATTTATACTAGTTAACAAGCCTAACTTTACTCTAATGGCAAGACTAGACCTTGTACTTAATTACTATTGCAATTCCCGAGTTCAACATAACTTTAAAGGCTAACAGTGACCCTATACTGGTCTAAAATCCATCCGAGAACAAAACAAATAACCAAGAACATTATAACCTTGCTATGCCGAGACCAAGGGGTCTCGGCTTCGAACCACTTGTCGAGCACCAAACATCCAAATTGCCCTAACTAAATAGCCTTACCAGGCCGAGAGGAAACAAACCAAACATACCGAATTAATAGTTTCTTAACCACACGAAATCCTTATCCAAACTTGTTAAATCTCGTTTTTAATCACAAAAACTTATACCCTCAGTTTATATTTGTTTTTAAGTCCACGAAACCAATGACACAACAATCGGTTTCAAGAAAAAAAAGAACAATAAATAACAACGTTATCTCGATTTTACCATGTCGAGAGAGAGAAAGAGGAGGGGGAAAGTGACGGCGGTGGTGATAACTGTGGTGGCTATGGTGTCCTCGAACCAAAAAAACATAACACTCGATCTACACTCGTATGGCTGTAACTTGTGTCACTGGAATCTCTCCGGAAAAACTTTGAGTTAACGAAGGAGAAAGAAAGAAAGATGAGGGTGTGATGGTGGATGTGGTGTTGATGGTGGTTGCGTTGATGGCGGCAGAGAGGTGGAGAAAAAGGGGAAGTGGTCGGAACAATGGCCCGAGGGGGGGCGGCTGCAGGATTTTTGAGGGTACGATAACCCTAAATGATTATAAGAGGGTTATATATAGATATGGTTTAGGTTTAGAAAACCCTAGGGACCAAAGTGGCAAACAACCAAAGTCTAGGGTTGGCGGGGATCTTTTACTGCAGGGACTATTATTGTAATTTAGGCTATCTTTCTTGAAATGAGGCTCGGGGCTCGTTTAGGCTAGTAAATGATCAATTCAAGAAACGAGGATTTCACCATTGCGTTCAGAATAATTTTTCCAATAAAAACAACTATTCATACGCCTCGTCTCTCACAAATAATAAAATAATCAAATCAAATCGTCGGTTGTGCCAGTACGCATTGTGTACGAATTTCACGTTTCGCGAGATAACTTCAAGTTTTTAAACCAATTAAGTTCAGAAAGATTCGTCAATGAAAAACAGGGATAGTCTCGTATTGGAATACGTCCGGAAAATTACGAGTTGTTACAGTCTCACCTCCTTAAACGGAATCGCGTCCTCGCGATTCAATTCAAGTTACTCGTTACGGCTGAAAAGAGATGAGTATATACATACGAGGATTCATCCTCACGTTCCCACGTGTATTCAGGACCTTTTCGCGAGCTTCAACGAACTTTGTCGATAGGGATGTGACTTTACTAAAGTCGTTTGACTTCACGGTTCATGATTTCGACTGGTTTCTCAACAAGGGTCAAACATTCGTCAATCTGGATCTCTCCCGGAGGAGTAGCGGTTGCCTCATCGGCAAGTCATTTCTTCACATTGCACATAAAAATGCTTGCGAACACTGCTGAGTCCTGACGGTAGCTCGAATCTGTGTGCTACCGGTTCAACTCTAGCAACGATTTCAAGAGGATCAATATAGCGAGGATTAAGGTTTCCACGTTTACTAAGCATATCACACCTTCTCATGGTGAATATTTAAGTAAAATCTCAGCTTTAACTAAGAATTCAAGAAGGATACGTGATTTGTCAGCATAACACTTCTGACGATTCGTGAGCAGCTTGCAACTCGGTTCTGATCTGAACGATCTTCTCGGTAGTCTCGTGAACAAGTTTAGGGTCAGTAAGTTGGGTATCCCCAAATTCAACCCATCAAGTCGGCGATCGGCACTTGCGACCATAAGGTGCCTCGTACGGTGCCGTTGAAATACTGAAATCGTGGGTATTGTTATAAGAGAATTTGGCCAACGGGAGGTGTCTATTCCAACCATTGCCAATTTACGCAGGCACCCAATATGTCCTCCAACGCTTGAATGATTTCTTCACTTCGGCCATCAGTCTGGAGATGATACACAATATTCATATCCAAATATGTTCTCATGGCCCTTTGGAGTGATTGTCAGGAATTTTTTGTGAGACAACTATCCTGATTAGAGAATGGTAGGAATCGACACTCCAAGTCATGTAATGGTTTACTATGAGTATGGACAAGCAAGTTTACCCATACTATCGTTTCATTGATTAGTAGAGGGTGAGTAGATTAGGTAGGAATATCAACAATTACTCTGGTAGCGGCGCGGGATTTACTTCCAAGGTTTCGTTTATGATATAATTTATTATCCGGTAAGAAAGTAGCAAGGATCACTGGTACTTGCGAGGGACGAGTGAAAAGTCAGGTGGTTGTCCCAAGGAATCGCGGTTCAGGTTACCCTTAAGATCTTAAAATTTCTGTTGGGCGTGGAATCTCTGCCAAATGGAGAGTTTAACGAGTTCAGAGTACAACACTGAGGGAAGATGTTGATTGCTACAAGCAATCAGTTGACTGAATAAGTAATGTACATAGTACTTAAACCGGAAAGTATAAAATTGATTGAACAACTTCGATTGAACAACATCGATTGAGCACAAGGTTTAGGGTAGAGGCGACTGTAACAAGGCCACAACAAAACAAGGCCGAATAACAAATCCAAATCCAGGATGACCTCCAAAATCACAAAATCAAACAATCCAAATTCAATCAAAATCAAAACCAATCCAAACATGGTCAATATTGAATCCAAACATAGCCAAAATCAAATCCAAACGTGGCCAAAAGCGATTCTAAACGTAGCCAAAATCAAATCCAAACGTGGCCAAAATCGATTCCAAACGTAGCAAAAAACGATTCCAAACGTGGCTAAAATCGATTCCAAACGTAGCCAAAATCAAATCCAAACGTGGCCAAAATCGATTCCAAACAAAGCCAAAATCAAATCCAAACGTGGCCAAAATCGATTCCAAACGTAGCCAAAATCAAATCCAAACGTGGCCAAAATCGATTCCAAACATAGCCAAAATCAAATCCAAGCGTAACCAAAATCGTATCTAAACGTGGCCAAAATCGAATCTAATTGTTCCAGTAAGCTCGGACGGGATTTTAACGCTCTTAAGAGGTTACAAATAAGTAACTCGGATTTCAATGGTGCCAATCGGATCCAATTCGACCCGATGCAAATTGTGGCCAGGCGGCGATAAACAGGATTTCCATATAATGGAGACGTATAGTGGTGCCAGGGGCATTACGGTTCATGCGGTGTTGTGATGCCAGTGTGTTGTGTGTATGGAAGTAATATTCCATTGTCCGTGTACACACGCAAAACTGTACCATTTCCAGAATCAAAAATCGATCCGGACATAATTCCATTATAACTACTCCCAGTATTGCAAAATTCACCTCTGAGTCGGATATCGGTGATCAAGCTATGTCCCACTGTCCCTGGTTGAATATAGGTGATCAATCAATATTCACCCGAGGTTCAATGAATTTTGGAATACTCAGCCTAGTTATACTAGTAGTATGTCCTTTACATCTAAAATCATTCCCAAAACCACGACAAGTGTACAAACTCGACATTCAATAATAAGATTATGCAAGAAAATAGCGTAACTCTGTGACAGGTATGGTGCGTGCATAGGCATATGGAAATGCTTATAGTGAACTGCTAAAACAGGCATATATAAAATATCCAATAGTCATGCACACATTTCAACAAATATAAAATTAAGCATCTCGTAAACAACTCGTCAAATATACCATTGACATCTCATCTAATATATCATTACTCGTCTTATTAATTATATCCTCAAACAAGATCATACGTGAGGCATCAGCTTGGCAGGCATGCAGGTGGCGGTCATTGGGTTAAGTTTTCATGAAAGTGGTTATAGTCCAGGTTTTAGAAAATAAACCCAGTTCTCTATAACCTAGGCTCTGATACCAATCTGTAACACCCCCAAAATCGGGTCGCAGCGGAAGATAATGTCGTTGGGGTGCTACTACATTGGTACCACAACACAGAGTAAAGAGAACAGTTTTACCGTATCCGTTTAAAATAAATTTTTATAATCAAAAGTACTTTGTTTTACATCATTCAATAAAATGCGGAAATACAGGCCCATAAAAGAAATAACGTGGTCCCCAAATGAATATCATAGTATCTTGATCCTATAACCATATCATGCCATGCCAAAAGCCGCCAAAGGTGAGCTGACACATTAAGAACCTGAAAATACATGCTAAAATGTGTCAACACGAGGTTGATGAGTTCATAGGTTTAAGTAAACAACAAGTTATGTATGGACCACAAGATTTCAAAGACCAATATATTCCAAATATAGAAAGAGTTATTGTTGTATTAAGTTCATGACACCGAAGCCTTAAGATTTCTGGTTTGAGCATACGTTTGACATACCAGTCAAGTGGGGAAACCACCCGAACACCCAAAGTTTCTGGTAGGTGTCCACCTAGGACACCCGAGGTTCCTCAAATGATTATGCGTCTGTTTAACATACTAGTCAAGTGGGGGAACCACCCGGACAGGGAGTTCAATCCTAATAGATCTATTCACAACATTCGCGCTTAATGGTTCATAACATAGGCAATATGTAATAGTTTAATGCACTTGTGTCCATAAGAAAATAATCGAGTGTGTAACAAGTAAACACATAATACTTTCGAGTAACAAATCAAGGGTTTCAACCAATTAGTAATATTTGGGACAACAATTCACGTTTCAAGTAAAACGAGCATGGAGTTTAAATATAAACGAGCATGTATTCTCCCCCAAAACAGTTATAAAACAATTAAAAGTAGGGGCCATTAACTCACCTTAGCCACAGCAATGCAAAGATCACAACTGACACGACTGGCATCCAGAGCATATCATAACGGTCTCAAAACATACGGAATGACGGTACACGGAGGTACAAGCACAGCGGTACACAACGTTCTAGGATTGGCACAACCTAATACGTATACAGTTATCTCAAAATACGTCTCGCACAATAACAAATTCTATAAAAGACATCGTGTCGTAGTTTTTGTGGATTACTCGGTTTCGAAACTCGTCAAAAGCTTAGTTTCAACGTTTCGTGTGGTGTGGTAAGAAAACATAGACTCGACATACAACTCACGCCAAAGAGAATAGACATTGACATAATCGAGAAAATACTGACGAGAACCCAAACTAAGAGGACAAATCTAGTAGTTAACGACAAATAAACACCTCCAATAAAATAAATCAGTTTGTACGTTTTGATATTTACCCCGATATCCCAATTAATTTGTATAAAACATAAACGTCTTATAAATGAAAATAAGTTTAAATAATAAAATCAGTTTTCTCAATTCTTTGGGATTTTAATTAACCAAATCTGTAATCACAATATTTTATAAGCTTTATGTTTCGTTATCATTCGCGTAATTATTAGTTTTGGGTTTATTGAATATTTTGTGTCCGGTCCGAGTCTAATATATTAAAGTCTTTTCGAGTTTAATATATTATGTCGTTTCAAGTCTCAAAATGTCCAATGAATCCATTATCTAATATCGTAAATCCGATAATGATCCATAGTTGTCCAAACGTCTAAGTATAATAGTCATAATCCGTATTAAAATCCAATTCACAATTCCAAGTATTATCCGAACCGTACTAATATGATTGCCAAATAAACAATTAAATAATTATTAGTTTAGTTAAATCAAACGAACCCTTTTTGAGTGAGACTAAACCAAGCCAAGCAAAACACCCTTTGGTGTTAGCGGCTGGATCGAGACCAACAAGTACCCGACACTCTAATCAGTTTTAATATTGCCGCAACATAGCAATTCCAAAAATGACAAGTCCAAAACCAAATGGCTAAACCGAATAACTATACACACCCAGATTCTAACTAAGACTGAAATCAAATACGTAATTAACCCGAATCCGACACGTGACTCACCCGGGTCATGGCCGAATCCAAATCGAGTATAAACGTGACCAGTTAAATCAGTCATTTCACAATACACTTAACATACCATTAACTAGTAAATTTAATACTTGACATGAAACTACCCATTCAACAACAACCACAACACAGTTGGTAACACATGATTAAACCCAAGACCGAAAGTGAATCAACAAGCAATTCCAACGCCAATCGTGACCCTATACTGGTCTAAAATCCATCCGAGAACACTAAAAATAACCAAGAACATTATAACCTTGCTATGCCGAGACCAAGGGGTCTCGGCTTCGAACCACTTGTCGAGCACCAAACGTCCAAACTGCCCTAACTAAATAGCCTTACCAGGCCGAGAGCAAACAAACCAAACATACCAAATTAATAGTTTCTTAACCACACGAAATCCTTATCCAAACTTGTTAAATCTCGTTTTTAATCAAAAAAACTAATACCCTCAGTTTATATTTGTTTTTAAGTCCACGAAAACAATAACACAACAATCGGTTTCAAGAAAAAAAAGAACAATAAATAACAACATTTTCTCGATTTTACCATGTCGAGAAAGAGAGAGAGGAGGGGGAAAGTGACGGCGGTGGTGGTGGCTGTGGTGTCCTCGAACCAAAAAAACATAACACTCGATCTACACTCGTATGGCTGTAACTTGTGTCGTCGGAATCTCGCCGGAAAAACTTTGAGTTAACGAAGGAGAAAGAAAGAAAGAGGAGGGTGTGATGGTGGATGTGGTGTTGATGGTGGTTGCATTGATGGCGGCAGAGTGGTGGAGAAAAAGGGGAAGTGGTTGGAATAGTGGCCCCAGGGGGGGGGGGGCGGCTGCTCGATTTTTTAGGGTATAATAACCCTAAATGATTATAAGAGGGTTATATATAGATAAGGTTTATGTTTAGAAAACCCTGGGAACCAAAGTGGGAAACAACCAAAGTCTAGGGTTGGCGGGGATCTTTTACTGCAGGGACTATTATTGTAATTTTGGCTATCTTTCTTGAAATGAGGATCGGGGCTCGTTTAGGCTAGCAAATGATCGATTCAAGAAAGGGGAATTTCAACATTACATTCAGAATAATTTTTTCAATAAGAACTACTATTCATACGTCTCGTCTCTCACAAATAATAAAATAATCAAATCAAATTGTCGGTTGTGCTAGTACGCGTTGTGTACGAATTTCACGTTTCGCGAGATAACTTCACGTTTTTAAACCAATGAAGTTCAGAAAAATTCATAAATGAAAAACAGGGATAGTCTCGTATTGGAAAACATCCAGAAAATTACGGGTTGTTACATTTTGGAACCGCCACCACGAGGGAGTGTTTCAACTCCACATCAGCTCTCAACTCAATCATGGCTCGTGCATAACTCGACGTATCCCAAGTCTTCATGCACATAGTCGATGTGTAAGAATCTAGCATTAATGAACTGCCTAGTTTGGTAGCAATAACACTCAAACCATCTTCCGTGAATTTGGTAATATGAACGTCATGAAATTTAACCCAAACCGGAATACTACTCACATCCTCCTTCGTAAGATTTGCATTTGGTGACCATTTTTATAATTAATGGTACGTTGCGAGTTAACCACGACCATTTTCGAGCATCGCGTCCATCTCGACTTTCGAACTAAATTTGAAAAAAAAAATAAACCTTTAGAGTTTATCATTAATTTAACAAAACCAAGCTTTCTCCGTGTATTTTTGACATAATTCTCAACAACCGATACGCTACTCGCTTACCAAAAAAACCCATAGACCATGTTGCTAAAGCGTTCATGAACAGCTTGAACCGACTCCAATGAGACTCCAAAGCATTTTATGGGTTCGATGGAGATATAAAAATCGGGTTTACTTCAAACAAAACCCTCAAGTAACGACATTTTATGTGTTGAAATCAAGACATATTCACACTCGTGGCTAATGAAGAAGAAACTAAATCCAAATTGGATTAATTGGCTAAGAGATCGACCCATTGTCAATTTATTTGGAAAATATATGACGAATCATTAGGAAGTGTTAATACATATAGTAAAATTCGATGACTTTATACTGCATAAAGTCAATTAACAAAATAGCCAAGTAGTTCTTAATATAAGGTTGTGTGTAGTAAGCATGTGGACGACGCGTCTAACCCCTTAAGCATGCGTTCCAGATAAAAAACCACTACCCCACACACGTGTTTTGAGGTATATTTGTGTTAAAGTGAGATATGTTTTGATGGTGATGTTGATTGTCTTATTAGTCTATGTCGGTTGTGTTAAAAAACTGATGTGACGCTAAGTTGACGGTGATGATCACGGCCACCACTGCACACGGTCAAAATTAAACACCGTAAAGACCTATTACTCAAAATTTTCTTGTTTATTGTGGTGGCAAATAAAAGCACTTTATGAGGATCGTTAAATTTGTCAAATTTACAATCACTTAATGTACAAGTAACTCAACTTAAATGTACTTTAAATTTTGCATCTTATTTGCATTGATAACGCATATATGACGAAGAATGTAGTGGCAAGTACATAGATATAAAGTTGATTAAGATATTAAATATAATTTCGAATATGAGTTTATAAATAAATATGAAAAAGAAAAATCCGGTGACTTTATTCTGCATAAGCTTCATTGAGTAACCAAGTAGTTCATCAATAAATGTTAGACTCGCTTTTTTTATAAAGATATTGTCACTTAAGTGAATTGGACTAGATTTGTAATAAGTAGTATACGCAAGGACTACTTATGCTTTTTTTATAAAGATATTGTCACTTAAGTGAATTGGACTAGATTTGTAATAAGTAGTATACGCAAGGACTACTTATGCTTAAATGGCAAAATAGTGATGTAATAGGGCCTATAAATACCCCTCATGACTCTCCATGAGGGGTGTGGGAATTATGTGTATTATTCATTCATTTCTTTTAATAAAGATAATCTTCGAGGTTCTCCACCCTCTTACTACTCTCTCACTAGAAAAGATGAAGATATTCATCTTCTTCCACCAACCGAGACCTCCTGAACCACATAAATCATCCGATTATCAGTCCTACTGTTGGTATCAGAGCCAGGTTGTGTTCTTTACTGATTTTTGTGGTTCGATTACCTGTTTTAGGCTGCTTTTTATCACCATTTTTAGTCATCGGAAAAAAATTTCTGGTCATCAGAAATTTTTTTTCTCCGTTTCATTCGATAAAAACAGACCTATTACAAGTCTTATGTATCATAAACGGTCAAAACGTCATGGGATTACACAGTTTCATCTCAGATCTATGATTTGGTTTGTCCTTTAATCCGTGAAAAGTGGGCAGATCTGATCGATATGTGGTTGAGTTTTATGCTCAAAATGGGTTTTAGGGTCAGATTTGGGTCGCAAAAAGTTGTACAGAAAAGATGGACGGAAGTTATGGTCGGAAAAGTGGATATCAATTATTGGCTCAATTATTGGTGGAATTTCGATAAAGTCAACGGCTTATCGCAATTGTTGATTTTATCGCAATTGTGATTTCTATCGCAAATGTGATTTTTTATCGCAAATGTGGATCTTATCGCAAATGTGGATTTTATCGCAAATGTGATTTTTATCGCAAATGTGGTTTTTATCGCAAATGTGGGGTTTATCGCAATTCAATTCTATCGCAATTGAGAAAACTATCCGCTTTGAATCCTTCCACTTTGATATCCCTCAACTTAGAATCCCTTCAAAAAAAAAAAAAAAAAAAAATTGCCTAAAATTCAAATTTTTTCAGGTGATTAAACGTTCAATTTTTACGCGAAATTCAAATTTTGGTATAACAGTGAAAAATTTGGCCCAAAATTCAAATTTTTAGGTCAAAATTTGAATTTTTTCGGTGAAAATTGGCGTCAAAATCAGTAACACTCAAAATTTTCTAGCATCCTTATAATTGCATTTCATAGTGTATTTCAAATTATGAAAAAATAATAATAATAATAATAATAATAATAATAATAATAATAATAATAATAATAATAATAAATGGAGGGAAATAAGGATTCCATCGCAACAATCATGGGGATACGTAGTTCACGGCTAAAATTAGTATGGTTAAGAAAAATGACTACGGGGTTCTTGCACGGTATTATTGATTTGATTCTGAAGTGACATTTCACGGGCATGTGTACTTATTTATCTTAAAGTCTAGAGGTTGGATGGATGCATGACTTTCAGAGATACTTGTTTGGGAACTCATGGGTGTAGTGATTATGTCTCGGTTTATCTAGTTTTCATAGGTCAAGGGGTGGATGGACGAAGACCTAGTTAACTATCACTTAAAGGAGATACGTTGTAGTACTCAGTGTCACACAAAGATGTAGATTATTCGAGAGAGGTTCATGTACAGTTAAGGAAGGTTGGATGGGTATATGAAACGACCTATGCTTTAAGGAGTTATGTTGTAGTGCTCAGTATAGGTTCTTAGTCACACGTTCATACAAGATTAAGTCACATATCTAATGGGTGTTTACTTCTTTTTCAAGTTGGTTATATCGGGTTGTCTCCGCATGTGGTCATTTACTAGCAGCCGGTGAATTTTAAGGTTGGTTTGAGAGACGTATTGAGAGTATTTTTTTGACATATTCTCACGAATCTATGCTTCGACGAGCTGTTATGGCTTTACAATTGCATCAAGTAAAAGGTAATCAAAGGCATGTACACTAAAATATGATGATTCCGATAAATCGCAACCATCAGGAGGGAGAAGTATGGCTTATTACCTACTTGGATGCAAATACTGTGTGAGATATGTTATGATGCTCCCGAACGACAACCATTGTGCTTCCTTTAGTTTCTACAGTCTCCACTGCGTGTTTGAAGACTAAAGAGAGTTGTCGTTTTGAGGAGGGAGTAGAGAAAATAAAAAATGGCTCACTAGTTAAGAGGGAGTAATAACTACGACAATGACCATCACTTTATTATAAATCCTAACAATCTCCCCCTAAGGGATGGTCATTCAAATGATGCTCTGAGTGATGTGGTCTTTCGTCTTCATAATCTTGTGCTTTGTGTGTCGTTGTAGAATAGTCTTTGTTCTTGTTCCTTCATGCACTGTGATCTTCAAAGTATCGTCTTTTTGTGGTTCTTGCCTTGATCAACATTTTCTTTACATTGGCTTCTCGTCCTCCAACATACTCATACCTCATGATCTTCGTACTTGTCATCCTTTCATGATTCATTACTTTGTTCTTGATGTCTTGATTAGCTTTTTGACTTTGTCGGTACACTTGATCCTTTTGTCTTGAACTTTCTACACTTAAGCTTTGTTGAGGATGATCTTCATAAGTATGAGTATGTTGAGGTGAAGATGTTTGATATATGTGATGATGGTTGATGGATGTTTATAGGTAGCTGCATAAAACCGTTAGTGATAAATCATCCAGCACTTACAGGTTTGGACTTCGGGATTGTCAACAGCATAGTGTGAAGACTTTCTCTAATCCTAGCCCAGGCCGTTCTGAATCGGATACCCCCGAAAGGGCTTAAACGGACACACCGAAGTGCACCCACGATTCAGTGAGTCGCTGGAGATCACCCCATGACTGTAGACCGTATGAAGCACGTAACCACCATCATATAAATGGCAAGATCCTTGGATCTCATTAAGACACTTACAACTTGTGTCCATTTTGACGAACACAAGTGTATTATAAGGAAGTGTTCCTAAGAGATCTTTTGTTGAATCTCATGGCTCTAAATTCGATAATGTGCGTTTTTATTTTAGTAGTCGGAGGCATGGAGCAGAGTGCCACCTTTTCAATGTCAACACTTCTCGTAGTGAGAGGTCGATAGATTATGTAGTGTCCTTCATGAGAAATGAAACAAATATCTTTTAAGAGATATCTGAGTGGCTAGGAGGGGTTTGTGCAGCGCGTCACTGGGTCCATGACGTCTTGTCTTCAATATCAGTATCACCTTAGTGAATACCATTAGCAGATGTATTGACCTGGTTTCTGCCCTAAGTTTTCATGGAGGGCTATTTCTTTTCACCCGTTCATAAACTTTTCTTTTTAATTCTTCAACCCCTTCTTTCCCTTTCTCTTTTACTCCTTTTTTCAATCTTACCTAAGGACTTCTAATTCTAATCTATTGAAATTGTCCTTGGGTAGATCCCTCTGGCTCTGGCAGATCATAGGATATAAACCTAACCATAATCACCTTATTACTCCACGATTATCCTAGATTTATTGATCACTTGCCATAAAACCTTTTGTGAAAATCTCTCAAAGTGTTTATGAGTAAAACACATTTTGATTAACACTTCGAGAGTTTTTGCATTTTCTGAAATACTCCCCCTTCACATGTGCTCTTGCCTTTTTAAGATAAATTTGCACATGTCGGGTAGAGTTCGCACATTTTTGAATTTATCGATTTTCAATGAACATGACCATTGCGAGACACGTTTACATCACTAGTTAGACTAGCTTGAAATTATTACCCGTCCCAGTTATATTCAATGATTATCTCTCGAATTGATACATTCTTCTCAGACAAGTCCTTTGCAAGACACGTTTATATCACTGGAAAACCAGCTTGAAATTATTACCTGTCCCGGACAAGTCTTTTCGATTACGAACATTTAATTTCGTCAATTCGAGGGTTAATACTGAGTCGAACTCTTATTGAGATTCAGTACACGAACTTTAACCTTTTTGATCACATTTTAATCACGTCTTCTCCCTCTCAAAAATAGCATTTAGTGTTATTTTTGATATCAACTGATTAAAATAAAGCTTTTTGGAGAGAAAGACGGATCGTTTTAGCATGATTTGGAACATTTTGTTTTTCTTTTTATACTCCCCCTTAAATAAAGCATATTTTTTTAACATTTGAGTTTAAGAGGGAGTTTTCTTTTTGAAAAATCTTGAGCACAGTATTTGGAGAAAGATTTTGAAAAATCATGTGCTCAAGAATCTTTTAAATATCCATTAACATTGCGAGTCCTGATCTGAAATAATCAGAAGTCATCAATGTAGCGCGGGTTTCGTACTGAAATATACGAAAGCCGTTGTGATTTTTTATGATAAGTGCTCGAAAAAATATTTAAAACCTTTGAATTTGAATGAGCACTTTCCTTACTTTGAAGCACTTTCCTTTCTTTAAAACCTTTGAATCTTCCAGGTTCTCCGCCCTCTCACTACTCTCTCACTAGAAAAGATGAAGATATTCATCTTCTTCTATCAACCAAGACCTCTCGAACCACATAAATCATCTGATTATCAGTCCTACAATAAACTTTGAATTTTGCATCTTGTTTACAATCATTAATTTAATATTAAAGTAGATCGACTTAGATGCTAGCAAATACATAGGTATAGTTTTTTAAAGGGACAATTGCAGGAAAATGTGGTGTTTTTTTTTTTTTTTTTTTTTTTTTTTTTTTTTCAGATCAATGTAGCATATATTTGAATTTTTTTTTTTTCTTTTTTTTTTGTGTAACATTGACCTGTTGTGTGTATGGTTTGACCGATATACCCCTCCACCGGTTAAACAAGAGTGAGTATATCGAAAGGTAAAATGGTCAAATACTACACACAATTCGTCACTATACACCAAAAAGACCGAATTCAAAAAATACGCTACATACATAAGGAAAAACAAATAAATAGCTATACAAAACTATAAAAATGTAAAATAAACTACATTTTCATGCAATTAGCCTTTTATTAAAATATAAAAACAAAATTTCGATTTTTAGGTCATTCGTATATATACAAAACAAAATTCTAGTGACTTTATTCTGCGTAATGTCCATTAATAAA
Organism: Artemisia tridentata subsp. tridentata; assembly: GCA_021014915.2. Lineage (NCBI taxonomy): Eukaryota > Viridiplantae > Streptophyta > Magnoliopsida > Asterales > Asteraceae > Artemisia > Artemisia tridentata. The sequence goes on along the minus strand of CP139507.1, from coordinate 93,176,556 downwards.
CTTCAATTTTGCATCTTATATTAAATTCTTTAATGTACAAGTAAATCGACTTAGATGCTAGCAAGTACATGGATAGGTTTTTTTAATATAAAAAATAATTTCGACTTTAAGTCCATTTATAACTATAGGAACAACATTTCGATCAGTGACATTTTTCTGCATAAACTCGATTATTTAGACAACTCTCAAGTCTAAAACCCTTATTAAATACCTAATACTCACAATTTTCATTTTCTTTCTAAACTGACATAAAATTTATTAACAAATCTCTAGTTAGAAACTAGTGAAGTAAACGAGATTAAAATGAGTATTTACACGCCATTGTTGGATCACGGATCCATTTTCTTGTTGATAATGAAAGTTAAACATAGTTTATAATCATGTCTAAAACTGATAAAACATATGCAATGAAAACAATAGTGGCAAATAAGTGCTCTTTATAAGAATTTTAAATTGCAATCAGTTAAATTACAACTAAGTCAACTTGATTGAACTTTCAATTTTGCATCTATGGCGATAGTACCATACTTGCCATATATTCGCGAGATGTAATTTTCATGGCGAAGGCTTCGTGTGAATTACGTATAGTCGACAACCTTCTACCTAAATGAGGTTCCTTAATTCACCTTCTCCAATCAATGCAAAAGTAGTAGTTGCCCATTTGACTTTGGACATAAACCTCCCGATATTAAGTTTCCAAGTGGTTTGCAGTGAGGACATTATTCCATAGGAACTTTAAGGCTTAATAGACAAAAAAGTTAATAAAGTTTGGGAAAATGTTCGCCTAAGTTATTATAGTTTAAAACGTTAAAAACAAGTTACTCAAGTTCACGGGTTTATCAACTGGATTACTAAAGTTTCAAAAATGTTACACTAGGGTTGCTCCCAAGGTGGGCAACCGGTTGATAGCCGGTATCCTAGCCTAAAACATATTATACCTCAAAGAAGTTATTAAAGTTTGAGAAAAAGTTCGTCTAACTTACTAATGCTTCAAAACTGTCATCTAAGTTACTCAAGTTCGCTTTTTTTTTTTTTTTTTTTTTTTTTTTTTTGTAAAACTTAGTTATTAGGTTGTGAATAATATGCGTATGTATGCAAATTTTATATTATATGTTTTCATCCGCTATTTATTTGTTTTATACGTTTGTGTACGTTTTATACGTTTTTATACATTTTTGTACGCTTTTATATATTTTTGTATGTTTTTATACGTTTTATACGTTTTTATACGTTTTTATATGTTTTTATATGTTTTGTACGCTTTTCTGCGTTTTTATGCTTTTTTTACCTTTTTATACGTTTTTGTGCGTTTTTATGTGTTTTTTTTACATATTGTACGTTTCATACGTTTGTATCCATTTGTACATGAAACTGAAAGATAGTGCACCCTGTTAGCCTTAAAGTTTTGTCATATGTGGGAATTGCACTTCTTTCTTTGTACAAGGACTAGTTTAGACATATTGGCTAAGTTAGCTTTGTACTCTTTGCATAAATACCCTCCTAGTCACAACTAGGAGGGTTGGGGATTCACATTGTTTTTGAGGTGTGTATGTTTTCTCCGCTTTCACTCTCTAGAAAACATACACACCTCCCAATCAATAAACCGAATTTATCATGTTTAATCTATAGTTCGTGTTTATCATGTTTCCTCCACCTCCATACGTGAATCTTGGCTTCTACACACCCATCTCTTATCACAACAAACCTGCTATCCTCCAGATTGATGGCATGACGATCCTCATCTATAAGGGAATATAATCCAGAATTAGACATTAGCGAACAAGAATACAAACCCATTATCTATTTTAACTATAGTAACTTAAGTGAACAATGCCCCAAACTTTAGTAACTTATGTGAACATTTTCTCAAACTTTAGTAACTTATTTGTCTATTAACCCATAATACATTGGTGCCACGTAGGAATTTAACCTGTAGTAAAAGGTTAAAACTAAGACAGTAACTTATGTAACCGGTGGAAAAAAGTTGAGTAACTTGTTTGTAACATTTTAAACTATAGTAACTTAGGTGAACATTTTTCCAAAACTTTAGTAACTTATTTGTCTATTAACCCGGAACTTTAATCTCTAACTTGTGATTCTCTTCTAGCAACTCATAATTAATTCCATTTTGCAAAGTATGCCAAACACTTTTTAAACTCGTGGTGTTAAAAATGATATTTGCGATGTCGATTTTTACCCCTTTTCCCTAGCAAAGATTCTGAAATACCAAATCAAGTTACTGTTTCTCAATAGCAAATATCAACACACACTAGTTTTAATTGGGGCCAACTACTATACTCAACCCTACTATGTTTTCTCATAAGTCATACCTATCGAAACTGTTCCTTATACCGTAAGACTACCTCCGCTCATTTTGTAGTCGCTTACTCGCTTACATGTCTTACAACCCCTTCAATAAATCCATCAATACAACAAATATGTCGTCTGCTTATACTTTTTTCTACATACTTTTGAAAAGTGTGTAAAACTTTATTAAATTATTTACATTTTGTTAAGTTAATAAATGTAAAGATATGCAAGCGAACATCCCAATTTTCACACTTACAAAAATGTAAGAAAAACTTTCACACTTATAATTAGTGCGGAGAAATTTAAATTTTGTTCACACCTAAAAGTGTGAAAAAGAATTCGTAAAACTCATTCTCTTCACACTTAGGTGATGTTTGTTTTTTATAAAATACATTTAAACCTCTTCATCTAATTCAATAAGACGTGGTCAAACATTTTGATCACTACATGAGTTTTTCTTTTTTTGTTAAGAGGCGGTTAAAGGTTCAAACCTCTTGCCCAACAAGATGTGCAAGAGATATCATACTACCTCTTAATATCCTTTAACTCACGTTTATTTTCTTTCTTTTATCTTCTTACTTTTTTTGGCCTTTTTTTTTTTTTTTTTCTTTTTCATTTTTAAGTATATATTTTTCTCGACATTTCCTTTTAGCATTGATAATTGGTTTAGAAAAATTTACATCGTTATTAATATTTCTTAAAAAATTGTATAAGATGATAATTGGATGATAATGAAAATTCTCAAATACAAGAGTCTTTCAAACAATAATAATATATAACTAGCTTGTGAAATCAATTGTGACATGCATATTTTGAGCATGTACTTGATTTTTTTTTATTTTTTTTTTGAAATATTTTTAATTGTTAAAATGACAATGTTAAGTATATTATAAATATTTTACTTATTTTTCTTAATTTTATCATCGTAAATTAATTGATAGTGATACTGTACAAAATGGTAAAGAAATTTTACAACATGAGAGTATAACATATCAACAAAATATAATTATTTCGTAAGATCAAATTATGACAAAATATTCTAGAATGCTTTGCTTTATAAAATTTTATTTTCATGTTGCTAGAGTGCGTTAGTTTTATGATTTAATTGTTCTATTTAATATTTATAAACATTTATGTCTTGTAAGAATAAAACTTTATTATGTTTATATTATTCAGACATTTTTTTACAGAAAACAAAAAATATTATTACAGTAAGATTTAGACATTTACTCATATGATTCATATTCAATTGTGTGAATCAGATTTAGATGTGCAAATTAGATCAAAGCATTCTAAGCACATATCATTGGTATTGGATTTATCGTCTGGTTGTGCCAAGTCAAATTTTCTCCGTTTTTTTTCCGTTGCAAAAAAAGACCCCTTCCTCCACTTTCAAAATTCTATGTTCAACCAAAGATTTTACTTGCCCAATATGACAAATTAATCTTCACACTTTTAGGTGTGTAAAAATTTAAAATTTTCTTGCACTTATAAGTGTGAATTTCTTTTTAATACATGTATAAGTGCCAAAAATCTTTTGTATTTAAATGTTTGATCACGCCTATAAATTGTAACAAATTTTAGACGTATACTGTTGGGAATTATTGTAGAACAGACTTAAGTCTGCTGGTGACATGGTTAAGTCTGTTAGTGTTAGTTAAGACTGCTAGTACAAAGTTAAGTCTGGCAGACATAGTTACATAGTTAAGTCTGGTCATTAGTAATAGTTAAGTCTGTTTATGTTATCAGAATAGTTAGTTAGCTATATATTAAGAAATGATATAGTCATATTAGTTATCTTATTAGAAGATATGTTTATCCTTTCACATGTTTTGCAATATTAGGGTTTCCTTAGAGTATAAAAGGAACCCTACGGCATTGTGAAGTTAGTGACATTGTTGCAATTGAAAGTTTAATAGAAAATAAGAAGTTAGTTAATATTGTGTTCTTCATACTTGTTGGTTTTTAAGATTCCGCATTAACAATCAATTCACTGTTAAGAGTTTCTCACATAGAATAATTTGGATTTATTCAAGTTATCTATTTTCTTACAAAGGCTACTTAGATCCATAACTCGTGTGGACCTACAAGTGGTATCAGAGCCTATAGAGGGACTCTGAGTAAGAAGAAACACAAACCACAAACACTCATTCACTCAAAAAATCCTGCAAAATGTCTCAACAAGCCAATGATGAGTACTCTACTCATATTAGTGATGATGAAGTTTCGAATCATGATGATGATGCATCAGACACCAATAGACCTAAACAACAACAACAAAACATTCCTACAACAACCACTATCTCAAACAACAACAACAAAACATTCCTACAACAACCAATTCTGAAAAAGGAGGAGTATGATATCTGGGCTATGGAGATGGAGCATTACCTTGAGTACATTGATAATGATGTATGGAAGGTGATTCAGAATGGAAACTCAAAGAAAAGGATCTCTGTTGGTAAGGATGGTGTTGTTAGAGTGCTTCCACCAGTCTCTGCTGCAGAGATTCATGCTGTGGAGAAGGAAAGGAAAGCAAGAACCATCTTACTGATGGCTCTTCCCAAGGAGCACTTAAGAAGATTTCATGGAATGGATGATGCTAAGGAGATTTGGGAAGCAATCAGAACAAGGTTTGGAGGGAATGCTAATTCGAAAAAGATGCAGAAAGCTGTTCTTAAACAACAGTTTGAAGCATTCACTGTGACCAATTCTAAAGGATTGGAAAAAGGGTATGATAGATTCCAACATCTCCTCTCACAGTTGGAAGCTCATGGTGCTGCTGTATCTACTGAAGATGTAAATCATAATTTTCTCAGATCTTTGCCAAAAGAATGGTCAAATCTGGCAATGAGCATGAGAATGAAAGAAGATGTTGACACCTTGTCAATTGATGATTTGTACAATAATCTTAGGGTATTCGAAAATGAAATCAAAAATGTTTCAAAGGCATCTTCAAGTTCAGCTAATGTTGCTTTTGTTTTCAAAGCAGGAGCAGTACTAGCAAAGTTAATTCTAGTAGCTATAATTCTGGTACTTCTTCAAGCAATATGAAAGAAAGAGAAGTTCCTGCTGGTTTTACTGATGAAGTCATCTATTCACTGTTTGCAAAGAGATCAGAAGACAAGGACCTCATTAATGAGGACCTTGAACAGATAAATGATGCTGACATTGAAGAGATGGACATAAAGTGGCAGATAGCAATGATTGCTCTAAGTGTGAATAAGTTCTACAAGAAAACTGGTAGAAATATCAGATTTGATGGAAAGGCACCGGTTGGTTTTAATAAGAAGAATGTCGAATGCTATAGGTATCACAACACTGGTCACTTTGCTAGGGAGTGCACAGCAAAGGTGGCTACTGATGGGAAGAAGAAGAAGGATTCAGACTCTCAATAAGAAGACAAGCAGGAGAAGAATCAAATGGGTATGCTGACTTTGGAAGCTGGTGCTGTTAACTGGGGAGAACACACAGATAAAGAAGCAGAACCAAATCATGCATTCATGACTATTGGCTCCAATACTGAGGTATCCTTATGTTCTAAAACATGCATGAAATCATATAATAGTCTTAAAACATTGTGTGATGAGCAAATGCAACAGACAGGTGATCAGGAAGCTAAAATACTAGCTTACACTAATGCTGTTAAGACCTTAGAAGCTAAATTTGTCACTTATCAAAAACAGCAATCAACCTTAAATGAAAAGCTTACATTTCAAGCCAATGAAATCTATGAAAAAGGTGAAAAGCTTAAAAGATATAGGAGAATTGGAATGAAAGCTGTGAAAGATAAGGAAGAATTGCAGAAAAGAATAGACACATGGACTAAGTCTGCTAAAAATCTGGATAGGTTAATAGATTCTTGTATGAGCTCAACTTGCAAAATTGGTCTAGGATATGAAATAAAATCAGATAGTGAGATTTTAAGTTATGAGGAAGAAATGGAAAGAACTGTGTTCACTAGTACAAGTGATGACTTTGCTGGTAAACCTGTATACAATAGATTCACAAAAACTAATAACTTCAAAGGAGTTCCACCTCCATTAATTGGAGATTACACTCCTAAACCAGAAAAAGAGTTTGATGAGTCTTTGTATGTTTATGATAAAAAGGGACCTCAAAAGCCTGAAACAAGTGACTCAGATGACAAATCCAGTAAGTATTCTACCTGTCAATCTGATGATAGTGAAGGATCCATTGGAAATGTCTCTGAGCATTCTGAATCAGAACCAAAAAATGTACCAAAAGAGGTGTCTAAGTCTAAACCTGTCAAGATTAATGAACCAGTTGTGTCTGAACCAAAACCTAAAACAGTTGAACCTAGTTGTGTCTCACACATAAAAACTCCTAGGCAACATGTTAAAAGTCAAGAGCCACCCAAGGTTGATAGAATGAAAAGAGAGCTAGGGAAAGGTTACTCTTTTGCCCTGAAAAGATGTTTTGTTTGTGGTAGCCTTAGTCATTTAATTAAAGATTGTGATTTTCATGAAAAAAGAATGGCTAGAGAGGCTGAGCTTAAGAAACAAAGAAGTGTTAATACTGGTAATGTGATGACCAAACCAGTGTGGAATAATGTAAACAGAGTTAATCATGCAAATCAGTTTGTTCCTAGACCACTACAAATAAATGCTGGTAGATCACATGTTAATTCTGTTAGGAAAAATGTTAATACTGGTAGGCAAAATTTTAATTCTGGGCAACAAGATAATTCTGTTAAGCCCAAAGTTAATTCTGGGTATGTTAATTCTGAGCAAAAAGTTAATTCTGTTAAGCCCAAAGTTAATTCTGGGTATGTTGATACGTTTAGACCCAGACAACCAGTTGCACACAGACCACAGGTGAACAAACCTAATCAGAGAAATCATTTTGCTAAATCACACTCACCTGTGAGGAGACCCATTGGTAAAAATATAGCAAAAATGTCAAATTCTAATGCTGTAAAGGGAAATTGGGGGGGTCTGCTGTTAAGGCCTCAGCATGTTGATCTTGGGATCCATTTCAGAATGAACTTACTTATAAATCCAAAAACAACAGTGGATCATGTTCATATAAGACATACAAATATGCTGATACACAAGGCAGACCCAAGCCTGCTCAGGCCTGGGTCCTTAAGAGAAACTAATTTCTCTTCTTTATGTGCAGGATCATCCACTCAAGAACATGGGAGATAGAGGCATATTTGATAGTGGGTGCTCTGGGAACATGTCTGGTAACAAGGATCACCTAACAGATTTTGAAGAATTTAAAAGAGGTTATGTTACTTTTGGAGGTAGCAAAGGCTACATTACTGGTAAAGGTAGAATAGTTGTTGGCAATTTAGAATTTGATAATGTGTCTTTTGTGAAAGAACTTGGGCAATTTAATCTTTTCTCAATATCACAAATTTGTGATAAGCAGCATAAGGTGCTTTTTACTGAAACTGAATATTTTGTGTTGACTTCTGACTTTAAGATGCCTGATGAAAGTCAGATACTCCTAAAAGTCCCTAGACAACACAATATGTACAGCTTTGATATGAAGACACCTGATCCTGCAAAAGGTTTTGCCTGTCTGATTGCAAAAGCCACTATTGATGAATCTAAATTGTGGCACAGAAGGCTTGGTCATATCAACTTTAAAAATCTAAACAAACTTGTGAAGAATAATCTTGTTAGAGGGTTACATTCCAAGGTGTTCAAGAATGACCATACATGTGTTGCTTTTCATAAGGGTAAACAGCATAGGGCTTCATGTATGGCTAAATTAGAAAGGACCATCACTAAGCCTTTACACACCTTGCATATGGATCTTTTTGGCCCTACTTCTGTGCAAAGTATAAATCATGCAAGTTATTGCCTTGTCATTACTGATGATTGCACCAGGTTTTGTTGGGTATTCTTTATGTCTAAAAAGGATGAAACCACTAGCTTACTCCAAACTTTCATTAGGCAGATAGAAAATCAGGTTAATCATAAGGTTAAGATAATTAGATCAGATAATGGCACTGAATTTAAGAATAGAAGCATGCTTGAATTTTGTAGTAACAAGGGAATAAAACAAGAGTATAGTAGTGCTAGAACTCCACAACAAAATGTAGTTGCTGAAAGAATGAACAGGACCCTAATTGAGGCAGCTAGGACTATGCTAGCAGACTCACTTTTACCAACCATTTTTTGGGCCGAAGCAGTCAATACTGCTAGCTACATATTTAATAGCGTAAGAGTGACTAAACCTCAGAACAAAACTCCTTACAAGCTTTTATTTGGCCATAAACTAGTTATTAGTTGACCGGATCTACACACACTACTTGTGTTAGATGTGATACAAAGAATTATACGTAGTCTAGCATGCAGAATTTACTAGCTAGCAATTAGAAGACTTTATGTGTTTTGTATGATTTGAATGAAACAACGAATGAACACAAAATGATAACCTTCAACGATTCAATATTATTAGAATAATAATACGAGTGATCTCCTATCACTAGGGTTTACAACCTTGAATCTCTATAATACGTATGAACTCTTATTGTATTGTTATTTATTGTATATCTAAACCTTAACCTAGGCAATCCTTTTATAGACCAAGGATTCCTTTACAATATAACTATCATTTTAATCTTATAAGATATACACAATATATTTTCCATAATTATCTATTACATAAATCATAAACCGTACTAACTTCTTCACTCAGCAGTTGATAACGCTCAAATCTAACATGTTTTTAGGAGCGTTATTGTGGATTTTATGCATATATATTGGTCACTTTTATGAACTTATGGTACTTAATTGAGTATAATTTATGTTTTAGGTTCATGGAAGCTCAAGTACAAGAAAACGAAGAAAAAGACGAAGAATTGATCAATAAACGAAGATTTATGCATGTACGAAGAATTCCCGACAAATGCGAGTCTCTTGGAGTATATTCGAGAAGATAAAGTCATGAAGTTTGTCACTCCAAAGACTCAAGAATAAAGCACAAGAGGGAAAACGAGGAAAGAAATGAAGAAAAGAAGCTCAAACGAAGAAATAATGGAAGACTCGTTGTTCCCGACACACCTCCACCATTTTGGTCATATCTTGAGCATACGAACTCGGATTTCGATGATTCAAGCGCCCACGGAAAGCTAAGAGAAAGATCTACAACTTTGGTTTTTATCACTTCTGTCCAGGAGGCTCCATCCGATCGGTAGGAGCCCGCATCCGATTCGGATGGAGCAAAGTTGTCAACACCGAGAGCTCCAACCGATCGGTATGGCCCTGCATCCGATCGGTTGGCTGATACTGACCTCCCCAAGTTATTTTTAATGCTTCTTTAAGTGCCATTAAGTCCCAAGTCCGATCATGTGCCTCCATTAACTCATAAACCTGCCCTTTTATGACCCTTTGTGCCCAAGTTACTTACTTGTTGGCTAAGGGTGGCTTCTACCTATTAATAAGACCATTTTGACATGGTTTTGGGAGTGATATTCTAGCCTCCAACCTTAAGGACGAATTTCCACAAACTATTATCAACCCCAAAAGGCCACAAACCTCTGCCATTTCCAGAAGTAGTGCTCAAGTGCTTGACGAAGTGTTCGGGTGTGATTTTCCGGCTTGGTTAGAAGTTGTAGTTGATTGGAGGCTTGAAGGTTGCTATAATCCTTCACCTTTGCCTATTGTAATCCATACTTTGGGTAAACTTTGTTACTTTTATATTTCAAGATGTTTTTTATTAATATGATTTATGAGTTTATGTCTTTGGTTGACATGAGTGGTTAGTTTTATTTATACTTGTTTGGAATCATGTGAATATTGATATGGAGTGTTTGGTATTTTGCACTATAGAATTATGGTTTTGCTTATAAGTTTGTTTGAATATTAACATGTCTAAATAACTTGTTGATGAATCATAACCGGGTTTATAAGGTCGAAAGAACTTCTTGTTATGATTTGTTCCAAATGTTAATGCGCATATATGTTTGGCATTTCATAATTGACAACTATGAATAAACATGTTAAATGGATTTGTTGAGGTCGAAAGGGTTCTTATGAACAAATTGGTAAAACTAATATTTCTAACAAATGGTTTATAATGAATTGGTTTATAATAACAGGCCGAAAGGGTTAGTCTAAACCATGATGTATGCAATTTCATGATATCACCCATTGAATTGGAATTGTATGAACTTAGATTTTGTTTGTTATTGCTTAATATCTACCCGATACTCCATTCACTCCATTGAAATAGACACTAGTTCCAAACAAGTATTGTTTTTAATCTTATTGAATTCACATAATCATCATTCTTAGTGTTACTTGTTGCTTATATGGTATTTTTGGTCGTGACAACCAATTACCACCTTTTAATTGCTTATTGTTACATAGATTCTTCACAACTGAAAACACCCAAATCCCAGTGAACGACCTCGGCTTACCAAACAAAACTAGCTACATACGAAAGGGTCATACTTGCCCGTGTGTTCTTAGCTTTATTCGGTAATTCGTGTTATAAATTTAAAACTAGTAGTCGCGAGACACATCAAGTTTTTGGCGCCGCTGCCGGGGATTTGTTTGTGTTTTTGTGTGCTTTGAATCTGTGTTTTAATCATTCCCTAGTTGTGCCGCTTTTGTTGTTAAAAAAAATCCGAGCTGTCTATCCGATCGGTTTCTCATCTAACCGATCGGTTGTCCCCAAATCATTTTTACCGAGCTGATCATCCGATCGGTAGTCCATCTATCCGATCGGTTGTTCAAATCCAAATTTTACCGAGCCAACCAACCGATCGGCTGGAACACCCAACCGATCGGCCAGACTCACTTCCCAAATCAAAACGATCTAACCGATCGGTACGAGCCCGTATCCGATTCGGCTAGACCGTTTCGCCCAACGAAAAATCCTCCAACCGATCGGCTGGAAGCCTATGCCGATCGTTGAACCGTCCTGTTCAGAAACCAACAAAAAAAATTTTCTTGCTTTCTTAGTTTTGTTTATTTATTTTTCGTCTTTATTTTGATTTCTATCTTTGTTTCTTTTCCGTAGATTTCTTTTGAAAGTTTTATTTAGTTATATTTGTTTAAACATCTTTAAAAAAAAAAGAAAAGTCATAACTAGTTTATTTTTCAAAGTTTTCTTGTAGTAGCTAATAATAATAAATAATAGTCGCCTTTTTCTAAAAGTAGATAGTTTATTTTTTGTTTACGTCATCTTAAAAAAATACAAAAAGATTTTCTTAATGTTCATTTTAATTATGTTTTATTTTTCACTTTTTATTCGTAATTCTCAATGACTTTTTGCAAATCGCTCCGGGTTTGTATAAACCCGCGTTCTTGGGGTAAACAAATCGTTGGTCCACTTCACGAACTTAAACGTAAGTTCAAAAAGAAGACTCGTAAACCCGATAATACACCAAATGTACCCCCCGAGATCGAGTCATCCGGGCCGTTTTCTGAGATCGATTCATTTGAACCCTTTATCGAAATCAAGTCACCCGAACCTTACACCAAACAACCGTTCATCGAGGAACTTGTCGTTGTAACAAAACTCAACATATTTGAGGAGAAAGTCGAAACTCCACCCGATTCCCCAACCATAATCGTCATTGATCCCGATGACCAACCCATGTGGTCAAGCACTAGGATCGTTGCTCCAACGCCTAGTTCCGCTATTATTCAACGCCCTCTTTCCAACAATTTCCATATCAAGGGTACCCACATACAAATGATTCGCGAGAATCGATTTGATGGGAGAATCCGGTCCGATCCTCACCAACACATCACTGATTTTCTTGAGATTAGTAACCTATTCCAATATGGTGAAAATCAAGAGGAAGCGATTAAATTGAGGACTTTTCCTTTCTCATTAACTGGAGAAGCCAAGATCTGGTTGAACGAATTAAATGAAGGAACAATTACTACGTGGGAAGACATGAGAAAAGCTTTTATTAGCCGATACTTTTCTCCCGCAAAGTTTAAACGTCTCCTAAATGAAATTCACAACTTTCACCAACTCGATCACGAAACTCTCGTTGATGCTTGGCTCCGAATGAAAAATATGCTTCGCACTTGTTATGGACACGGTCTAACCAAAGGAGAGATAATTCAAACATTCTATCATGGTTTAGACGATCCAACTCAAGGAATTCTCGACGCTGGAGGAATTTTCCTCTACAAAACCCCCAACGAAGCATTCAAACTTCTCGAGGACAAGGTCCAACTCAAGCTCGATTTTTCGGAAAATTCTCTAATCGTGCCAAAACCAAAAACCGTTGTTTCCGCCGGTGGAAGCAACGTCAATTCCGATCATTCCTTATTGATGGAGAAATTGGAAGCTCTAGCTAGACATATGGACAATGAATTCAAGAACATAAGGAAAGAGCTGAAGGAGATACGAGATGCTCGTAGATACGATGAAGATGACAATGCTTCAGATTACCACACGGATGATGACATGCTGATGTTTGAACCTAATGAAGCAAGATATCACGACGGATATCACAATCAAAATTCCAGAAATTCGTACTCCTATTCAAGCCAAAACCCGAACCATGACCATCCTCACTTCCTACCCCAAGATGAAATGCCACATCCATCACAATATTCCAAAACCTCACCGGAGGAGATGATAGAATGGATGGAGGCAAATGAGAGTATGAAGAACCATGTGGTGGAAAAGAAGTTGGGTGAGAAGCAAGAAGTCCATTGTACCGAATCACTTCCTCATACAACAGATTCCAATCCAAGACATGAATTTGTCTACAAACCACCATCAATCCGAAACGAGAATGATAAGGGTGATGTTGAAGTTATTGAGGAACCCATTCCAACCATGCCTAACCCAAACCAAATCATGTCTAATTCACCAACCGTGTCACCTTTTCTTGAGGATTGCACCGAGCATATCCCAACCACTGAACCCTTAGTAAGAGAGAAGATGTTTACACATGATGAATTCAATGCAACTGGAGGCGTTGGAAATGAAGTCTTGAAAGAGAAAGAGATTGAAAAGGATGAAAAAGGAGTGTCAAAGATACCCTACAGGAGTGGAGAATTGGAAAGAAAGCTAGTCAAGTGGTCTAATCAACAAAATCCAGTTTCTTCAAAACAAAACGGTAGGACTGATCCAACTCCTCCAGCTCATATTGAAAACGTGAATGACATATTCACGAGGAGTGGAAAGTCTGATGAACCTCAGAAAAATCCAAAAGATTCGCCACATGACTTCGTTTTTAATAAAATCGATCAAGCGTTCAAGATAACGAAAAGGGATTATCACGTGGTCAAATCAAAAGAATTCCCGTCACTTGAGAAGTACATACCAAAGATCCCATACCCTCAACGTTTAAGAACTGAAATTCCCCATTTGAACCGTATCGTCAAAGAATCCTAATCCGGGGAAGAGTCTAGCTAATGACTCAGTAATAAATTAAGCGCTTCTCGGGAGGCAACCCGAGCTTTTACTTGTTTATTTTCTTATTTCTGTTTTAAATAAACATGTACACCCTTTTTGCAGAAATTCTTTTCAAAACTTGGAAAATCTTAAGTGTGGGGGTGCTACATGCTAATATATTATTGTGTACATATGTGTTTGTGTGTTTTATTTACTTGTGTTTATTTTCGTGTTCATTACGTTATGGGTTCTTGTTTTGTCATTAAAAAGTTTTAAGTAAAATTTGTTTTGTTTAAAAAAATAATAATAATAATAATAATAAAAAAATGTTTTGAACTTTGTGGGTATGTTCACTGGAAACCCTCACGAGACTTCACTCGTCCACTCGGGCCACCGAGGGGTTTAAAAGGCTTGTTGCATACGCTAAATGCAACCGTGATGCCTACGAAAGTGAGTTTTAGAATTTTACGTGTTTTTGTAGTTTAGTTTATTTTTGCAGATTTAATAAGCTCTTGGAGATTGGATTATTGGTGATACTATACTTGGTGTGGAGATGTTTTGTGAAAGAGAAATCGATTGATCTCATAAGCTTATGCTAGCATTTGCTTAGCACCTTATCATATGGAGTTCGATCGCAATTTCTTGGCCCGGGAAGTTTTGTTTCTCTTGGTCTATTTATTTATTTTCCCTATTTTACATGCTTTGAAGTTTATTTTTTTTTCACAATGAGTATAATGCGTAACTTAAGTGTGGGGGAAAGTTAGATGGTAAAAAACGAAACTGCTTTTCAAATTTATAATTTTTTGGGCCAATTTAAAATTTTGTATGCTTGTTTGCCCTTGTGATCTAATTGTTTTAACGTTTTTAGGATAATATATTAGAATAACCGGATCATTCCGCTGGTGAAATATGTAATTTTGAAAAATTGAGATGTGTCCCGATTAATATTGCAATCCATTCTGGGATCGATAACATTTGCTAGCACATATTATAGCCCTTTCCAATAAATTGTGAGGATTTGAGCCTGTTCTATATATATAGCATACATCTTTTATGCTTTGATCTTTTGCTATGAGTGTGCCGGTGATTTTATTTATTCTAGAACTTGTACTTGTAAATCATTACGAGACCGCAGTAAGATCGCATTCGTGTGATATAAGTGTATATGTGTGATAAAGAGGCACCCTTAGGATTAAAACCAAATGGCCTTCCGTTTACATCTAAAAGATATATTAGCTAGCTACACTGGTTAGTTAACCACCCATATGGACCCATTTGTTAGCGTTTATCTTTAGCGCTAGATACCCCTAGTTAAACCCTCCGAGCCATCCTTTTCATTTTTGATTAAATCCAGAAAAATAAAAAAATATTTTACACTTTAAACTTTAGCCTAACCCCTTGTCAAAGTCTAAATGGTTGGTTGCTAGTTGCTTGGTATGTTGGATTGTTTTTGATGATTATTAGTTAGCCACACTTTGTTATTTGAATGTGCCATTCCGACGAAGATGGAGAGGGCCCGCTTCATATTTTGTATTTTTGTGGTGATGCTTATGCGAAGTGTGGGGGAGATGTGATGTATGAAAGAGAGGTGTTGAAAAAAAAAAAAAAGAATGAAAAAAAAATGTGAAAAAAAAAGAGGGAAAAAAAGAAGGAAAAAAAAAAAAAAAATGAATAAGTCATCGAAAAAAGATAAGAAAGAAAAAAATATATGTGATGACAATTATAGCCAATGTGCTATATTATTATGAAGATGAAGGAAGATGAAGTATGTTTGAGATATCGATTAGCCAATGTGCTAAGACGTGATATACATATATATTTGGTGATCGATATGTGAAGAAAAAAAAGATTGTAACTATAATCATTTACGGGTTTGCGGTTTGTTTAGTGACTAGCAACATGGGTATTAGACTTGACTTTATTTTTCTTTTAAAACCAATTTCATAAATACTCCCATGCCTTATCCCTACCCTTTTGGCTTTGTGAAATTATCAAGTGTATTGACATGTAGTGACCATCCGATCTCTTGAGGAATTAGGTAGCGTTGTTAGCGATCTAAGGTTATCCTTAGTGACCATCCGTTATTTGGTGATGCAAGAATTCGTTGTTAGCGAGCTATTATGTTTTGCACGAGATAGTTGCACGTAAGTCTGATATACCCTTTAAGCCTTAAACCCGAATAAAAGTCCTCTTTAGATGTTTACACTTTGTGCTTACGCCTCGTCGGTGGAGTTTTGTTTCTTGTACAAGCTTATGGTAATAAACGAATCATGACTGAGCAATGAGTGTGATTTCTCTTATATATACTCCACTACCTAAATAAATGAGTGATTGAGTGAATTATACTTCGTTTCTTTTTCGTGAGGTGTTTAGAAATGTTACTCAAGCAAGAAAATCTTCATACATCTCGGTTTTTCATCTAAGAGCTTAAAAACGATGAATCTTATCTTGTACTTGTACTTGGTAGATTCGCATCATAATTTTTTATAATCATCTTTCTTGCACCATGTGGATTTATTTTTCTTAATATTTGCTTGAGGGCAAGCAAACCCTTAAGTGTGGGGGAGTTTGCGCTCATTTTTCGCTTATTTTCTCTTTTATTATTAAATAAAAAAAATAAAAAAAAATAAATAAATAAAATTATGATCTGTCCAACCGATCGGATGTGAGAGCATCCGATTCGGTTGGCGTGCTGCATGTTTCTACGAATTGTCCATCCGATCGGATGGAAGTGCAAACCGATCGGATGGATGCCTCGTTAAAGTTTTTAAATTCTTTAATTTTCTTTTCGTTTTGTCATTTAGATATGCATTTTAATTTTTCTTTTCTTAGATTTGCTTGAGGGCAAGCAAAGTTCATGTGTGGGGGATTTGATAACGCTCAAATCTAACATGTTTTTAGGAGCGTTATTGTGGATTTTATGCATATATATTGGTCACTTTTATGAACTTATGGTACTTAATTGAGTATAATTTATGTTTTAGGTTCATGGAAGCTCAAGTACAAGAAAACGAAGAAAAAGACGAAGAATTGATCAATAAACGAAGATTTATGCATGTACGAAGAATTCCCGACAAATGCGAGTCTCTTGGAGTATATTCGAGAAGATAAATTCATGAAGTTTGTCACTCCAAAGACTCAAGAATAAAGCACAAGAGGGAAAACGAGGAAAGAAATGAAGAAAAGAAGCTCAAACAAAGAAATAATGGAAGACTCGTTGTTCCCGACACACCTCCACCATTTTGGCCATATCTTGAGCATACGAACTCGGATTTCGATGATTCAAGCGCCCACGGAAAGCTAAGAGAAAGATCTACAACTTTGGTTTTTATCACTTCTGTCCAGGAGGCTCCATCCGATCGGTAGGAGCCCGCATCCGATTCGGATGGAGCAAAGTTGTCAACACCGAGAGCTCCAACCGATCGGTATGGCCCCGCATCCGATCGGTTGGCTGATACTGACCTCCCCAAGTTATTTTTAATGCTTCTTTAAGTGCCATTAAGTCCCAAGTCCGATCATGTGCCTCCATTAACTCATAAACCTGCCCTTTTATGACCCTTTGTGCCCAAGTTACTTACTTGTTGGCTAAGGGTGGCTTCTACCTATTAATAAGACCATTTTGACATGGTTTTGGGAGTGATATTCTAGCCTCCAACCTTAAGGACGAATTTCCACAAACTATTATCAACCCCAAAAGGCCACAAACCTCTGCCATTTCCAGAAGTAGTGCTCAAGTGCTTGACGAAGTGTTCGGGTGTGATTTTCCGGCTTGGTTAGAAGTTGTAGTTGATTGGAGGCTTGAAGGTTGCTATAATCCTTCACCTTTGCCTATTGTAATCCATACTTTGGGTAAACTTTGTTACTTTTATATTTCAAGATGTTTTTTATTAATATGATTTATGAGTTTATGTCTTTGGTTGACATGAGTGGTTAGTTTTATTTATACTTGTTTGGAATCATGTGAATATTGATATGGAGTGTTTGGTATTTTGCAATATAGAATTATGGTTTTGCTTATAAGTTTGTTTGAATATTAACATGTCTAAATAACTTGTTGATGAATCATAACCGGGTTTATAAGGTCGAAAGAACTTCTTGTTATGATTTGTTCCAAATGTTAATGCGCATATATGTTTGGCATTTCATAATTGACAACTATGAATAAACATGTTAAATGGATTTGTTGAGGTCGAAAGGGTTCTTATGAACAAATTGGTAAAACTAATATTTCTAACAAATGGTTTATAATGAATTGGTTTATAATAACAGGCCGAAAGGGTTAGTCTAAACCATGATGTATGCAATTTCATGATATCACCCATTGAATTGGAATTGTATGAACTTAGATTTTGTTTGTTATTGCTTAATATCTACCCGATACTCCATTCACTCCATTGAAATAGACACTAGTTCCAAACAAGTATTGTTTTTAATCTTATTGAATTCACATAATCATCATTCTTAGTGTTACTTGTTGCTTATATGGTATTTTTGGTCGTGACAACTAATTACCACATTTTAATTGCTTATTGTTACATAGATTCTTCAAAACTGAAAACACCCAAATCCCAGTGAACGAACTCGGCTTACCAAACAAAACTAGCTACATACGAAAGGGTCATACTTGCCCGTGTGTTCTTAGCTTTATTCGGTAATTCATGTTATAAATTTAAAACTAGTAGTCGCGAGACACATCAGCAGTCCTAACTGCTCATGTCTTCAAAACTCTTCAGCAGTCTTAACTTCCATCTTCAATAGTCCTAACTGTTACCTTCAACAGTCTTAACTACTAAAGCTTAATTTCCTAACAATCCTCCCCTAAACTTATGATTTCTATCCAAATCACTAAGTTTCTTCAAACTAAGCTTCTTCTTCTTAATGCTGAAAATTCTTTCAAACACCTATCAAGCAAATCTCTTAGATCTAGCTTTCACTTCTTGTGCAAGGTTGAATATCTTTGTCACCAGCATATCAGCCATCTCAGATTCTTCATTAGCTTCCAGTCTAACACATGCCATTATTGTCAAAACACCTGGTCTGAGTGGATTATCTTTTTCAACCAGCATATAGATCTCTATTTCATCCTTGGTAGACACTCTGTGTACTCCACACGTTCCAAATAACTTCCAAGTGATGTCCTTGACTTGTGCTTGAAATCTCCATATCGACTCTCCACCATCTGGTTCATAAATTCTTTTCAATTGAACCCATAGTTCTTTATCTTTATCTTCAATAGGATCAATATCTCTGAATTTCTCTTTCACTAAGCTCCATAGTTGATTTAGATCTTCTCTGTCAAAGCCTTTGAGTAAATCTTCAAACAACTTATATCTTTCAGAAATATCTCCAAGTCTAATAATCTTCCATCCTTTCATTCTTCCATCAGTGAACACTTCCCAGTTAATGATTGGATGTTTTACCTGCAAAGGTTTAATATAAGAAGACTCTGGAACAATCATCATCATGCTTCTGATTTTCTCATTAGTTAACCCTTCTTCCTCAGACTTTTGTTTCTTAGCAACTTCTGATTCCATAGTTTCTGCTTCCCTCTTCTTACCTGTTTTGAAACTTCTTCTTGGAGTATTCAAAATAGCATAAGTTTCATAGAATTCTTTTTCAATTATAGCATAAGATTTTCCCTTGAAGTCATTCATGGAGTAATTTGCTGAGTTCTTCAAATAATGCTTCATAGACTCAACTTGTTCCTTCTTTGTTAGCAACTTTGTCTTCTACCCTGACTTCTGTCTTTCTCTTATCCTATTAATCAGATCTTCCCATGTTGCAACTCCATTCTTTTTTAGTATGAATTCTTTAAGAACCAACAAATATTGTAACTGTTCATTGAACTCCTCTTGATTTACTTCTTTTATCTTTAAGAACCATTGAAGCTTGAGCTCTTACAATCACATCAGAATCCAACAAATATTGTAACTGTTCATTGAACTCCTCTTGATTTACTTCTTTTGATCTTTTTCTTTCCATGAATTCAGCTATATTTCTTATATCATCAGCAGCCATTTTTCATGCAAATTCTTCATCTTGAGCAATCTGAGCTTGTTTAGCTTCCTCACCAGCCAAATCTTCTTCTACTATTTGCCTTGCAACTTCTGCATCATGATCTATCTGTTCTTGAGTTTTTGGTTTCAATCTTTTAAGCCTTTCAAGTTCTTGAGCAGCAGCCACTTCTTCAGATGTCATAGGCTTCTTCCCTTTATCTGCTCTTCTCCTTTCATAAACTTGTTCAGCAGAAGTTTCATCAGTTGGAACTGCTTGATGCTCTGTCTCAGCAGTTTGAACTGTTTGTTTCTCTGTCTCAGCAGTCTGACCTGCTTCTTCATTTGGAACTGCTTGACGTGTCTCAGCTGTTTCTTCTTGAACATAACCAGAACCTGAACCAATATCAAAACCTTCATCTTTTTCTAAACCTTTATCATACCTCCCCTGAGAACTTGATCTATCCTTATCTTTACCAAATTTCCTCCCCTGTTTGGAAGAATTTTCATCATCCCCGTCTGAACCATCTGAATCATCATCATCAGAATCATCATCCAATATCACTCTTTCCTTTTTCTTCTTCAACTGTTCTTCAAGCTTCTTCACCCTTTTTGTTAGCTTAGTATAGACTTTGGCAAAATTCTCCTTGTGAGCTTTGAATTCCTCCTTGGTTTTCTTTAGCTCCTTCTCCAAAGTGTCAACCTTGGCTACTAACTTGGTACATAAAGTCGTCAATTCAATTTGTGAAGAGATACCCTCATCACTTCTAGCTGTATTACCTGCTAGGAGAGGTGACTCTTTGGGCAAGGATCTAGTCACAACCCTAGTTAGACTAGGTTTAGACCTTCTCCTATAAGTGATGGGTGGTTGTTGGGTTGTTTCAAATTCTTGAGTGGATGTGTGATGGGGATCAGTTGAAACTGCTGAACTTTCACCCAACTCAGTTTGAAGCATTTGAGGAAACAATGGAACTGGTTCCCCTTCAAAAAGCCTACTAGCCATAGCCATATTTTGAAAAACATTTGATTGTAGACTAGGCGTAGCAAAAATTTCAGTTGGTTTTGTAAGCAGGTATGTCTTTTTATTTAAAATTGTTTGAACAAACCTGGGATACATTAAAAACTTTATTTTACTGTCAACATTTGATGCCATACCCTCAAAAATATTTTTTGAAAAGTTAAAAACTCTGTTTGTAGACAAGCAAATGAGAGCAATAGCAATATTGCTACTGAACTGCTCCAAAGCAGTCTTTTTAGGACTCAAACAACATAGAAGAGTATATATCAAAAATCTCCATTGAGGTAAAAAATATCCTTTTTGAAAAGTCAATTTATGTTCAGATGTAGTATACCCCATTTTTGTAAGTTGTTCCCGAATTTCAGTATTTAGTATAGTATGGATACCATCTGAGTCATTTAATTTAAGATGTCTCCTAAGTATAGACTCGGTAACAACAAATTTAATGCCATCTACTTCAGTATCAATTTCTAAGTCTCCGTCATCACTTGTCAAGACAGATGAATTCTGCCAGAACTGTGTGATGTGCGAAACATAAAGTGTAGGAGAAACAGTTAGAGCATACCTTATGTGAGAGTGATTGAGAAAATCCACAATCTCATAAAACTTCGGCCCATCTCCTTGCTCTGTTTTCTCTAAAAACGCAACCTGGTTGTGACGCTTAACAAAATCCAATCCAGCCATTCTTAATGATGAAAAATGAAAGATTTTATCAATACAATGATCTTGTAAATTGGAATTAAAGTTTATGCAGTCGCTTGGGGTTTATTGGTACTGTTTAGGGTTTTGCGAAATATGCGTATGAGATAAATTATCTTTAGAAAGAGAATAAATGAATTTATGGTAAAAAGATAATTATCGTATATAAAAATCCCTGTAAGTATCTTGAGAATAACGGTTTTACCCCAACGGCTAGAAAATTAATTACTGACAGATTTTTACAACGGCTAGTTGAGCCGTCCCAACTTTGTACTAACCGTACCAACTGTTGCAAAAATTTTGTTGAGCCGTACGAATTGTTTGAAATAAAATTTTAAAATACCATGGCTCAAACGTAGTTTTTAGCAAACTATCAGCTATCAACGGATTTGATATGTCTTTACCAATAGCCGTTTGCTTTGGACTAGCCAACTCTTCACATTTAGATATGGTGAGCTGATAACCATACAATTTTTGGTAAATTGTCAACCATCAACGGATTTGATTAGTCTTTACCAGAAACCGTTTGCTCTGGACTAGTTGGTTCTTATGTGGATAAGACATGGTGAACCAATTACCATTTGTTGTATGCAAAGATCACATACTAATGTCCAGAACACCATTTAGTCCAAAACATCAAGCATTCTTAATCCCTTGGTGTTTTTTTTTCTCCAATCCTGCAATTGTTAGTCCAAAAACAAAGAAACAAGATACAAGCATATGACTTACAATGCATATAACAAGAAAAATTAATTTCCTTGTGGAACCCAAGCCAAAACAGACTTAGGCTTTCCTCTAGCATTAACATAATTCATTCTTTTCAAAACAGTCTTAGCACCATTGGGTTTAATTGGTCGCCATACCCAACATGCTGAAGCATTCACTCCATTACCCATGTTTCCCTTAGCAGTTTTTTTATTCATACCAGTACCAATTACCCTGCTAGCAGTTGGAACTGCTAGCTTGGTAGTTGTTACCTTAGGTTTCCAAACTTGATTTTTTACAACTGCTTTGTGATGAAAGGGTCTATTGACAGTTTTTGGTGCTGATTTGGAAAACATTTTTGCACATTGAACTGTTGGCCTTGGGTGAATTGGTCTCATAGGTCTGACAGTCTGAACTGCTGGTCTAGCAGTTTGAACTGCTTTAGGTCCAGACCTTAAAAGAACTGATCTAGTTATCATCTTATCATTCCTAAGAAAAGATTGAGGTCTTGCAATGCTCAACCAATGATTTGTATATCCAGATACCCATTTATCACAATAGTCTGCAAGATGGTCAAAGCTACCACAAGAGTAACAAGCTTTCCTATAGCAAACAAAATCCTTTCCTAATTGGTGGGATTTGAGGTCATTCCAATTCCTCTGGTTACCTCTTGGCTTGTTTGTGGTTCTATACATTTCTGCATACCTAACTGTTGGTCTAAAAGGTTTGGCATTTGATCTAGGCCTAACAGTCTCAGGTTTAACCATCTTTGGAACTTTTGGTTCCTCCACTTTAGCACTAAAAGGCTTAACCACATCCTGATCATCCTCATCATCAGAAGTCCATTCCTCAATGGTTGGAGCATCTGAGTCCTTAGGTGAGGACCTATCAGAAGACACCTTGTCCTCAGATAGTGATTTATCACTTGCACTTTCAAACACAGGTTTATCAACTACATCCTTCTTGGGTTGAGGACCATAGTTAAGCACAAGTAATTGAAATTCAGGGAGTCCTGTGTATTCTAAGTCTACACCTTTGGGTGATGGAATTCCTCTATAGGGAGGTGGAACCGACTTATATCCTAGGCCTGACTTAGCTTTATTAAGAATCTGAGTCTCAATTATCTTTTGAACACCTTTTGATGTGTATTCAACTGTGTCTACACTCATCTGAATGTTCTCATTAGCTTTCTTAACCTGTTCTAGCTCATGTTTTAAAATAGTGATCTCATTTTCTCTAAACATCAAGTCTCTCTTAACAATAATCATATCATCAGAAAACTTAGACTCATTGTTTTGATAATGAACAATTTTTTCTTCTAACACAGCTAAAGCTCTCTTATGATTTGCTAAGCTAAAAGCAATTTCAACTAATTCTTTTCTCTGATTCTCATATCTTGTTTTAAGTGTTTCTAGATCTTTTAAAGCTTCACAAGATTTAGAACATTTTGAAACTTGTACCTCAGAATCTGAGAATGCCATGAGAGCAACCTCTGTAGATGCTTCTTCTTCCTCCTCTGCAATATAGCTCCAGTCAAATCCTAAGCCATCAATGGCAACCATGGCTTTCGAGCTTGAATCAGTAACCTCCACAACTCTTGATTTGTTACCATAACCTCTGCTTTTTCCATCCTGTTGGCTTGGTAATCTGCACTCGCTTGAATAATGACCTATCTTGTGGCAGTTGAAGCACTCAATCTTGGACTTGTCATACCCTGCAACATCATTACTGTTTATGACAATCTTCTTGCCAGTCTTCTTCAAGAATCTCCTAGCTCTCAAACTGAGAAGAGAGAGCTGCCACTTAATATCCATCTCTTCAATATCATCTTCATCAATCTCTTGAAGATCTTAATGAGTCAACATACTTCCATTGTGCTGAATAGTCAAGAAAGCACAATAAGTATCATCATTCAAAACTCCACTAGTACTGCTTGAGGTGCTAGCAGTACCAAGGTTTGCACTAGCAGTACCAACTGCTCCACCAACTTGCACTTCTTCATCTAGACTTGAGGAACTGGGAATTGATACAAAGGCCAAATTGCCTAAGCTTGAGCTTGAGCTTGAGCTTGATCCAGTAGACTTCTTAATCTCATGTTCAACTATCTTGAAGTTGCTATAGAGATCCATTAAGCTCATGGAATCTATATCAGGCTTGTTTTTCCATACTACCACATGCATAGCCCATTCAGTTGGTAGACTCCTCAGAAATTTGGAGTTGAGATCTTCCTGAGGCATCTCAATTCCTAGAACAGCCAATTGACTTACCAGTTTTTGAAGCCTATTGAACATATGATCCAACGACTCATTGCTTGTTGCTGTAAAGTTTTCAAACTGATGCTTGAGAAGGGTCTTCCTAGTTTTCTTGGTGGCTTCATTCCCACCATATCTTGTAACAATAGCTTCAAAAATAGATTTAGCATGCTTGAACTTACTAAAATTAAGCAACTGATCATTGGGAATAGTCATCAGAAGCAAACTTCTAGCCTTAACATCATTCTTGTGCCTTGCCTTCTCTTCATTAGTGGTTGGCTTTGTCTGCACTGTACTCTCAGATTTACCATCAACAACAGTTGTTGTTGTTGTTACAGGTGTAAAGGAGTTTCCATCTTCAACGATCTCCCACAGTGCATAGTCTTGCACTTGGAAAAACTGCTCAATACGAAGTCTCCACATGTCGAACTCATTAGGTTTAAGCATAGGAAGCTTAGCAGCAATGTTGGTTGTGGATGGTGTTGTTTCCATGTCCATCTTTGTTCTTCTCGGATCTTCTAAATCTAAGTATCAGTAAACCTGGCTCTGATACCACTTGACAGGATCTACACACACTCCTTGTGTTAGATGTGATACAAAGAATTATACGTAGTCTAGCACGCGGAATTTACTAGCTAGCACTTAGATGACTTTATGTTTTTTGTATGATTTGAATGAAACAACGAATGAACACAGAATGATAACCTTCAACGATTCAATATTATTAGAATAATAATACGAGTGATCTCCTATCACTAGGGTTTACAACCTTGAATCTCTATAATACGTGTGAACTCTTATCGTATTGTTATTTATTGTATATCTAAACCTTAACCTAGGCAATCCTTTTATAGACCAAGGATTCCTGTACAAGATGACTATCATTCTAATCTTATACGATATACACAATATATTTTCCATAATTATCTATTACATAAATCATAAACCGTACTAACTTCTTCACTCAGCAGTCCTAATTGCTCATGTCTTCAAAACTCTTCAGCAGTCTTAACTTCCATCTTCAACAGTCCTAACTGTTACCTTCAACAGTCTTAACTGCTAAAGCTTAATTTCCTAACATTAGTTACATAAGACCTTTTGGGTGCCATGTTACCATTCTAGATACTCTTAGTGTGCTTGGCAAGTTTGAAGGAAAATCTGATGAGGGGTTCTTAGTAGGATATTCACTAAGCAGTAAAGCCTTTAGGGTATACAACTTAGTGACAAAAAGGGTAGAAGAGACTCTCCATGTTGACTTTCTTAAGGAGAAACCTAATGTGAAAGGAATAGGTTATAGATGGACGTTGATATTGATTATCGGACTGATTCTATGAATTATATTCCTGTTTCTATTGAGAATCAAGCTAACCCTGATGCAGGTTCCCAAGAAGTAACTAACAATGCAGGTACTCAAGTTACTTCTGGTACAAATTCTTCTAAGCAAGAAGAGGCGATTGAGGAACTCATTGTTGTTCCTACAACAGTAGTCAAACTTGATGCAGCTCATGGTGGCACAAAGAAATCTTCTACAACTTCAAGGAAGAAGGAGACTGTTACCAAGCCTCAAGAATAAGGGAAAGAGGCTTCTCCTACAAATGTTTTAGAAAATGTTCTATCTTTCAGAGATGAATTGAATGCATTGGCTGACAAGCATCTTGGAAAGAAGGTTACCAGTACTAACTCAGTTAATTCTGGTAGTGATCCAGTTAATTATGCTGAGTCTGATCCTATTCAAGTTGATGTTTTTGATAATTCTTAGATGCCAGAGCTTGAAATTTTTGATAAGCCAAGTGAAGGAATCTTTGATGAAGCTTCTTATGATGATGAAGGAGTGATTACTGATATCAACAACTTACCCACAGAAGCGGATGTAAGTCTAACTCCTACACTTAGGATTCACAATATTCAACCTAAAAGTCAAATACTTGGTGATCCTAAGTCAGAAGTTCAGACTAGAAGCAAAGTGCAAAAACAGTCAGAAGCTCATGCATTTCTCAGTTTTTTTAAGAAGCAGCAAAGGATCAATCACAAAGATCAGCGACACTATCTGTTTGCATGTTTCCTTTCTCAAAAGGAACCTACCAAGGTTTCTGAAGCATTAGAAGATGAGAGTTGTGTTAATACAAATATCGTCCCAAAAACGTTATTTATATTTTATGATCTTTACTTAGTTTTGTTAAGGACAAATACAAGTTATATCTTTTAGAAAATCATAAATACAAGCTAAAGTCTTTTTAGAACACATTTGCATTTCACAAGATCACTAGAATTTACATTTTATACATTTACATGTTTATTTCCTAAAATGGAAAATTTATTTTCAAAAGTTAGGATGACATCATGGCATGCATCATGTACACAATCTTGGTAAGATTTTGTGATATTTTGGTTAGATCTTCAAGCCAAAGAGTTGACATTTGAAGATATGGAAAGATATGGCAAGATTTGGAAAGATTTGAAGATCTCTTAGCTGGCCTGACACTTCGGATCCAAGTGGATACAAAGACAGATCCAAATTAAGGGATCCGCCGGATCCGCCGCGTGTTGCTTAGCTTTGCCTATAAATAGCAAGCTCATCATTTGGCCATTCTCATCACTCA
The DNA here is from genome assembly GCA_021014915.2 of Artemisia tridentata subsp. tridentata. NCBI lineage: Eukaryota > Viridiplantae > Streptophyta > Magnoliopsida > Asterales > Asteraceae > Artemisia > Artemisia tridentata. The sequence continues at coordinate 93,149,630 of CP139507.1, read as the reverse complement.
CATAGCTTAAATAACTACTCATTTATTTACTAACCCATTTCATATCATTCATTCATCTCATTTTATCTTTCCTTTTGTAGCAAAGGGATCAAACATACAAGGATCAACATTCTGTCGTTATCCGTCTAGTTTAGTCACTGTGTGATCTTGTACTAGTTTGCATATCATTGTTTGTATCATTTACATCAGTAGAGTGAGGTTAGTGTTTTAGTCCTTAAAACACAAAGAGTGTTGGGAGTGGTTGTACCCTTGTAAAGAACCAAATGGGAGTGGTTGTACCCTTGTGAAAGAACCAAACGAGAGTGGTTATACCCTTGTAAAGAACTCGGTGTTTAGCTTAGTACTGGAAAAAGAAGTAAGCAACGTGTAAAGGTTTTCTCCACCTAGAAGGGAGTTTCTTTCTTAGTGAAAGATAACTCTCGAGTTAGAGGCTCGAGGAGTGGAGTAGGGCAAGGAAGAGAGTCTTTGTAGCCGAACAACTATAAACATCAGTGTTGTGTGGTTTGATCTTTCCTCTCTTTACTTTTCATATATATTGTGTGATTATTTGTTTGTGTACAATTTCCTTGAAATCACATTAAGTATAAAAGCGAATCAAATTTTAAAACGGTAAAACTATTCAACCCCCCCTTCTAGTTTTCCACAATTGGTATCAGAGCGATGTTACTCAAGATTTTCAAAATATATTGTATTTTAAAAACTTGAAATGATCAATGGATTTTGAAAACTTTAAAGAAGGGCAATCTATGCAAAGACCACCACTATTTGAACCAAATTGTTTCATATATTGGAAAAATCGCTTTGAGACATATGTGAAGTCAAAGGACGTAGATCTGTGGTATATTATTGTAGAGGGTGGCTATAAGCCCATTAGTAATGATATTTCAGGTGGTCGGGATATAGGTACTTCTTTTATTCGTCACAGTGATGAGCAAAAGAAGTTGATTGCCAAAAATAACGAAGCCAAAATGATGCTTTACAATTCTTTACCTAAGAAAAAATATGAAAGAGTTTTTATGTGTAAAACGGCTAAAGATATTTGGCAATCACTAATTATCACTCATCAAGGGAACTCACAAGTCAAAGATAACAAAATTGATCTTCTTGTTCAACAATATGAACAATTTGTTATCTCTGAAGATGAGACCATTGATAGTGCGTTTGCTAGGTTTAATACTATTATTACATCTCTTAAAGCACTTGATGAATCCTTTTCTAGTAAGAATTTTGTCAGGAAATTTCTAAGAGCACTCCACCCAAAGTGGAGAGCAAAGGTGACAGCTATTGAAGAATCTAAGGATCTTTCAAGCATGACACTGGACGAGCTCATAGGAAACCTCAAAGTTAACGAAATGGTGATGGAAAAAGACTCAGAAATAGTTAAAGGCAAGAAGGAGAAAATGAAATCCATTGCCTTGAAAGCTAGAGTTGAGTCAAGTGATGAAGAGTCTTGTTCTAGTAGCGAAGACGAAGAATATGCCATGGCGGTAAGAGATTTCAAGAAATTCTTCAGGAGACGAGGAAAGTTCGTCAGACCACCTCGTGAAGAAAAGAAATCCGTCCGAAAAGACCATGATGATAGAAAAGGAAAGGTAGATAGGAAGTGTTATAGGTGTGGAGAACCTAGTCACTTAATAGGAGAAGGTCCGAAGCCTCCAAAGAACAAGTCTCAAAGAGCCTTTGTCAGTGGAGCTTGGAGTGATAGTGAAGGAGATGATGACGAGCCCAAGAACGACGAAGTTGCTCTCATTGCTCACGATACAGAAGAGGTACATTCTGACTCTTCTATAGATGATGAAACCTTAGAAGTAGAATATAACAAACTGTGTGATATAACCTTAAAAATCATAAACAAAAACAAGTTCTTAAAAACCAAAATGACATTTTTAGAAAACGAAGTTTATTGGCTTAAAGAAAAGGAGATACGAATGGAAAAAGTTAAAAATGTTACAGAAACGTGTGTGTCGTGTCGAGAACTTAAATTAGAACTAGAAACATTAAAAACCACACAATAAGATCTCATCAAACAAAATTCCAAGTTTAAAAAGTTTGATAAAAACATAAGTTGTGCAGATGAGATAATGAAAATACAAAAACTACCTCATGATAAAACCGGACTAGGTTTTATGAAACTAGGAACTATAAGTGACTTTAAGAAACAAACTGTGAAAGAAAAAGAAACTGTTCCAACTAAGTCAGAAGCCCACGGATCCAACAGATCCAAAACTTTGGATCCGACAGTAGTACCAAAAGGATCCGCCGATACAAGTTGTGAACAGAAGGTTCTAAAAACTAACCGTACTGAATTCGTTAGAGTCACTAGAAAACCTAGTACTAGTATAACTAATAACAAACAAAAACCAGCAGTTTCTATAGGAAAATGTCAAGCGAGAAACGAGTATAGAGTTAAAACGGTTCAACAGAGACCTCAAACTAGCTTTCCCAAACACCTATTTCCAAAAAGTAATGTTAACCCACAACATATTTACCAAAGTAATTGGAACTAAAACATGTCTAGAAACTTTCATGGTCCTAATTACATGCCGTGGAACAATTGTCCCTCATTTCCTTACATGAACCATGATAATGTCATGTTTAACCCAAACGGACCCATGAGATATTGGGGACCAAACGCTTGAGTTTTTCTTGAACTTAGGTGTGCTTAAAAGTTGAATTAGAACCTGATGAGTGGATCAAAGATAGTGGGTGCTCAAGGCACATGACGGGAAACAAAAGCCTTTTCTCAACCTACCAAGTGTACGACGGAGGTATTGTCACATTCGGTAGCAAACTTAAAAGTAAAATCATTGGAAAAGGTACGATCTCTTATGACTCTCTCTCCATTGATGATGTTGCTCATGTAGATAATTTAGGTTTTAACTTGCTTAGTATAAGTCAATTATGCCGCAAAAAGTATAATGTCCTTTTCAGTGAAAATGGAAGTAAAATACTTAAGGATGGCATAACTGTAGGAAAAGGTGTTTTGAAGAATAACGTTTACGTTATGAAACTTGACAAAACACCTAAAGACAAGCTTTGTCTTACCTCCTTGGATGAAAACTCAACTCTATGGCATCGACGCTTAGGTCACGCCAATATGAGGTTAATTCAATCCTTATCATCTAAGGAACTCGTTAGGAACCTGCCCAAGTTGAAATATAACCAACACTTTTTTGATGCTTGCAAAATAGGAAAACAAGTTCATAATAGCCATAAGGCTAAAAACATGGTGTCTACATCTAGGTGTCTAGAATTATTACATATGGATTTGTTTGGTCCATCCGCTATACAAAGTTACGGGGGAAACTTCTATACTTTGGTAATAGTAGATGATTACTCTAGGTATACATGGACTAAGTTTCTAAAAACTAAAAATGAAACATTTGATATATTTGAAATCTTAAGTAAGAAAATTCAAAATCAAATAAGAAGTAACATAGAATCAATTAGAACTGACCATGGTCGTGAATTCGACAACGAAATCCAATTCGGAGCTTTTTGTGATGCTAATGGCATAACTCATAATTTCTCGGCTCCTCGAACTCCTCAATCTAACGGTGTGATAGAACGCAAAAATAGGACAATTCAAGAAATGATTAGAACCATGCTAAATGAACAAAACACAGCTCAAAAGTTTTGGTGTCACGCTGTAAATACATCTACATATATTCTAAATCGAGTTCTAATTAGAGCATTCTTGACAATGACTCCTTATGAGTTATACAGAGGCAAAAAGCCTACTTTAGGATATTTTAGAGTGTTTGGAAGCAAGTGCTTCATTTTAAACACAAAGGATTATCTCACCAAAGTCGACCCAAAGTCGTAGAAAGGTGTATTTCTAGGATACTCACAAACTAGTAAAGCTTATATAGTTTTGAACAAAGAAACCTCAAGAGTCGAGGAATCGTTGAACGTAACATTCGACGAAAGTCCGCCTCCCTCTAAGACATCACCTTTGGTAGATGATGACTTAGTTGAAAGTCAAATGGTTGAAAATATAGAAAATGTTGAAGATGATAAAGAAGATGAACCAGTGAAAAGAGATGTAGTCAACATCAAAGAAACAAAAAATCATCCATTAGAAAACGTCATAGGAAAACTTAATGAAAGAACATTGAGATCTAAAGCTCAAAATAAAAGTAATTTCTTTTGTTTTGTTTCAACAATTGAGCCTAAAAATATAAATGAGGCTATAAAAGATTAATCATGGGTTATTGCTATGCAAGAGGAATTAAATAAATTTTTCAGAAATGACGTTTGGACACTAGTTCCACAACCTAAAAATCAAACCATAATCGGTACAAAATGGGTGTTTAGAAATAAAATTGATGAAAATGGCATAGTATCTAGAAACAAAGCTAGGCTAGTAGCACAAGGCTACAATCAACAAGAAGGTATAAATTACGATGAAACATTTGCACCCGTAACTAGACTAGAGTCTATTAGGATACTACTTGCATATGCATGTGCACATGATTTTAAATTATTTCAAATGGATGTCAAAAGTGCATTTTTAAATGGATTTATAAATGAAGAAGTATATGTTGCACAACCTCCCGGCTTTGCCCATTTTGAAAAACCAAATCATGTTTACAAACTTAAGAAAGCTTTATACGGACTTAAGCAAGCACCAAAAGCTTGGTATGATCGACTTAAGACCTTCCTAGTTGACCATAAGTATACCATGGGCCTAGTAGACAATACTCTCTTCACCAAGAAAAAGGGATCACATATTATCATCGTCCAGATATATGTGGATGACATTATATTCGGCTCAACTTGTCAAGAGTTATGCGACGATTTCTCAAAAATCATGCATGACGAGTATGAAATGAGTATGATGGGGGAACTAAACTTTTTCTTAGGTCTCCAAATAAAACAATTAGAAGATGGGATATTCTTCAACCAATCAAAGTATATCAAAGATATGCTTAAGAAATTTGGTCTTGAAGACTCAAAACCTATGAAAACACCCATGTCCTCAGAAACCAAACTCACAAAGGATGAAGAAAACGAATCCGTAGATAGCACTAAATATAGAGGAATGATTGGTAGTTTTCTCTATCTTACGGCTAGTAGGCCGGACATTATGTTTAGTGTTTGTCTATGTGCACATTTCCAAGAAGATCCCAAAATATCTCATCTTGAAGCCGTTAAACGGATATTTAGATACATTAAAGGCACTACACATTTAGGATTATGGTATCCCAAAGGGACAGGTGTAGAAACCATAGTGTATGCCGACTCAGACCATGCCAGTGACTATGTTGATAGGAAAAGTACTAGTGGTATTTGTACTTTTGTAGGACATTGTCTCACCGCATGGTTTGCTAAGAAACAAACAGCCCTCGCCATATCAACAACTAAAGCCGAGTACGTGTCAGCAGGAAAAGCTTGCCAACAAGCACTGTAGATGAAACACGCTCTCGTCGACTATGAAATTGAACTAAACGACATTCCCATTCTTTGCGACAACAAATGAGCTATTGATCTTAGTAAAAACCCAGTCCAACATGCTAGAACCAAACACATAGAAATACGTCACCACTTCCTTCGTGATAATGTTCAGAAGGGAAACATCTCAATTGAGAACGTTTCCTCAGAGGACAACATTGCCGATATCCTCACAAAACCTCTCAAGAGAGAACCTTTCAACTATCTTAGACTTGGTTTAGGATTAATGGAACCTAGTGAATGGATTAAACATTAGCTCAAACCTTAGATTAACCAAACACGGCAAAAACCCAACCTGAGTTCTGATCCAGCGGATCCAAACGACAGCAAGGGCGGAACCCTTGTTTGGGATCCGCCGGATCCGTCATCTGCTGAGGCAGTTTTTATATATATTAAACAAATACCCTATACTATTCATCACTCTCTCCAAAACATATCACCCACTGGAATACGACCCATAATTCACCAAACTCAAAAATTAGGCCATCTTTCTCAACCAAATTGAGCTCTAAACATCACTGTAAGTATCCGTATCATGTTTACATTCCTGATCTGCGTCTAGGATTTCTATTTCATGCACAAAACCATAACTTGGGGTTATGCATAATTCTTGAAAAATCATGAAGCATGTTTACTAAATTGCATAACAAATCATGTTTTTCATAGTTAGGAATTGCATCTTGTAGTACATTGTCATTATTCATCAAAAACCCCATGAGAAAGTTTTGCTAAAATCTTCTCACGACTAGGAAAAACGGTTTTTGAACATTGTTCATACAAATACAAAAACGTTATGTTTTAAGCATCACTTGCATAATGTCTCTTGAATGCTAAAGGGAATACATAATTAATATGTATTTTCGGGTACATTCAATCATAGCTATATTGAAGTAGGAGCGTTTGGGTTATCTCTCGTTTTATCATAAAACTTGCATAAACATAATTTTCATGCATCAAAAGGAGTCGAGATAACCGCACCTCCACATTGTCCCCATGTTGGCACACACTAGACCTTTATACATATCTTCGATGATTTTAACTAAACTATATATATTTTTCGTGTCTAGGATGACTATGCCTCCCGCAACCAACTACGATCACAAAAAGACCATCCATTACCTTCCCAAACACCACAAAACCAAGGGTCTTACCGAAGCCCAAGTCAATATATTCAAAGCCTTAGAAAACCGATACGTCCATGAGGGTAGGGTTGTAGACTCCTCATTCTATGACGATACCAATCTCTGCGAGTAATTAGCCGCAATTCATTTCGATGGCCTCTTAGACATTGATGAACCTATCATTCCTAGGTTCATTCTTGAATTTTATGCAACCATAGGTCTTAGTTCCAACGAAGATGGTCTCATGAACATTCACTTTAGGATCAATGGAACCCAATTCAACATTCCCTTAGATCAATTTGGAGATGTCTTAGGAGTTCCAAATTATGGAACATGTGTCTACTCCGATAAAGTGGTCATTAACAATCTTAGAGTCCAACCTTGGGAGAACTGCACCATATGCCACACCTTTGACCGCCAAAGAAATCATTAGGGAACATATCTTTAATCCTAGAAACAATCCAACTAGGACACACCGAGGCAAACAAGTAAATAGAGATCCATTTGCCATGGAACTCAATGAACTTAAGCCCAAATTTAGGAAGCTTGAAGATGTTTTAAGGGCAAATGTCATTAGCACCGTTGGGAACCGAGACCATATCAATGCATGTCGTTGTTACATGATGTATTGTGTGTCCATTCATCAATCTTTCAACATTGCATACTATATCGCCAAGCGAATGGCCGATTTTCCGATACAAGGTACCACGGCAATGCCCTACGGGATGCTCTTGACTCGTCTCTATAGAGCTTTTGCACCCATTCCTAGAAATGCCTTAGGTTTTGTTCCCGATTATGATGAGATTCCACACACCTTTGTTCCCTTAAGCGATTTTAGGGTAGCGGTTGACAAAGGCAAACGTCCTCGTCCTCAAACATCATCATCATCATCATCATCATCAATGAGTGACGATGACGGCTTACCAAATTCTAGGATTCCTCCACCAGAATACTTGCGTCAACTTCCACCGATTATGAATGAATCCGAGGAGCATCGTCAAACAAAGGGAATGGTGAAGAATCTAGGGCGTTGGATCATGAAACTTCACAAAGGTATGAAGAAATTAAGCAAGAAGTTCAAGTGAGAGGAGTGTTTGGGTCTAGATGTTATTAGACAATGATCTGTTAAACATGTATGGTTCTTAACTTATTATGTTAGTACTTGATGTGTATGTGAACTAACTCAGATTTGCAGGTCGATAACACTTAGTGTTATCAATTTTCCGAGAATAAGCCCCCGTTTGGCTTAACTCCCTATATGGTAGAATATTATGATCGGATTTATTTATGTGAAAACGTATGTTAGAATATATGTATTTAGCATATTTGTTGTACATATTAGCTATTACATACGTTATAGGAGAAATTTCGGGTTTTGGTCGAAAAACGCAAAATTTGCAATGCTCTCTGTTTGTTTTAGTGGTTTCGGATGACGGATCTGGCGGATCCTAGAATTTGGATCCGCCTAGTGTATCACTTGGATCCACCAGTCCAGAACCCACGGATCCGACGGCTCCCAAACTTTGGCTCCGTCTTTGTTGTCGATTGGATCCGTGGGTACCAAAAGTAACTTTTTCAAAAAATTCCTGACTCATCCCGACACTTAGATTTTGGTTTGTAGCTTCTTTAGATTATACTCACTGATCATTAAACTCTCTAGAATGATTTAGGAATCCTTAGAACCCTAAGAACTCAATTTCCCACCAAAATATGAATTTTCAAAATTTTCATGTGAGTTACCTTTCTAATACAAGTAAGGAACCCTTTTGAGGGATCCGTCAATCCGTGGGAATATCAAATCAACAGATTTTCCACTATCTCCTTGCATTTACCGCAAATCCCCCTCATATCACTCAACTCCATTTCAATGGTTTGACCTTGAGATGTGACAAGCTTAAATTTTTGTTCCAAATCATTAGGAACCAACATTCTTCAATGGATTTACATCCAATCCAAACACACAGACCAACAAACCTTCTGCCTATAAATTAGTACCTTAGGTTCATCACTAAACTCACTCCTCACCATTTCCTCTACTTTCTCTCCTGTACATCTTAGCTACATTACTTCACCATGACTAAATCTAACAACTCTTCCACCTCTAGACCTCCAAAATGAACTGTCTGCATTACTGTTAAACCAAGTTGCTTCATAAACTAAGCAAACTCATCATCAGAGGAATCATCTCCTTTAAATATCTCATCACCTATTGCAAGTGAGAATTTTCTCACACTATCCACTCCAACACCACCAAATGTAGTCATTCATACTCCACCACCAACAATTACTCCAATAGCTACCACTCCACCACCTGCTCCATCACAACCTGTTAAATCACCATCACCCCCAAAATCACCCAAACTACAACCAATGGAGCTATTTAGGAATCCACCTTCATCACCACACCCATACCTTGATGACTTGGAAGACCTTCCACCAAGGTCAACCAATCCTCCACCCATGACCTTTGAAGGTCAACAACCCATGCTTTTTCATCCGGTTTTCCCGGATATCCATGGTCCTTTATACCATGATGTAGGATTCTACGAAAAACCCTTGTAATTAATCTCAATAAAGTATGATGATCTTGTATTACCGTTTAATCAACCTCATTTTTGCGGGGAAATTTAAACTTTTCTATTATCATTATTAATATCGCGATATATATATATATATATATATATATATATATATATATATATATATATATATATATATATATATATATATATATATTATACCACGAACTCGAGATAACATTACCATCGTGACAACACATTTTCACAATCAACGACGAATGACAATACTCACGATAAAACTTAACATTTCTATTATAATACATTCAACACAAAAATCATTTACACAAAATATACCTAACTAAAATTCACTACACCTAATCACTCTTAACTAAAAAAAAATTCACTAATCCTAATCCAACCCAACCGGACCTCCTTATGGTAGCCCATCATTCGAGGCCAACAAAACTAGCCCAACCCCCTTCCCACGTTACTCTTTTCTTTTCTTTTCTTCTAAACCTGATCACAACCCACGCCAATAGAGGCCCTCGTATCTCAATAAAATCGAACGTAACCCATACATATTTTTATACCATCGTGATCACCACCCAATGAACTTTCTTTGTGCGAATTCCCAGCTATGGATGTCGTGTATTGATACCATAATTAAACTTATTTTGTTCGTCCCATACTCGACACATACATATACATATAAATATCAAAACACAACCATTTCACACCCTGCTTTTTCCTACGGCATCCTAACAATATTCTTAACATATTATGGTACATAAAAGAAGAATAGAACTGCAGCAAGGACCTGTAGCTCGCTAGTATTACTTTGGTGCCAATATTAATACAAACCGAATGTATAGGTACTCCAAAAGGTAAAATCCAAGGTACCTAACTTCAAATATCCATCCCACAATCTTCAAATGTCAGGAAATCTACATAGGTGTCCCTCAAGCCACAGTAACACCAATGATAGAGTCAAAAGGTCAATGAAACGTATGTGAAAATTTGTCTATAAGATAGCCTATAATATCTCACACAACCTTACTCACATTTCACTATCTTTCACCTCACCATTACCCTACCAAATCCAGCAAACTTCTGTCTCTCACTAGGAAGCAAAACGAGTAGAAGAGGATACGTATAAAAACGTATTCAAACTCAACAAGTTACTGCCGTGTTTCCCTTGTGTTTTCATTCGAACCTTACTGCCTCATCACCACCTTTTTCAAGGTGTGGTACGTATCCATGGATCCTCTCTATATTTTTACCACGTTAATACTTTGTCATGCATAACACGTATATACATCGTGAACGTATTTTTATTTTTCATTTCATATGTCATGTTGCATGAATAAAAAGACATCATGTGATCAACGTTCATTTAGAACCACAGTAGATCACTTATATTTAAGTCATCCATCCATGCATTTCACACCTCTAAATCATTTACATTCGAACGACTTGATGTTAAATTATACGCATAACTATTAAACAAAGGAGCCACACAAAATACGAATGAACTCACGTAAGGTTTTAATGATTACCACACACTCTCCTCTTGACGTCACAGACCACAAAGCACTCTACTCAACTCCTTTGTAACCTAAACACTACACGTTCAATATGCATGAGGAGTATACCCCAAAAATATGACTAAGTCTTTAATAATAAAACTTACCACGTCGCCTAGTAACCACACGAGTATGTCGTAATCTAGACATGCAACACATAGATTTCTTTATACGATCCATTTCACCACCCAACAAACTATATTTTTCATGAAGATAACATGCCATGAAACACACGACTCGACACTCTAAAAGGGGACAAAGTATATCGCAAAAATCTGTTTTTGAAAACCTTTAGTAATAACGAGTGGGCTGTAAAACCCAACTCGCTGATTTTCATAAGCCACGAATAAGCTGACAATATGGCACTTTAGGAATAAGCTTTTAACTTAAAAATGAGCCCTTTTGATAACTCAAACCCTCTCTAAAGCCCATGGATTAAAAATGGTTAACGGGCCACTAAAATGGATCGATAAAAGCCCATTAAATGCAAAAATAAGCAAATGAACAAATAAGCAGTTAAAATAAGCTGAGAACCACTTAAATAAGCACTAGTAAAAATCGCCACACTTTTCCTTACCTTTTTGTCATTTTTGGACTAAAAATGTAACGCGACTTAACCAAAAGGACTAAAACTGCCAAACTATGAAACATGCGGATTGAAGCTGTGAAAACAGTTTGTACAGGACTTAAATTGACCAATGATTTAACTCCAAGCCTTATATGGACATATGGACAAGTTTTGAACAACTTTTGGACTTTGGACTTAATAAGGACTAACGACGTAAAGCAAGCACCGTTAGGGTGAAAAGTGTGGAATCTGGAAAAGAGCAAGGACCAACTGTTATAACTTGACATTCTTATTTCATTTTCCATTTTTCATCACATTTTCACTTCATATGCATTTTACACATTTTATTTGCATATTATTTAACTTTCGATACTTAGTAACACTAGAAACATTTCGAGTTAGCATTTCCTAGCATTTCATTCATACTTTGAAGAAATAACACTATGGGAGCACTTAACACAAAAATCAAGATAATTATATGTGTAACATCATTTTTGAACACAAGCATTTGAGCGTAACACACTCACTTTCAACGATCTAATCGTCGCTCATCATTCGTTATTTATCATTCATCATCTATTTCACGCACACCACTAGAATATAGCCTGATTCTCAGACATTTATATTTATCAGGTTCCGTATTGAAGTTATTATCATAATCACCCCTGAGTTTACTTTCACCATCACCAGTAACGCTTAAGGTGAGTCATGGCCTCACTTTTTAAATTCTTTATACTTTTAAACTCCGTGAGGGTGATACATGCTATAAACAGATCACAAGTATTTTCATGTATGCTACCAGACTTGATATATGCCTAAGTTACCTTATTGCCATAAGACCCTTTATCATGAGCCATTAATCACTGCGGTGAACGCGAATATAATGAATAGATCTATTAGAGGCTGACAACCTATCCCACTAATACTTTGACGAAATGCCTTTTGCTAGTCGTATTAGTCGCGATACATTATATTTGAGAAAAATAGGAATTGGCAAATCACCTATTACACGAGGGCAAAACCTTCATCATTAATTTGATGAACACCTCCGTTTATACGGTACTTTGTTAACGTTTGCGTGTCATGAGACTTAGGGCAATATATGAACTGCGATATCAACTTTTAAACTGATTGTATCTCAAATACAATCCTACTTGTGAATCGAACTGATATTTAAACTTCAAACTCCATGATTTCACTCAACATTTTGTTGAGTTTTAAGCATGTATCTCAGGAAACTAGTGGAGTGGATCAAGGCATGGAGCAGGCAAAACCTATCTTAAATAAGGCTGTAAAATAAAGTTGTAATTCAGTTAAAATGATGTTTCTTTGGAGAAATTGTTTGCACTCTGATGTAACGCTTTGTAACTGAATTCATATTATGGACCTATAACAATTAAAAATGCCTTTACAGGCTGTTTTTCTATGATTTTGTTTTCGATCCTCACAGTAATACCCCAATTAGACTTCCGCTGTTATCTTAAAAATTTGGGGGTGTTACACATGATGCACCACCACCAAAACCGCAACCACAACAACTCTCACCAATATCCACTCTCCATTCCATTGATGAAGAGATTTGGATTAATCAACCCAACACACAAGCCGAGATCAAAGAGGAACTAAACCGCCACTATGCATTCTCAAACATGGTTGACTCCCATCTCCACGAGGCTATGGACTTACAATCCACCTCGTTTGCCTCCATTACGGGTCTAACAACCAATCCACCACCACCTACATCCAACAATCCACCACCACCATCAACAAACAACCAACCACCACTACCACCACAAAACCATGAGACTACTTTTCCTCCCAGTTTTTCAAGCCATGATTGCTCGCATTGCGAGAGAACCGCTCATTTGGCCCAAAGGACCAACATTTTAGTTAATGAGCTCCAAAATGAAATGAGGTTCATATTGAACCACATTCTCGAGCGTCTCAATGCAATCTCTCATCCTCCTCAATAGGAGCTTTGTTAGTTTCCTCTTAAAGGAACTTTTAGGGTGTTGTTTTAGAATTTTTCTTATTAGTATTTATTTTCCTTGTTTAAATGTAACATCATTTTTTCCAAGTAATGAATGTTATGTTTTTATGCTTGTGGGTGATCAACAATAAGCATATTATCTCATTTTAGAATTCTAACATCATAGTATGGTTGTTTTAACTTAACATATTGCCTTGATCAAATGTACATTAGGTACAAAATTTTGATCAGACACTTCATTTTGACTTTTTAAAGTCAAATAGGCTGAAACTTATTGTTTGGTTGTTTATTACATATGCATTTTACTTCCATGAAGTAACTAACTTTTCTTTTGTAGCATCTCCTATCCTTGAACTGTATACGTTGGTACTCTTGCAATAGGGAGTATACATCTAGGGGGAGCATATCGTAGTCTAACCATTTGTTTTATAAGATCATACATCATATCCTTGTTACTCCATTTAGGGGGAATATAAATCAAGGGGGAGCTTTAAAGTTCTCAAAATCGCATTCCGCTACGCATATCTTCTTTTTGTTTTGACAAAAAGGGGGAGAAAGGATTAAGTTTGCATTACTGTAATACATCACAGTACATACATTTATACTTGAAATTGTTTTTAATACTTGCATAAAACAAATTTAATCTATATTTTTAAAAAGACTCATACTTCATTTATTCGTTTGCTTAAAAATACATCTTATGTTTTGTCATCAATAAAAAGGGGGAGATTGTTAATAAAAATATCGTCCAAAAAACGTTATTTATATTTTATGATCTTTACTTAGTTTTGTTAATGACAAATACAAGTTATATCATTTAGCAAATCATAAATACAAGCTAAAGTCTTTTTAGAACACATTTGCATTTCACAAGATCACTAGAATTTACATTTTATACATTTACATGTTTACTTCCTAAAATGGAAAATTTATTTTCAAAAGTTAGGATGACATCATGGCATGCATCATGTACACAATCTTGGTAAGATTTTGTGATATTTTGTTTAGATCTTCAAGCCAAAGAGTTGACATTTGAAGATATGGAAAGTTATGGCAAGATTTGGAAAGATTTGAAGATCTCTTAGCTGGCCTGACACGGCAGATCCAAGTGGACACAAAGACGGATCCAAATTAAGGGATCCGCCGAATCCGCCGCCTGTTGCTCAGCTTTGCCTATAAATAGCAAGCTGGTCATTTGGCCATTCTCATCGCTCACATAGCTTAAATACATACTCATTCTTTTACTAACCCATTTCGTATCATTCATTCATCTCATCTGATCTTTCCTTTTGTAGCAAAGGGATCAAACATACAAGGATCAACGTTTTGTCGTTATCCGTCTAGTTTAGTCACTGTGTGATCTTGTACTAGTTTGCATATCATTGTTGGTATCATTTACATCAGTAGAGTGAGGTTAGTGTTTTAGTCCTTAAAACACAAAGAGTGTTAGGAGTGGTTGTACCCTTGTGAAAGAACCAAACAGGAGTGGTTGTACCCTTGTAAAGAACTCGGTGTTTAGTTTAGTACTAGAAAAAGAAGTAAGCGACGTGTAAAGGTTTTCTCCACCTAGAAGGGAGTTTGTTTCTTAGTGAAAGATAACTCTCGAGTTAGAGGCTCGAGGAGTGGAGTAGGGCAAGGAGGAGAGTCCTTGTAGCCGAACCACTATAAACATCAGTGTTGTGTGGTTTGATCTTTCCTCTCTTTACTTTTCATATATATTGTGTGATTATTTGTTTGTGTATAATTTCCTTGAAATCACATTAAGTAACAAAGCGAATCAAATTTTAAAACAGTAAAACTATTCAACCCCCCTTCTAGTTTTCCACAAGTTGGGTGGAAGCAATGCAAGAGGAGCTGTTGCAGTTTCAATTGCAAAAGTTATAGGTTCTTGTAGATCTACCACATGGAGCAAAAGTAATTGGAACAAAGTGGGTCTTCAGAAACAAAAAGGATGAAAGAGGAGTAGTGGTCAGAAATAAAGCAAGATTGGTGGCCCAAGGATACAGACAGGAGGAAGGAATAGACTATGGTGAGGTTTTTTCTTCTTTAGCTAGAATTGAAGCTATCAGGTTATTTTTGGCCTTTGCATCCTACATGGGATTCATAGTTTATCAAATGGTTGTCAAGAGTGCTTTTCTGTATGGCACTATAGAAGAAGAAGTGTATGTTCACCAGCCTCCTGGTTTTGTTGATCCTGCTCATCCCAAGAAGGTTTATAAAGTAATCAAAGCTTTGTATGGATTACAACAAGCTCCCAGAGCTTGGTATGCTACACTCTCCAAATTCCTTGAGGAGCATGGGTTCAAGAGGGGTGTCATTGACAAGACCTTGATCATTAAAAGGAACAAGAAGGATATCATTCTAGTGCAAGTGTATGTAGATGATATCATCTTTTGTTCCACAAAAAGGTCTTGGTGTGAAGAATTTGAGGCATTGATGAAAGAAAGATTTTAGATGAGTTCAATGGGTGAGCTCACATTCTTGGAATCAGTGTAAATTCCAAACCCAGTTTTTACATATGACTTTGAGGGTGCTTGGTTCCGTGTTTGGTTCTAGATTTTTGAAAAGACCATAATTTCATTTTCAAGACCATTTAAAAAAAACTAGTTATAAATTTGGTCCAATCTTTGTTTTAGAAAGAGTTGTTTTTCACTCTTTAATCAAGTTTCACATTTTAGTTCACAACTCGCGCGACTGAAATCAATATAAATATGTAAGATAATATATTTGAGATAGAGAGAATATTGATGTTGTATTGATTGAATCAGTGAATATTACATATAGATGATACATATAAATAGGGTGGCACAGAATGTTCTAGAGTTGGGCTTGAGCCCACCACTAATACAGTCTAACACTCCCCCGCAGTTGGAGCGGGAGGACACCGTACGCTCAAACTGGAGCGAAATTCTTCAAATAATGCGGACAACAATCCTTTTGTGAAAATATCTGCAAACTGATAACGAGAAGGCACATGAAGCACTCGAACTTGACCCGCAGCAACCAAATCACGAACAAAATGAATATCAATCTCAATGTGCTTGGTACGCTGATGCGGAACTGGATTGCCGGACAAATAAACAGCACTGACATTATCACAATAAACAAGCGTAGCGGAAAATAAAGGAGTATGCAACTCACGCAGTAAATTGCGTAACCAACAAGTCTCAGCAACAGCATTGGCAACACCACGATATTCCGCCTCTGTACTAGAACGAGAGAGCGTCGGCTGACGCTTAGAGGACCAAGAGAGTAAGTTGTTGCCAAGAAATACACAATAACCTGAAGTCGATCTCCGTGTAGTTGGGCAGCCAGCCCAATCCGCATCAGAATAGGCAACCAAATCTGTAGTAGATGAAGAGAATAATTGCAGGCCATAATCCAGAGTACCCTGAACATACCTCAAGATCCGTTTAAGAGCAGAGAAATGAGGCTCCCTAGGATCATGCATATAAAGACAGACCTGCTGAACTGCATAAGATATATCAGGTCTAGTAAATGTAAGATACTGAAGAGAACCCGCAAGGCTCCGATATAAAGTCGCATCAGAAACCGGATCACCATCAACCCCCAGTTTAGACTCAATAGAAACAGGAGTCCTACAAGGGTTACAATTAACCATATGTGCTCTCTCCAAAATCTCAATAGCATATTTCTTCTGAGATAAAAATAACCCTGAAGAATCACGTGTAACAGAGATACCCAAAAAATAATTAAGTGGACCCAGATCTGTCATAGCAAACTCCTGATGCAAGGAGCCAATAATCCGCTGCAACAAACTCTCAGAAGAAGCCGTGAGAACAATATCATCAACATATAACAACAAGTAAGCAGTATCAGGCCCCTGTCTGTAAATAAATAAAGATGAGTCACAACGACTATAAGAAAAGCCAATCCGTGTAATGTAAGATGCAAAACGCTTAAACCAAGCGCGTGGGGCCTGTTTAAGCCCGTAGAGAGACCTCTGTAACAAACACACATAATCAGGATGAACAGAATCCCGAAATCCGGGAGGCTGATGCATATACACTGTCTCCGAAAGATCACCATGTAAAAAAGCATTCTTAACATCGAGTTGATGAATCGGCCAATGTCGAGAAGCAGCTAAACTAAGAACAGTCCGAATGGTACCCGGTTTAACAACCGGACTAAAGGTCTCATCAACATCAACCCCCTTCTAACTGTGTACTACCATTTGCCACAAGACGAGCCTTGTAGCGACTAAGCGTGCCATCTGCCATATACTTGTGACGAAATAGCCACATACAACGCACAATATTGGTATCTGGTGGTCTAGGTACTAAAGTCCAAGTTTTGTTTTTAATAAGTGCATGATATTCATCACGCATAGCATTTTGCCAGTTCGGATCACTAAACGCATCACGATAAGATTTTGGTAAGGGTGAAACCGAAGACACATGTAAAGTGAGAAGCTCAGTGGGACGATTAGTCCCGACACGAAAACGAGTAACCATGGGGTGAACCGAAACCGGGTTCGGGTTTACAGGTGGATCAGGAATTATAATAGGTGATTGAGTCACATGTTCGTTTAGGGTTGCAGCTGATTGAGTCGGGGTAGGCGTGTGTTGTTGGGCCGTGGACGTGGATGGGGGCGGTAAGTGGGCTTGATTGTCGGTGGTTTGAACTTGGGCTGGTGTTAGTTGTTGAGGCGGGGTAGATAATTGGGCCATATCAGGGTGGTGCGGTATCGGTGTGTTATGAATTGGAGTGATGGGTTCAGGTGGGATGTGCACGGTAGGATTGGTGGGAATTGTTTGTGGCATAATATCGGGTATGTCATCTAAAAAGGTATAGGTGGGTGGTAAAGCGGGTTGAGACGAGCCATAAGGAAAGACAGTCTCATCAAATGTAACATGACGAGAAATGATGATCTTATTTGTTTTTAAATCAAGACACCGATACCCGCGATGATTGGAAGCTTGTCCTAAATAGATTGAAGGTGTAGCGCGTGGTTCAAGCTTGTGGTTGGTGTGAAGGTAAGGATAACACAAACACCCAAAGGTACGTAAAAGGCTATAGTCAGGGTTGGTTCCAAACAAGCGTGTGTAAGGTATTTCATTGTTAATGGCAGTAGAGGGTAAGAAGTTTAATAGGTGAGTGGCCACATTGAGGGCTTCTACCCAAAAAGTAGGGGGAAGGTTGGCTTGAAAAAGTAAGGTTCGAATGAGGTTATTGATAGTACGAACCATGCGTTCAGACTTGCCATTTTGTTGGGATGTTTTTGGACATGAAAAACGAAACTGAATGCCATTATCATCAAAAAGTTTATGAAGGTTATGGTTGTCGAATTCACCACCATGATCACACTGAAGTGAACGAATTTCACACTTGAATTGAGTACGAACGTAGGTACGAAACAATACAAACTTGGACAAAACATCAGATTTATTAAGCAAGGGATAAACCCAAATGAACTGCGAATAGTGATCTAAAAACAAAACATAGTATTTAAACCCTGAAAGACTCGGTATGGGTGACGTCCACACATCCGAGTGAATAATGTCAAAACAAGAAGTAACGACAGTATTAGAACGGACAAATGGAAGCCTCACGTGTTTGCCAAGCTGACAAGCATGACAAAGCACAGGAGGTTTCTCCTTATTGCACGAAATAAAATTATTGAAAACAAGACGACGTAGCACTTCACTTCCGGGATGACCAAGACGCTGGTGCCACGTATGCTGACTAACAAGGAAAACATGAGGAATCGGAGATGGAGGCGTGACCGGGTAAAGATCCCCAGTGCTATCACATCGGAGAAGCACCCGACGTGTCATGAAATCCTTAACCGAAAAGCCAAACGCATCAAATTCAATAGTGCAATTATTGTCACGAACAAACTGACGAACAAAAATAAGGTTTTTGACAATGTTTAGAGTAATAAGGACATTATTTAGGTGAAGAGATTTAAAGGGAGTTGGCAAAATACTATGGCCCGTATTAGTGACGGGTATAGAATGACCGTCACCAACCGAGATAGATGGATACATACACGTATTAAAAATTTTACTAAGACTATCAACTGAATTATTGAGATGAGAGGTCGCACCTGTATCCATATTCCAAGCACCAATGGTAGGATCTTGTGGAGTCATGGCACTAAAAACATGTGGTAATCCGGAAAGCTGTTGACCCGAAAATTGTTGACCCGGAACCTGTTGACCTGAAGCTTGCTGTCCCAATGAAAAAGACTGTTGTGCTGTGGCACTATTAAAAATAGATGGTGCCTGAAAAACGTTAAATCCTGATGGGCCTATCATGTGAGATATATTCATTTTCTCACACCAATCACTTTCAATATAACTGCTTCCCTTTATTATCTTTTTCTTTAAATCACTTTACTCAAACAAATACTTATCTCTTAGACATATCACTGGCACAAAATATATAATTGATATTCTCAATTAATGGAAACAAAAGTGGCAGACCAACAACTTTTCCTCTACCTTTAATTCTCTTTCTCACCTTTGCAAAAAAAACGTTATTCTAATTCATCAACTTGCACAACAGGAGATGGATACATCAAGCCCAGCTGTTATCGTGAACGTGAACGGTGCTTTTATGACAAGAAGAGTGAGGACAGTGACCGGCTATCACTTGAGCCAACAATCGACACCAAACAAAGAAACAAGAAGCGACGAGGGAACACAACTGATGTCGATCGAAAACCAAAGAACACATAAACGTGACCTAAGCACGTATATAAACACTCGTGACCTAAGCACGATGACCCCAAGACGATGACCTTGCACGTCTTGAAAAAGAAATAACCGTGTGACCTTAGCACACAAAATAAGAACGTTGGAGCAGTAAAGGTGACTTGTGATGTAGTTAGAGTTTGAGGATCGTGTAGCCGGCGGCTGAAGCGGCGGCTGAAGATTAAGCGGCGGAAGTTTAGGTTTAGGGTTAGGTAACTAGGATCTTAAGTCTCTGACACCATGTAAGATAATATATTTGAGATAGAGAGAATATTGATGTTGTATTGATTGAATCAGTGAATATTACATATAGATGATACATATAAATAGGGTAGCACAGAATGTTCTAGAGTTGGGCTTGAGCCCACCACTAATACAGTCTAACAAAATAATGTTGTGACAGTTATGAACACCAGTTGAGTGTGGTCCGACTTATTAGTTTCACTGTCATATAGTGAACATCACTCTCATTTTAATTCATTTGAGTTGAAAGACTTTTAAACTTTTAAATATTAGGGTGAAGGATGTGGTTAATTAACCTTGTACATCAACATTTTCGCTTTCTATAGATTTTTCAAAAAAGTTTTCATCACATTATCTTTCAACGTCTTAGGTTTTCCTTATTCTTTATCACTAAAAATATCCCCAACAACACATACACATACACACACAACACACATCCTAAAAAAAAAAAAAAAAAAAAAAAAAAAAAAAAAAAAAAAAAAAAAGGAAAAGTAACTAGAGACACTCTTTTGCGTTTGCCACTCGGCATGAACTTGTTACAAAAAGGAAAAAGTTAGCGGCAAGTGAAAGTGAGGGATGGTTTTTCTGTTGTTGCCGCTGAAGTGGTTGGTTTACCGCTGACAAAACCAAGCTCACACCATTCAGCCATAAGGCATTGTTTTTTCTAAAGTTACTTTATATAAAGATATCCAAACCAACAAGTTCCTAAGCAGGCGGTGAGTGGCGGCGATCAGGTGGTGCAATAGGGGTGGTCTCATCAGGCCGCACTCTAACAAGGGGTCTCTTTTTAACCTCCAAAGTATAATTTTTAAGCTTTGTATTGTATGATCAGTGCGTTTAAAATAAAGTCATACTAAAAACTGCATCACAAGTGTATGTCAGTATTTAGAGAATATGCTAAATGAATACCTGTCCACAATTAGTGCCCCTATTTTTAGTTATGGCACGGGGCTATCAAAATTCACCTGACGACCATATTCCTAGAAGCTACAATCGTTGTTTTAGACCTAAGCGACACAAAGTAGCTAGGAGATAGATATTAAATCTTCCTATCGCATCATTCATATGAGTATCTAACATTAATAGAGCCTCCAATCTTTTTTTTATTTTTTGGGTTTAAACCAAAGGTGAATGATAGTTTAATAGCTTTTAAATCAGCTTAAAATTTTAAATATTTATTGATATTTGCTTACTTTGTATTCTTGATTTTGTTTGACCATTTAATTTAATAGGTTAACATCTTTTGGAAATATTTTAGTTCTTACTTTTATATTCCCGTTTAACTTAAATCCTTATCTTCAAACAACAATTTAATTAAACCTCCTAACTTCAAATAAACACTTAGTAATTATAATAAAGAACTGATATCAAACCAACTCATGATTCAATTTGTGTTGCTCAAAAACTGTTTTTCTTACTTTTGGTTATTGTTATAATTTAAATCTATAAGGTTTAGAATTGCAAAAGATTATATAAATTGAACAAAAGACAAACATCCAGAAACAAAATAAGTACATCTTCTGATAGATTGAAAAATAAGAAGTAAAAGGTTATACCAAAGATTTGAATTTTTACATATTTATAATGAATGTCGAGAAAACTGTAATGCTTATGTAATTAGATAAAGTCAAAAATAAAAGTTTGTAATGAAGCGCTCTCATGCCTTGATATATTGGTTCTTCTTTTTCGCTCTAAATCAGTAAAAGCATAATAAGAAAAAATTGTTTATTTTAATTACACAAATCATAGAAGAAGTGTGTTACCGCAACAAAGTGTGGTCTTCCACTGTTGGGACCGAAGCTTCTCCTCTTTATCACACAAACACGCTAGAACTAGATGATGAACACACTCACAAGATCTTTTAGAACAATAAGAGTAGTATGGATCGTATGTTATAAGTTTTGGTCGAATGTTTATTAAGCTTCAATGAAAAGAAAATAAACAAAGGACAATGGGAAACACACACACTCTCTTACAAATAATGAGGTATCCACACTAGACAAAGTGAAGAGTGTGTGTGTTTATACGTACCACAGCCACATCAAATGGGTTTGATGGGCTTTGACTTGGACCATGTGTGGGCTAGTGTAAGTATTACACTTTTGCATTTAACTTACACTTAAAACTAATACCACTAGCCCACAATATTAACTACGTATTACATTAGACACTTAAGTTCCTAAAACAAATGACCATCACTTTTACAATTAACTAAATTAATTGCTAACAATTTCCCTCTAAGGGATGGTCATTTCAGTGATGCTCCAGTGATTGTTCTTTTGCCTTCAATGACTTGAACTTTGTGTGTCAATGTAATAAGTCTTCATTCAATGTTCTTTCATGCACTGTGATCTTCAAAGAATCGTCTCTTGGTCGTTCTTGCCTTGATCTACTTCTTCTGATCCACATGCGTCTTCATAGCAGATGATGATGGTAGATGGACTTTCGTCGGTACCTGCATAAGACAGTTAGCAATTGTTGGGAATTAAATATTCAAGAAGTTAAATATCGGGTTCTATTCAAAGAAATATTCTAAGTGTAATTTTGCTGCTAGTGCATTATGGTTCCTGCTGTTAATGTTGTTCCAGCTGCTAGAACATTTGATTCTGCTGCTAGCGATAAATGATTCTGCTGCTAGGCTTAGCATTCTGCTGCTGTTGATCCTGCTGCTAATGAAACTTGTTCCTGCTGCTAGCGATAACTCATTGCTGCTGATAGTGAACATTCTGCTGCTGAGTGGATAAGATTGAAAAGATATTTATTGTATTTTGGTCAACAATATACGGTAGATAATATCTTACCCCATGTGCTTAGTTAACAAGTTGTGTACACAGATACATGTTGTATTTTATGTACTGACACTCAAGATAAGTTAACCAAGTAAGTCGGCTAAGACTTTAAGCAATATTGTAATAGATCTCTTGGACTATAAAAGAGATCTTAGACTTGTGTTCTAGTGTGGTAGTCAAGTATCCATGCATATGTGTTATTGTAAGAACTCATAACTGTTAGATAAGAACAAACACAAGAATATCATAAGTTAGAAAAACTTAAGAGTCAAGGTTGTAACCCTAGTGATATTTCAAGATCACTCGTATTATTATCTTTAATAATATTGAATCGTTTGGTGATAATCTTCATGTGTTCATTGCTAACTAACAAACATAACAATTCCATTTCCATAACATACACAACCTTCTAAGTGTGGTTGAGTGAATTCCGCGCACTTAATCATATTAACACAACATATCATTACACATAAAGAACAAAAGGTTTAACCACCTTAACCGTGAGTCCAGGGTCCCGGAAAGTGGTATCAGAGCAAGGTTGATATTGTTGTTTTTAGAAGAAACATAAATGGATGTACAAGATGTTCAAACCAATGTTGCTGCAAAGTTGGCCATGATCAAACCGAATGAGTTTGAGTTATGGAGGATGAGAGTTGAGCAATATTTTATGGTTCAAGATTATGCTCTTTGGGATATAATTCAGTATGGTGATTCCTTCACTTTAGGCTATTCAGATGTTCTTGTTGAAGGGAAAACAGTTAGAAAAAGAAATACTGGACCAGTTTCTAATTATGAAAAGATACAAAAGAGAAATGATCAGAAAGCAAGAAACTTGTTGCTTATGACCATTCCTGGTGAGCAGATGCTATCTTTTAGCAAATATCTTGATGCAAAAACTCTTTTTGAAGAGATTTGTGCATGGTTTGGTGGTAATGAAACTACCAAAAAGACACAAAAGACATTGCTAAAGCAACAATTTGAAAACTTTACTGCTTTTAGTAATGAGTCTCTTGATAAGCTATTTTCAAGACTACACAAGCTTGTAAGTCAGTTAGCTGTGTTGGGTGTTGAGACAGAGAAGGAAGATCTCAACATGAAGTTCTTGAAAAGTCTACCTGATGAATTCCATACTCATGTTATTGTCTAGATGAACAAACCAGAAATTGAAACAATGAAACTTAATGATTTGTTCAACAACTTTAAAATTGTTGAACAAAGTCTAAAGAGGGGTGGAAACTATGGTGCTAGTTCTGGGAATGCTGCACTCTTATCAGTTCCTAGTGTTAGTCATTCAGAAGAGGTAGATGAAGTTGAAGGTGTTTCTAATGTTACTTATGGTGGTCCTTCTACTAGTTTACAAAAGGATATTGCTGGACTTGGAGATCCAACATTTTATGCCTTTATAACCAGTCAATCTAGTGGTTCTCCTCTAAATCATGAAGACCTTGAGCAGGTAGATGGTGATGATTTGGAAGAGATGGATATTAATTAGCAAGTTGCTTTACTTAGCATGAGGGCTAAGAAGTTTTGGCAGAAAACTGGAAAGCAAATTATCATAAATGGTAATGATACTGCTGGGTTTGATAAGAAGAAAGTGGAATGTTTTAACTGTCATAGGTTGGGACACTTTGCTAAAGAATGTAGAAGCCCAAGGAAGCAGGATAATAGGAACACATGGTATAAACAAGAGAGGAATAAAGAAGTACTGGTGGAAGAGCCAAAGGCTATGCTGGATATTAATGGTATTGGATATGATTGGAGCTCTATGGCTAATGAAGAGGATGCACCACCAAATGCTGCTCTTATGGCCAATGAATTTGCTCTAATGGCCTCTTCTGATTCAGAGGTAGATACCATTCCTACTTGTACTAATTCATTTCCTAATCTTAAAAATTATGAAGACATTAAAGAGAGATTTGATGCTTTTAGAGAAGAATTAATTGATGCCCTTCATAATTTAGCTAATCATAAGAGGTGTGTAGGAGTTTTAGAAAAACAGATCCAACATTTTAAAAAGAATGAATCTACGTTTACTGATGACTTAAATGCTTTAAAGAGAGGAATAGCATTTAGAGATGAATTACTTAATGATCAAAGTAAACGTTTATCTGAAGTCAAAAATGAAAAAGAAAATGTTAAGGTTACTATAGATACTTTAGCACATGCCTCAGAAGGAATGAATAAAATTTGGGAAGCTCAGGTAATTGATAAAGCTAATTCAGGTGTTGGTTACAAAACTGTCCCTCCACCATATAGAGGTGTTCCTTCACCTCCAGGTGTTGACCTAGCACATACAGGTTTAGCTGAGTTTCAAGAACCAATCATGGAATATGGTTCTAAGGCTAGTAAGAGTCTTAAGGTAGAAAAGATAAGTAAAAGTTTAGATAAAACTTTACTTTATCAGGACAATGTGTCCTTTGTTAAGAAAGGAGAAACTATAGTTGTTGAGGATTGCACAACTGATAGTGATGATGAAGAAGAACAGGTTATGTCTAAACCTGAAGTGGTTAAGAAAGTTGGAACAAGTGTTCCTAAGATAGTCAAACACAATACTGATAGGCCTAAGTCAAACATTAAGCATGTTACGCAACCAGTTAGATATTATGAACAATATAGAACCACCAACAAGCCCAGAGGTAACCAAAGGAATTGGAACAACCTCAAGTCTAACCAATTAGGTGATGACTTTGCTTTTTATAACAAAGCTTGTTACACATGTGGTAGTTTTGACCATCTTGCAGCTTTCTGCAACCAATGGGTATCTGGGTATGAAAACCATAGAGTAAACTACAAAAGGCAAACACCTAAATCTCACTTTCACTCTAGTTCTAAGAGAACAAACCCCAGAGTAGTCAAAAACAAGTCTGGCCCAAAATCTGATCCTGCTGCTAGACCAAGTGATCCTGCTGCTAGAAAATTTGTTCCTGCTGCTCAACCATTTATGACTATTAACCCAAAATCAACAGCTAAGGGTGCAAAAACATTTTTCAAACATGCACCAACAACTGTTCTAAGGCCCATTCAAACAAAAGCAGTGGTCCAAAAACAAGTTTGGAAACCAAAGGGTAGAATTGAAAAGTTAGCAGTTCCTGATGCTAAGCAATCAGTTTCTGCTGCTAAGGGAAACAGGGCAAATGTTGTTAAGGCCTCAACATGTTGGATTCTAAAATCCAATGTTGCATCAACTGTCCTTAAAAGATTGAATTACATTGATGCAAGAGGTAGATCCAAGTCAGTAATGGCTTGGATCCCCAAAAGAAACTAACACTCTTATTTGTGTGCAGGAACATTCAAATGATCAACAAGAAGATCAAGGATTCTCAGATAGTGGATGTTCAAGGCACATGACAGGCAACGTGTCTTATCTTTCAGATTTTCAATCATTCAATGGAGGATATGTTACCTTTGTAGGGGGTGTTCATCGCAAAATTTCTGGTAAAGGTACAATCAAAACCGGAAATTTAGATTTTGAAGATGTGTTCTATGTAAAAGAGCTAAATTACAATCTTTTTAGTGTTTCACAAATGTGTGACAAAAATAATAATGTTCTTTTCTGTGAGACTGAATGTCTTATACTTTCTCCTGATTTTAAGATGCCTGATGAAAGTCAAGTACTTCTTAGAATTCCTAGAAAGGGCAATATGTACAGTGTAGACATGAAGAACATTATTCCTAAAAAGAATTTAACTTGTCTTGTTGCAAAGGCCACATTGGATGAATCAATGAAATGGCATAGAAGGCTTGGTCATATTAACTACAAAACCATAAATAAAATTGTTAAGAATGGTTTGGTAAGAGGTTTACCTCACAAAAGATTTGAAAATGATCAAACATGCATTGCTTGTCTAAAAGACAAACAACACAAAGCCACTTATAAGCCCAAGATTTTTAACTCTATCAATCAGTCTTTGTTTATGCTTCATATGGACTTATTTGGACCTGTTTCAATAATGAGCATTATGCATAAGAGATATTGTCTAGTTATTACTGATGACTATAGTAGATTTACATGGGTTTTCTTTTTAGCCACTAAGGATGAGACATCAAGCATCCTTAAGGACTTCATTACACAAATAGAAAACCAAGTAAGCAAGAAAGTAAAAGTCATTAGATATGATAATGGGACAGAGTTTAAGAATAGAGTTATGGATGATTTCTGCAAACAAAAAGGTATTAGGAGAGAATTTAGTGTTGCTAGAACTCCACAACAGAATGGAGTAGCTGAAAGAAAGAATAGAACACTAATTGAAGCTGCTAGAACAATGTTAGCTGATTCTAAGCTACCAATAAATTTTTGGGCTGAGGCAGTCAACACTGCTTGTTATGTTCAAAATAGAGTTTTAGTTGTGCAGCCTCACAATAAGACATCATATGAACTTTTTAATCGTAGAACTCCTGCAATAGGATTTCTTAGACCTTTTGGATGTCATGTGACCATTCTCAATACCTTAGACCATTTAGGAAAATTCGATGGTAAAGCAGATGAAGGTTTCTTTGTTGGTTATTCTCTTAATAGCAAAGCTTTTAGAGTTTACAACACAAGAAAATAAATAGTAGAGGAAAACCTACATGTGGAGTTTTTAGAAAACAAATCCAATGTAGGAGGTCAAGGACCAAAATGGCTATTTGATCTAGAGTATCTTACCAATTCAATGAATTATGTGCCTTTTGTTGCAGAAACTAATGATTTTGTATGTTCTTATACAACAAATGAGGCAGAGTTAGAGAAAGATCAAAATGATGTGATAATGCCAATATGGTCAAGTACAATTGTGGAATCAACTTCGACAACTGATGAATCTTCTTCTAGCAAAGCTAAAGAAGGTGTTGAAGATGAAAGTAAAGAATATGGAACTCAGGAACAACAAAATGTTTCTGTTGGTAGTATTTCTGTTGCTGCTGGTAGTGTCTCTGTTTCTGCTGGTGATTCTGCTGCTAAGCTTACTGATTCTGCTGTTCGGCCAAATGACTCTGCTGCTGGCCCTTCAGAAACAAAAGATGCAGAATTCTCAGATAATGAGGTGGATTTCAACAATCTTCCAACAAATTATCAAGTTCCTTCCACTCCACAAACAAGAATTCACAAAGTCCACTCCCTGGAACATGTGATTGGAGATATACAGTCAGGTGTGAAGACAAGACATCAATTGATGACTTCAGATGCTTCAAAACAACATGAGCTTTCAAACTCTTACTTGTTTGTATGTTTTCTCTCACAAGCTGAACCAAAGACAATTCTTATCGCCCTAGATGATTCAAGATGGTTAGAGGCTATGCAAGAAGAGCTTCTTCAGTTCAAGATTCAAAAGGTTTGGGTGCTAGTTGATTTACCTACAGGTGTGAAGGTAATTGGCACTAGATGGGTTTTTAAGAACAAAAGGGATGAAAGGGGAATAGTGATTAAGAATAAAGCTAGATTAGTAGCTCAAGGGTACACACAAGAAGAAGGTATAGACTATGATGAGGTTTATGCTCCTGTAGCAAGGATTGAGGCAATTAGGCTTTTCTTAGCTTATGCTTCATTTTTAGGCTTTACAGTCTACCAAATGGATGTCAAGAGTGCATTTTTATATGGAACAATTGAAGAAGAGGTGTATGTTTCACAACCTCCAGGCTTCATTGACCCATTACATCCAAACAAAGTGTACAGAGTAGTGAAAGCTCTTTATGGCCTTCATCAGGCACCAAGAGCTTGGTATGCAACACTAGCTTCCTACTTATTAGAAAATGGATTTCAAAGAGGAAAGATTGATCAGACACTGTTCATCAAATAGCACAAGAAGGATCTTCTGTTAGTGCAGGTGTATGTGGATGACATTATCTTTGGATCTACTAGGAAGGAGATGTGTTTAGAATTTGAGAAGCTTATGAAAGATAAGTTTCAGATGAGTTCCATGGGGGAACTTACATTCTTTTTGGGTTTGCAAGTTAAGCAATCATCTGAAGGCATATTTATTAGTCAAGACAAATATGTTGCAGAGATACTTAGAAAATTTCAATTTGCTGATTCAAAAATAGCAAGCACACCAATGGACTCTGAGAAGCACCTTCTGATAGATGAAGATGGAGAGAGTGTAGATGTACACACTTACAGATCTATGATAGGTTCTTTGATGTACCTTACATCATCTAGACCTGATATCATGTTCCCTGTTTGTGTTTGTGCAAGATTTCAAGTAACTCCAAAAGTTTCTCATTTAACTGCAGTCAAGAGAATTTTTAGATACCTTAAAGGTCAACCAAGGTTGGGTATATGGTATTCTAGGGAATCTCCTTTTGACTTGGTAGCATATTCGGATAGTGATTATGCTGGTGCTAGCTTGGACAGAAAGTCAACAACTGGAGGATGTCAATTCCTTGGGTGTAGACTTGTCTCATGGCAGTGTAAGAAGCAAACAAGTGTGGCAAATTCAACAACTGAAGCTGAATATATAGCTGCTGCAAGTTGCTCTAGTCAAGTTCTATGGCTTCAAAACCAACTCCTTGATTATGGGTACAATTTCTTAAACATTGTTATTCATATTGATAATAGTAGTACAATTTGTATTATTAAAAATCCAGTGCAACATTCTAAAACAAAACACATTGAAATTAGACATCACTTTATAAGAGACTGCAATGAGAAAAAGTTAATTCAAGTTCTTAAAGTTGCTTCAGAAAACAACTTTGCAGATCTGCTAACAAAAGCTTTTGATGTTTCAAGGTTTCAGTACTTGGTAGCAAGTATTGGAATGCTTAATCTTTAAATTTTCAATATGATGTGTTTTTGTAAATAAATTTTTGTTGTTGCTGTGGTTTTATCTAAAACTGCTGTTATTACAAAAAGTTTGTGCTGCTAGTACAAATTTAAGATGTGTTATTCATACAGTTGGTCTTATGATTATTCTAATGCAAGACAAGTACTTTGTACTTTGTTCTTTTGGTTTTAGACTAACAATTTCAGGTATGAATATGTGAACACAAAGGATGTTTCAAGTGAAATGGAAGCAGCAAAATGATTATATTAGTTGCTACATAATAGGTTTATGATGGACTGAGTTTGGGAATTTAAAACTCCTTAAAACTACTTTCTTGAAACCTAGTTATGATATTTCACATTGAATTGATGACTTAGTTGATCAGATAGTAACTGATGCAACTCACTTTCTATCATTTTATACTTTTAAGTAAAAGTGAATCTAACACTTGTGTTAGAGGTAACAATTACTATGAGCTGGAAACCCTGTCAGGAAAGCTCTTTGAATGAGTTTATCTGCACACAGGCAGTTATTTATAACTGAAAAACATTGGTTCTCACACAACCAGAGGTTGCTTTAAACCGAAATTTTGATTAAGTGTCTGTTATACACTTGATCCCTTCAAAATGGTTGAAAGTAGTATGATTTTTCAATTCTAAAATCATGAACATACTACTAAGTCAAATAATTTCTTAAAAGGATTTTCAAGAGATTCAGAAAAACCATCCATTGATGGATCATGAATCAAAATGTCCACTGATTCACCTCTCATAGGAGTTAACACACCTAGAAGTGATGAGGGCAGTAACTTAAACTCTTAAGGAATTGATGGCTTCATGTACAATATTGTCTGACAACAAGTTCTATATAATGGATCAGATGATAAGGAAAGATATATTTTGGTACATAGTGAGATCTTCCAAACAAGGGGAGGAAATAAAAGTTATTTGTATCTCAG
Source organism: Artemisia tridentata subsp. tridentata (assembly GCA_021014915.2). Classification (NCBI taxonomy): domain Eukaryota; kingdom Viridiplantae; phylum Streptophyta; class Magnoliopsida; order Asterales; family Asteraceae; genus Artemisia; species Artemisia tridentata. The sequence continues at coordinate 93,118,949 of CP139507.1, read as the reverse complement.
GGGAGGTAACAATCTCAGGGGAGGAAATAATAGCCCAGAAAAGGAAGAAAACCTAATATATGGAAGGAGAAGACAAGAGCATACAAGATGATGAGGAGGTTGAAAATGACAAGAACATTCCAAAGGAGAAAGTTCTATCTAGATCAAACGAAGAAAAGTTTCAATTTCACTTCAAAGACATGCTGGTTAGATGATTTCACTTGTTGAAACAAGCATCCAAGATACACAGCATCATTGCCTCTTATAATTCCTCCATCAAAGGAAATTGCACCATCTTTTAGTCCAAGATTGGTTCAATGTGTTGATATTGTTAAAGTCAAAGAAGAACAAAGCAAATGAATTACTGAGAAGATATTTAATCTTGAAAGAACAGAAGTGTTTGAAAGATCTTCACAATCCATGATTTAATTCAGAAACATGTTTGAAATGGATTCACATGTTTAGGGGAGGATTGTTGGGAATTAAATATTCAAGAAGTTAAATATCGGGTTCTATTCAAAGAAATATTCTAAGTGTAATTCTGCTGCTAGTGCATTATGGTTCCTGCTGTTAATGTTTTTCCTGCTGCTAGAACATTTGATTCTGCTGCTAGCGATAAATGATTCTGCTGCTAGGCTTAGCATTCTGCTGCTGTTGATCCTGCTGCTAATGAAACTTGTTCCTGCTGCTAGCGATAACTCATTGCTGCTGATAGTGAACATTCTGCTGCTGAGTGGATAAGATTGAAAAGATATTTATTGTATTTTGGTCAACAATATACGGTAGATAATATCTTACCCCATGTGCTTAGTTAACAAGTTGTGTACACTGATACATGTTGTATCTTATGTACTGACACTTAAGATAAGTTAACCAAGTAAGTCGGCTAAGACTTTAAGCAATATTGTAATAGATCTCTTGGACTATAAAAGAGATCTTAGACTTGTGTTCTAGTGTGGTAGTCAAGTATCCATGCATATGTGTTATTGTAAGAACTCATAACTGTTAGATAAGAACAAACACAAGAATATCATAGGTTAGAAAAACTTAAGATTCAAGGTTGTAACCCTAGTGATATTTCAAGATCACTCGTATTATTATCTTTAATAATATTGAATCGTTTGGTGATAATCTTCATGTGTTCATTGCTAACTAACAAACATAACAATTCCATTTCCATAACATACATAACCTTCTAAGTGTGGTTGAGTGAATTCCGCGCACTTAATCATATTAACAGAACATATTATTACACACAAAGAACAAAAGGTTTAACCACCTTAACCGTGTGTTCAGGGTCCCGACAGCAATAAATCGTCCAGTGGCCATCATGTCGTGAGGCAAGATCCTTAGATCTCATTAAGACTCATACAACTTGTATCCTTTTGATGAACACAAGAGTATTTCATTGGAAGTGTTCCTAAGAGATCTTTTGATGAATCTCATGTCTCTAGACTCAATAATGTGTGTTTTGGTTTAAGTCGTTGGAGGCATGGAGCAGAGTGCCACCTTTTCAATATCAACACATCTCGGAGTGAGAGGCCGATAGATTATGTAGTGTTCTCTGTGAGAAATGAAACAAATATCTTTTAAGAGATATCTGAGTGGCTAGGAGTGGTGGTGCAATGCGTCACTGGGTCCATGACGTCTTGTCTTCAATATCAGTATCACCTTAGTGAGTACCGATAGCAGATGTATTGACCCGATTTCTGACCTAAGTTTTCATGGAGGGCTATTTCTTTTCACCCTTTCATTAAACTTTTCTTTTTAATTCTTCAACCCCTTCTTTCTCCTTTCTCATTTTGCTACTTTTTTCAATCTTACCTAAGGACTTCTAATTCTAAACTATTGGAATTGTCCTTGGGTAGATCCCTCCGGTTCTGGCGGATCATAGGACATAACCTAAACAAAATCACCTTATTACACCATGATTATTCTAGATTATCGGTCACATGCCATTAAACCTTGTGAAAATCTCTCAACGTGTTTATGAGAAAACACATTTTGTTAACACATTGAGAGTTTTGCATTTTTGAAACACTCCCCCTTCACATGTGCTCATGCATTTTTGAAATAAATTGCACATGTCGGGTAGAGTTCGCACATTTGAAATGATCGATTTTCAATGAACATGACCTTTGCGAGACACGCTTACATCACTAGTTAGACTAGCTTGAAATTATTACCCGTCCCGGTCATATTCAAAGATCATCTCTCGAATTGGTACATTCTACTCAGACAAGTCCTTTGCGAGAAACGCTTACATCACTGGTTAGACTAGCTTGAAATTATTACCCGTCCCGGACCAGTCTTTTCGATAACGGACATTTAGTTTCGTCAATTCGAGGGTTGTTCTGAGTCTTGAGATTCAAACCATGAAACTTTTTTTTATCACATTTTAATCACGTCCTCTCCCCCTTATATCTAATAAACACTTAATCTCCCCCTCAAAAATAGCATGAAGTGGTATTTTTGAAAACAGTTGATTAAAATGAAACTTTTTGTGGAGAGATGGACTGATTTTAGCATGAAATCGGAACATTTTTCTTTTTATTCTCCCCCTTAAACAGAGCATTTTATTAAACAATTGAGTTTAAAATCATTTAGGGGACTTGGAGGGAGTTGATGTGAGCACAAAATTTATAGAAAGATATTGAAAAATCTTTTTGAAACAATTTTGATTAAGTGCTCACTGGTTTAGCTTTTTGCCATTAACATTGCGAGTCCTGATCAGAAATAATCAGAAGTCATTCAATGTAGCGCGGGTTTCGTACTGAAATGCACGAAAGCCGTAATGAAGAAAAATTTGAGAAACGACATATTTTAGAAAAACATAAAAAAGGAACTCTCGCTCAAGCATCTGTACATGCCCGTATCATTGTTGAATAACATTTCTAGATACGTACAGAATATCGATTATACGAGAGACATGTCGTGAGAAGATTTTTTTTTTTTTTTTTTTTTTTTTTTTTTTTTTAGTTTTATATTTTTTATGTCTTTTGAAATTTTCTATTTTTATAGTATAGATTTTAACAAGTATGTATTAACAAAAATATTTACATGCGAAGCTTGTTGATATAAATCAAGAAGATTCGAGAAGACTTTCTAAAATCTTTTTTGAAGTGATAGCGGACTATAATATGCTTGGTCTTCGAGTGTTGCACTGGGTTGCACGAGATGGCTATGGCACTTTTTGAATCGCAATACAAAGGTATGCGGTTGAAAGAGAAACCATAATCTGTGAGTTGTGTCCTCATCCATAGAACTTGGGCACAACACACAGATAGAGACACATACTCGGCTTCTACCGTTGATAAAGCAGTGCAGTCTTGTTTCCTTGATGACCAGCCTACTAGCTTTTCTCCCAAAAATTGTGCTCCGCCTGATGTACTCATTGTTGTAACTTGGCAACCGGCATGGTCTGCATCTGAAAATGCTATCAGTGTAAACTCCGAATCCTTCGGATACCAAAGACCCATGTTAATGGTTCTTCGTAGGTACCGAAAGATCCGTTTAACCTCTTGGAGGTGAAGTTCGGTAGGCCTTGCCTGAAACCGTGCAAGTAAACAAACAGCAAAATGTAAATCTGGTCTACTAGCAGTTAAGTACATGAGAGACCCAATCATGCTCCGATATTTCTTCGGATCCATGGGTTTCCCATATAGGTCAGCGCCAATTTTGGGTGAGGTGACCATTGGAGTACCAACAGAGTCACAATTATCCATTCCATGTTTTTTCAAAATCTCAATTGTATATTTAGCCTGATTAAGAAAAATACCACGTGGGGATTGATGAATTTGTAAGCCTAAAAAGAATTTTAATTCACCCATCATGGACATTTCGAATTTGCTTTTCATGAGATTTTCAAAATGTTTTGAATGTTGCGGATTAGTGGACCCAAATATTATGTCGTCCACGTAAATTAAACAATCAAAATGTCATTTTTGTATTTTCTTGTAAACAAGGTTGGATCAATTGTTCCTTTGGTGAAATTATTTGACAACAAGAAAGATGATAACTCGTCATACCACGCCCGTGGGGCTTGTTTTAAACCATAGATTGCTTTCTTTAGCTTGTAGACGTATTCCAGATGATCTTTGTCAACGAAACGGTTTGGTTGACTCACGTACACTTCTTCTTTCAGAGTTCCATTCAAGAAAGCTGTCTTGATGTCCATCTGATATACTGTGATGTTCTTGTGAGCCGCATAAGCTATGAAAATCCTGACTGCTTCAAGCCTTGCAACTGGTGCGAATGACTCTTCAAAATCTATTCCTTCTTCTTGTCAGTATCCCTTTGCCACCAGACGATCTTTGTTGCGAATTACAGTAATTTCTTCATCCTTTTTGTTTTTCCATAACCACTTAAGATCAATGACGAGTTTGTCAATTGGTCTTGGAACTAAATCCCAGGTGTCATGGATTTGAAATTGAAGAAGTTGTTCCTGCATCGCTTCAATCCAGGCATTATCTGCCATTGCTTCCCGAATGTTCTTAGGTTCTATGAGACTGACTGAGCAGACATAGATGCACATGTCGCAATCGGTGTTTAGTTGTTTTCTCGTCTGAATTGGTCTTGAGGGTTCACCAATAACCTGTTCTATCGGATGGTCTTTTGTCCACTGTAGTGTTGAAGGGTACCTTGGAATGAATGAATGTGTGTTAGTCGGTTCATGTAATCTGGAAGATGATTCACCAGATTCCGTTCCAAACGGGTTTTCAAACACTTCTTCGTCTAACACAGCATTATTTTGTTCTTGCTCATCAATTCTTGGTAGAACAATTTCAATCACTGGAGATGGTCGAGTAAATGTAGATGATGTTGATGTTGAGGGAGTTGGTGCGCCAGCTTCGAATGTTGAGGATGCATCTGGATTTGGTGGTGGTGGTGGTGGTTGTTGATGTTGAGTGGGTGCAGCGGAATGTTGGTTAGATGCATTTTTCGAAGCGCCACCATAGTATTCATCATACATGAACTCGAAGAAATTATCCAGTTCCTGATTTGTAGGTTGTTCGTTAGGAATTGATTGAGCTCCTTGAGCTTCGTGTCCCGAACTGATATGTCCAGAAGTCATTGGGTTAAGCGCGGGTTCTAGAGCGAGTCTCTCAGAAGCCATTTGTGAAATTTCATCAAACTTCACATTCATCGTCTCCATGATCTTTTTCGTTCTCCTGTTATACACCCTGAATGCCCTCGAGTTTTTCGAATAACCAATGAAGATTCCAATATCGCCCTTAGCTTTCAACTTTCCCAGATCTTCTCTGTCATTTGTTGGATAACACAAAGCACCAAATACATGTAGGTAAGAGATATCGGGTTTTTGGTTGTTGACAAGTTCATATGGGGTTTTATTGAATCTTGGATGGATTAGGGATCGGTTTTGAGTAAAACAAGCAGTGGAGACAGCATCAGCCCATAGAAATAACGGTGCACTGGAATAAATCAGCATTGTGCGAGCAGCTTCCACAAGAGTTCTATTTCTTCTTTCAACTACCCCATTCTGCGGTGGAGTTCTGACAGCTGATGTATGGTGTGTAATACCAGTTTCTTCAAAGAATGTCCTTAACTCCTGTTTAACAAATTCCGTGCCATTGTCTGTTCTTACTATCCTAACTGGAGCTTGAAGAAGAACTTGAATATGCTTCAGAAAGGTGATGATGGTGCCTGGTGCTTCATCTTTTGATCTCAAAAACTTTACCCATGTATATCTTGAATAGTCATCAACAATTACAAGAATATACTTTTTCCCATTTATGCTTTGAACTCTCATTGGGCCACATAAGTCCATGTGCAACAAATGCAACCTATCAACCGAACTAGGTACGGGTTTAGGTTTATATGTTGCTTTTTTTCTCTTTCCTTGCTCACAGGATGGACATAGGTGTTCTTTGGTGTATTTAAACTTTGGGAGACCGGAGACGATGTTGTCTTTGGCAAGCTTGTTGATCGTGTCAAAGTTAAGATGGGACAAACGTCTATGCCACAACCAGGATTTTGTTTCGCCTGCCCTGGTCATGAGACAAATAGGTGATGAAGAAGCCATTTGGTTTATGTCAATTGCATAGAGATTGGTGCCACGATTCCCAATTAAGAGATCATTTCCAACCAAATTTCTAACAAAGCAAGTGTTTCTCCTAAAAGCAACCTCTAAATCTGCATTACAAAACTGTCCGACTGAGAACAGATTGTGTCCCAACCCTTCGACATAGTAAACCCGAGTGATCAAGTAATTTCCAAACCGTAGATCTCCATAACCCAGAATAGCTGCAACATGATCATTCCCAAAACGTACAGTCCCCATGAACTGCCACACAAAATTGATCAGCAGCTTCAGATTCCCGATCATGTGCTTGGAGCAACCCGAGTCGACGATCCAAAGACAAATTTCAATGACCTGCAAAGAATAGATGATTTTGTATATGGAAACCGTTTAACATTTGGTTCCAAGGGGTTAGAAGTAACAGGTGTAATACACTTAGAACTGGTTTCCTTAGATGCATTGGGAACTATTTCTAATGTGCCATTCTTAAGTGCAAACTTTCTACCCGTTGGTTTCCATTCACAAAACTTGGTGTGGTCCTTAGGCAATAGGCTGCTAGTGGTTTTCCTATCTTTTGCAATAAGTCTTCGAATATATCTAGACTTAGCCCTAGTTACTGAAGGAACCTTTTTCTGTTCAGGCATATCATTCACATTCACAGTGTCAGAAACAATATCATCACAAGCATTTAAAGACAAAGTTTTCTTTTGCATTAATCAAACAGATTCATTACATGCATTCAAAACACTGGTCTTTTCATTACATCCAGATGATATTTGTTTCTTTATGAAAGCTTTAAATTCCTAGGGTGTTCTTCTACTTTTTTTGCATGCACTCTCAGATACAGGCGAGACACTAGTTTTCTTGGTATTGCTCCTAGTCTTTCGTCTGCTCCTAGAGTTGCTTTCTAATCCTGTAGAAGGTAAGGCATACTCATTAGAATTTATGGGGTTGTCCTTAGATGTTGTTGTAGCATTCCTAGACTCTTTTGGATTATCTTTCTTACTTTTGTCTATCGCCCTATATGTTTTAGATGTAGAGGCAGACGCAGTAGTGGGACTAATCCTATAAAGGCCAGGCGCTATTACATTTGATGTTTGGACAACTGCTTTCTCTTTTTGTTTCTCATTAGGCAAGGGGGTTGATGGTGCAATACTCACCCTGCCCTTTTTGACTTGCAAGCTGAGACTTCAAAAAATCAATTTGACCTTGCATGTTTTTATAAGAGCGCTCATACGACAATTTGTCATACTTGCATTCTTCCTTTTTCGTATCAAGTTGTTTAAAATATGTAACATTTTGTTTTTCAATCTTGGCAAGTGCCGTTTCATATTTTACAACAATTTCGGAAGTCTCAGCTCGAAGTCTTTCATCATCCTCAACAGAATATGTTTGGTAAATAATAGACATAATGTCAGTCGATAGAGCTTCGAAGGAGAGAGAGTCATTTTGATGTTCCAAAATCTTTATTCGTTCCAAGTATTCATTTGCTTTCTTCACTAAGGATTTGTGATCCTTAACGAATTCTGCAGACTCTTTTAAAAGATTATTTTCCACATTTTGAACAACCGCATAGATTGCCGCAATATGTGGATTAATTTCTTTTTCAAAAATCTTTTTAATTTCATCCTGAACACCTGGAAACCATTCAAATTTTTGATTATTTGTTTTGGAAGCCACAATACTTTGAAGTGTTTCAATTCTCTGTTTAAGATCCACCAAATATAGTCTAGCTGCACTTGAATCATAAGTGTTTTTAGATGCCATTTGTTGAATGTTAGACAGATGTTTTGAGACAAATATTCGTTATGCGACAGCCACTGGTTTTTTAAAAAACATTGGTGACTCTTTTTGAACAAGATGAAAACCATAAAGTTTGTTAAGTTCATTATAGTCTATGGGCTTTATTTCTCTGTTCAATTGTCGCATTTCGATTCTACTCTCTTCGGAAAGCTTAATCGTCTCAACAGAATCATAACCCGCTCGAGGGCCATGGTTATCATTTATAAGCGTACCATCATATAAAACATTCTGGTTTTTCTGAGCCTTTTTGAGATTATAAGGGTTTTCACATCCAATTGCCATTTTCTTTAAAGTATGTAAAATCGGGTTTTTATCGTTTATTAACAAATTAATTGTTTGTGCAGAATGTCCCGTTTTTACAAATAAATCTTCCAACTTTGCAATGGTTTCCTTTTTGTCAGTAATCTCTTTAAGAAGATCCTTTTCACGTTTTGAAAACCTTTCATTCAACTCCTTCTTTTCTTTTTCAAGATTAGAATAAGTTGACTTATGTTTTGAAAGCTGGTTGGTTAGTTTAGAAATTTCTTTGTTAAGAGATTTGATTTGCAAATTCAAATTAACATCTAGAGTGTCAAATTTTATTTGCAAACGTTTCTCTCTTAACTCAGAATCTCTTAAGCTAACCTTGTTGGGTCTAAAATGCTGCTGATTCGAGAAAACATAACTCTGCTGGATAGTTATGTGACTCTGCTGTTTTGATAACTCTGCTGTTTGGGATAATAGGCATAGTGTAACTCTGTTGCTAGCTTACGAAGACTCTGCTGCTAGAAGAATTACTCTGCTGCTTATTAGATATGTATAGTATGTTAAGGATAAGTATAGAAAAGATACGTATGAATATTTTTCTTGTATAGGAAGTCTTGTAAACCGACTAGGACTCCTTACACTATAAAAGGAGGTTCTAGGGTTAGGGTTAGATATCGATTATCTTAGCATACGTATTATTGTTTACACTTCAAGGTTTCTTGTAACCCTATTGCTATTGAGCAATCGTATTAATATTGAAGTGTTGTTTGAGAATTTGTTTGTGTTTAATTCTTCTTAAGATCAAGTATTAGTTTCCGCATAATATTTGATATACAACTCAAGATCAGTTTCTATACCGATTACCTTAGATTTATCTAAAGTAATTAATAAGATCGTGAAGCTCAACTGGGATCAACAAGTGGTATCAGAGCTTGTGATCTAGAAACTGGTACCAAGAAGAATTTTAGAATACAAGATTTGCTAATCATCACAGTAAGCAATGGATTCCGACTCTACACACATGGTTACTGCATCAAGGGTTCCCATGCTCAAGACTGGAGAGTATGAGATCTGGAAGATGAGGATTCAACAATACATAAGAATGGTTGATTACTCACTTTGGGAAGTTATTATTCATGGCGACAGTGTGCAAACCAAGACTGCTACTGGATCAGTCTTGACTCTCAAGACAAGTGAGGAGAAAGCACAGAGAAGATTGGAGGTTAAGGCTCACAGTATTCTCATGATGGGAATACCTAATGATTATCAGTTGAGCTTTAATCATATTGAGTCTGCTAAGGAGTTATGGGAAGCAATCGAACTTCGATTTGGTGGGAATGAAGCTACAAAGAAATCAAGAAAGAATCTACTAAAGCATCAATTTGAAACTTTCACTGCTTTAAGTTCTGAGGACATTGAGGGAACTTATGATCGACTTCATAAGTTAACCAGTCAGATGGCTCTTTTGAAGATTGAGCCATCTCAAGAGGATGTCAATCTAAAGTTTCTGAGAAGTCTATCTTCTGAATGGAACACTCATACAGTGGTTTGGAGACATAAGGAAGATTTTGATACTATGACATTAGATGATCTGTATAACAACTTGAAGGTGTATGAATCTGAAGTTAAAGGATTGTCAAGCTCATCCTCTACCACAAATAATCTTGCTTTTGTTTCCTCAAGCAACAAGACTACTGGTAGACATCAAGAACAGCACTCTGCTGCTGGTGCTTTTGCTCCTGCTGTTGGCTCACATGTCTCTGCTGCTGACTCTTCTAACACCAACACTATCAGTGATGCTGCAATTTGTGCTTATTTGGCTGAACTTACTACAAGTACTTCAGTCATGCCTCAAGATCTGGATGAACTTGATCCTGATGATGTTGAGGAGATTGATATGCAATGGCAGTTTGCAATGCTTACTATGAGGGCAAGAAGGTTTCTTAAGCGAACTGGAAAAGAGATGAAGTTCAGAAGGAACAAGAGTGTGGGATTTGACAAGTCAAAGGCTGAATGTTTTAACTGCAGAAAGAAGGGACACTTTGCAAGAGAATGCAAAGCACCAAAAAGAAGTAATGAGAATTTCAAGAAGTCTGCTGATGAGGAGCCAAATTCTACTACTGCTATGGTATCATGTGATGGGTTAGGTGATTATGATTGGAGTGATCTTGCTGAGGATGGTCCAAATTGTGCATTGATAGCTGAAGAGGAATCTGAAGTGCAGCATTTTGCTCTCATGGCCTATTCTTCTTCTGGATCAGACTCTGAGGTATCCAATGAATCATCTTGTTCTTTTAAATCATGTTCTGATACAATTGAGATACTTAAATCTAGCAATGGAAACCTTAAGATGGAAAATGAAACACTTAAGCTAGATAATCTTAGTTATGCATATGGTTTAAAGAACTTAGAAGAGAAGCTAGAATTTTATAAAAAGGTTGAAATTGAATACCTTGATCAGATAACTATTTTGAAAAATGAAATTATCAAGAAAGATGATGAGATTAAGGTTCTTATGGAAAAAGTAGAAGAGGCTGAACAGGCTAGAGTTTCAGCTATTAGTGAGACTGAAAAACACATAGTTAGGGTTGAAAAACAACAATATGCCACTGATATTCTCAGTAAACCAATAGGTAGACACTTTGCAGAACCAGGAAGTGGTTTAGGATATAATGCTGTTGCTCACCCTACAAAACTTAGTGCCAATGCCCCTCCTACTAGGACACTAACTTTCATATCTGAGTCTGAGGTTAAACCTGTAGGTGAAACTAGTAAACTTGTAGTTGAAACTAGTGAAAAAGAAATAGAGTCACCTAAGGTTGATGTAAAGAAGTATGAACAAGCACCCTTGATTGAAGATTGGGTGTCTGACAGTGATGATGATGAAGTAGAATCTGATTCAACCTCTAAGAACAAAAGGGAAGAAATTCCTACTGTTGTTGAATCAAAAGTACCTAGGGCTAAAAAGGTTGAGTTTGTTAAGCCTAGGTTTGGTAAAGGTATCTCTAGGAAGATGGCTGAGTATGAAAACAAACCTAGAGTATATCCTAAAAGAACAAATAACTTGCCTAGGGGAAACCAGAGAAATTGGAACAACCTAGTTTCACACAAATTAGGTACTGATTTTCAATTACTTAAGAAGGCATGTTATTGCTGTGGTAGTTTTGAACATCTGCAAGATGAGTGCTATAAGAAACCAGCTTGGAACCAATACTCAAGGGTGAACCATAGAAACTTTGCTAGAAAGACTCACCCTCACCCCAAAAGAAACATGGTTCCTAGGGAAGTTTTGATGAGAGATGGTACTTCTAGAGTTATCTCTCCTATTGCACCAACAGTGCCCATAAAGAAGGATATAGTTGATTCTGCTGTTAAGGCAAACTCTGCTGTTAAGGCAGACTCTGCTGTTTTGCCTAAAGTTGTTACTGATACTGTTGTGGGCAATCATTTTTATGCTGTTAAAGCCTCAGCTTGCTGGGTCTGGAAACCAAAGGTTAAAGTTTTAGATCATGTTCTCAGACACAGCAGTGCACCAATGCAGTTGAAGAAATTTGACTACTTTGATGCACAAGGTAGATCCAAGTCAGTAATGGCTTGGGTCCCAAAGAGAAACTAATTCTCTTACTTTTTGTGCAGGGCAATCTACAAAAGGAGCTAAAGGATAAATGTATTTTTGATAGTGGATGCTCTTCACACATGACAGGAGACCAAAGCAATTTGGAGAATTTTGAAGCTTTGGATGGTGGATATGTTGCCTTTGGGAATGACCCTAAAGGAGGTAAAATTGTTGGTAAAGGCATGATCAGAACTGGAAAATTGGATTTTGAAAAAGTGTATTTGGTGAATGGTTTAAAGTTCAATCTTTTTAGTGTCTCACAAATGTGTGACAGAAAGAATTTTGTTCTTTTTACAGACACTGAATGTCTTGTCTTATCTCCCGACTTTAAGATACCTGATGATAAATTAGTACTTCTTAAAGTCCCTAGAAATGACAACATATACAGTGTGGACATAAAGAACATTATTCCCAAAAGAGATTTAACTTGTCTGTTTGCCAAAGCCACTATTGATGAATCCAAACTATGGCACAGAAGGCTTGGACATCTGAACTACAAGGCTATCAACAAGTTGGTGAAAGGGAACTTGGTCAGAGGATTACCTTCAAAGGTTTTTGAGAATCCTGAAGTATGTGTTGCTTGTCAAATGGGAAAGCAACATAGAGCATCTTGTAAGTCCAAATTGGTGAATTCTATAACTGAACCTTTGTTTATGTTACACATGGACCTATTTGGACCCACTTATGTGAATAGTTTGAACAAAAAGATGTATGGCTTAGTAGTCACTGATGATTTCAGTAGGTTTACTTGGGTATTCTTCTTAGCTACTAAGAATGAGACCCCTGGCATTCTTAAGGCTTTTATTACAAGGATAGAAAACCTATTTAATCACAAGGTTAAAATCATCAGATGTGACAATGGAACTGAATTTAAGAATCAAGTAATGAATCAGTTCTGTGAGGAAAAAGGGATAACTAGACAATTTAGTGTGGCTAGAACTCCTCAGCAAAATGGTGTGGCTGAGAGGAGAAATAGAACATTAATTGAGGCTGCTAGGACTATGTTGTCAGAGTCTAAGTTACCCACTATCTTTTGGGCTGAAGCAGTTAACACTGCTTGTTATGTGCAAAATAGAACTAAGATAGTTAAACCTCACAATAAGACCCCTTATGAGTTATTGCATGGTAGGAAACCTCTGATAGATTTCTTTAGACCATTTGGGTGTCCTGTCACTATCTTAAACACCATTGACCACTTAGGCAAGTTTAGTGAGAAAGCAGACATAGGTTACTTTGTTGGATACTCTACTGAAAGTAAGGCTTTTAGGGTTTTCAATCAAAGAACTGGGCATGTGGTGGAAAATTTGCATGTTAGAATTAGAGAAACCACACCTAATGTTGATGGAAAAGGTCCTGAGTGGATGTTTGATATTGATTCTTTAACCAAGAGTATGAATTATCAACCAGTCATTGCAGGTACTACTAACATGTCTGCAGGTACACAAACTAACCCCAATGCAGGTACACAAGCAAAGATGGATGGATCTGCAGAGGAGTTTGTTTTGATTGAAAGAAGCAAGTTTGATCAGTACTTCACTCCAACAGATAAAGAGGGAAAAAGTTCAGATGATGCTGCTGTTCATAAGGAAGTTCCAAAGGTTAATGTAGAAGGTGATGATGAACCTTCTCATGATGTCAAGAATGATGATAAGGAATGGAATACAGAGTCAGATGTTGCTGGGCAACAAGGAAATAAACATAGCAGCAGTTCTCTCAACTCTGCTGCCAAGCCAAAGCACTCTGCTGATAAGCCAAAGCACTCTGCTGTTAGGCCGAAACACTCTGCTGTTAGGTTTGGTAACTCTGCTGCTATGGACAAGGACTCTGCTGCTGATAAAGATGGTGATTCTTATGATGATTCTTCTGATGAGATGCCTGAATTAGAAGAAGTGTATGTGGATACTGATGATGAAGTTGTTGATGTTTTTGGTGCTGAAGCTGATTTATCAAATTTGGAGACTGATATACCTGTTAGTCCCACTCCAACAACCAGAGTCCACAGGAATCATCCAAAGGAGCAAATAATTGGTGATGTTCACTCTGCTGTTCAGACCAGAAGTAAATCAAAAGGGTTAAGTGATTTGCTTGATCAGGGATTATTTGCTCAAACACTCAAGAAGAGGAATAGCCACAAGGATTTACAAAATTGCATGTTTGCCTGTTTCTTATCTCAAGAAGAACCCAAGACCATTCACAAGGCTTTGAAGGATGAAAGTTGGGTTGAAGCTATGCAAGAGGAGTTGCTGCAGTTCAAGCTTCAGGAGGTCTGGACATTAGTTGATTTGCCTAATGGAAAAAGGGCAATTGGTACAAAATGGGTGTTCAGATGTAAAAGAGATGAAAGAGGTATTGTTATCCGAAACAAGGCTAGATTGGTGGCTCAGGGATACACTCAGGAAGAAGGAATAGACTATGATGAGGTATTTGCCCCAGTTGCAAGACTGGAGGCTATCAGACTTTTCTTGGCATATGCCTCATACAAGAATTTTCCTGTGTATCAAATGGATGTGAAAAGTGCTTTCTTGTATGGAAAGATACCTGAAGAGGTTTATGTGATGCAACCACCTGGGTTTGAAGATCCTAAGTATCCTGATAGGGTCTACAAGGTGAAGAAAGCACTGTATGGACTACATCAAGCTCCTAGAGCTTGGTATGACACCTTATCACAGTATTTGTTACACAATGGTTTTTGCAGAGGAACCATTGATAAAACATTGTTCATTAAGAAAGACAAAAAGGATATCCTACTTGTTCAGGTTTATGTAGATGATATTATTTTTGGGTCTACAAAGAAGGTGTTATGTGTAGGATTTGAGAAGCTTATGCACAGCAGGTTTGAGATGAGTTCTATGGGCGAACTGACTTTCTTTTTAGGGCTTCAAGTAAAGCAGAAGTCAGATGGGATTTTTATTAGCCAAGACAAGTATGTGGCTGATATGTTAAAGAAATTTGGTTTCAAAGATGTGAAGGCAGCAAAGACACCCATGGATAAAAACAAGCCTTTGCTCAAGGATGAAGATGGGGTAGAGGTTGATGTACATTTGTATAGATCAATGATTGGTTCATTGATGTATCTGACTGCTTCAAGGCCAGATATCATGTTTTCTGTGTGTGCTTGTGCTAGATTCCAAGTGTCCCCAAAAGTTTCACACTTGGAAGTAGTCAAAAGAATTTTTAGGTATCTAAAGGGTCAACCAAAATTGGGTCTTTGGTATCCTAATAATTCACCATTTGACTTGATAGCATACTCAGATAGTGACTATGCTGGAGCTACTTTGGATAGAAAGTCAACCACTGGAGGCTGTCAGTATCTTGGACATAGGCTGATCTCTTGGCAATGTAAGAAACAAACAGTGGTGGCAAATTCGACAACTAAAGCAGAGTATGTTGCTGCTTCTAGCTGCTGTAGACAAGTGCTCTGGATTCAGAACCAATTGCTGGATTATGGGTACAATTTTATGAACACAAAAATTTTCATTGACAACAACAGCACAATGTGTATTATCAAAAATCCTGTTTTTCATTCTAAAACAAAACACATAGAGATAAGACATCATTTTATTAGAGATTGTTATGAGAAAAAGCTAATTCAAGTGGTTAAAATACATACTGACAACAATGTTGCTGATTTGCTTACCAAAAGTTTTGATGTAAGTAGATTTCAATTTTTAGTTGCTAGTATTGGCATGATAAATCTTTAATCTTTAACCATCTTATCTCTGTATGTTTTTGTAAAGTTTTGTAAGGATTTGTGCTGTTTGCTAAGTCAAAATTTGCTGTTTGTTAAGATGGTTTGCTGTTTAGTTGTCTGCTGTTCTGCTGTTCTGCTACTCTGCTGCTATTATGGCATATTCTTGCTTGTGTTTGTTGTTTGCTACTAACCTTTTGCAGATACATATACATACACAATCAAGTAAAGCATGAAAAGAGGAAGTTCATTGATCAAAAGGCATAAGTACATCATATAGTTTCCTTACATTCATGCTATTCAAAAGAAAGATCAAAAGATAACAAGATACAAAGATCCAAAACCTAAATCCTAGCAAAGTCAGGCATGACCTTGCTACGAGGTCCCCTAGTGCCCATGGCTTCAAACACCCTTGGACAGGGGAGAGCAAGTACTACTGGTCGTGGTGGTGGACTCTGCTGTTGGCTTGTTGAGGGAGCTGATTTCTTCTGCTGCTTCTTCTTCTTTGGAACAGGGGGTTTCTGCTCAACCGTACTTGGCTTTGGATGAGGCAGGTGGACACTCTTCGCAAAGGTGGCGGCGGCATTCTCCATTTGTTTTTGCAGCTCAGCGGTCAAAGGATGCTGTGGAGGATCGATTTTTGTTCTTTTATCATCATCAGAATCTTCGAAGGAGGATGGTGTTGATGGAAGTGGATCGGAATATTCCTCTTCGACAACCGCTTTGCCTTTTGGTTTTGCTGAAGATGAACTTGGGAGATAACCTTGAGGAAAGTAACTTGCCCATCCCTCTGAATCGTCTGATGATGAATCCGATGATATGTTGATGATTGGAGCTTTTGATGAACTCATGATTTGTTGATTTTGAGTTAGGGTTTGTGAATTGGGATTTGCTTAAAGAGTTTAAGGGATTTTTGGACTTCAATGAGGGGTTGGTATGGTATTTAAGGAAGTGATTTTGATTATATTAGGAATGTTGACTTTTGGTCAACACTATCTCAACTCTGCTGATGAGTTTGAAAGTTGAAGGGTCAAATTGAAACTTTTGGCGCGTTCTTAAACCTAATTAGATCAAAACGGTCTCATAAACCAATTTGATCTCATTATCCTTTAATTGCTCAAAACTACATTTGATTCTCACCCAAGAACATCAATTCATATCATTTCACCCAAAACCCCCAATTCAAATGGCGCGAAGAACGTTTCCGGATGAACATAATCAAATTGCCTTTCTGAGTAAGGTCTCTGCTGCTGCGGGATTTCAAGAGGTTATCAGATGAAGGATTTCAAAGGAAAGTCAGATTACTTAATTGAAAAGGAATTTTATGAAACTTATGCTAAGTTAAATCCAAGAAAAGTTTCTGAGAAGAAGAGAAATCTAGAAGTTATGGGATCTGACAATATGAAAGCATCTGGGAGTGGAAGTGTTTCAAAACCCATAGTATCTGATGTTGAAAAGGAGAAAGAAATTGTTGTTGATGCTGAAGTTATGACTGAATCCTCTGCTGGTACAAAGAGATATAGGAGGAAAGTAAAGCAGGTGGGTAGGAAGAAGAGAAGAACACAGTCAGTAGTGATGAGTGATTCGGATAAAGAGGAGAAAGAGAGTAGTGATTCAGAGAAAGAAGAAGTGACTGCAGATGATATGCAAGGGATTATGCATCTCACAGTTCATGAACCTCAAGAAGAGCCTGAGTTGCTTAATGAAGTTCCTTTATCAGTAAAATATCCAATCATTTCCTATTCACATGATGTTTTAGCTGATAGTCAAGTATGCTGGGTGATTAAGAGATCCAATGGTTCAAGTGTGGGATATATTAGTTTTTCTCAGATGTTGCACTACATGGATAGGGATGATATTACTCAACTCTGGAATCTTTATAAGATGAATTATGGTGATACTAGACCAGAGGTGGTGTATGAGAGACTAAATTATTACTACTTGAAGAACATGTTTGAACCAGATGAGAGAAGTATTGAATGGAAGAAGTTACTAAGCTCCACAGTTCAGAAATGGTATTTATATCAATCTTGTGGGGTTCATCTCTTATCATGCATAGGTGTGACTGTGTATATGCTTGTGGAGAAGGATTATGTCATCAACAACAGTACATCTATTCTGTATCAAATGTTGCAGCCTGGTAAGTTGACATTACAAAGACCATTTGATGTAGATAATCAAGCATTTGAACTAATTGAGAAATATAAAAAGTTGCTGGAATCAAAGGTGTCAAAACAGTAAGGTGTTTGGAAGCATCCTCTTGGTGACTATCTGGATTTAAGGAAACTTGATGATTTTTGAAGAAAAATATCAAGTTTAGGGGAGGATTGTTGGGTCTAAAATGCTGCTGATTCGAGAAAACATAACTCTGCTGGATAGTTATGTGACTCTGCTATTTTGATAACTCTGCTGTTTGGGATAATAGGCATAGTGTAACTCTGTTGCTAGCTTACGAAGACTCTGCTGCTAGAAGAATTACTCTGCTGCTTATTAGATATGTATAGTATGTTAAGGATAAGTATAGAAAAGATACGTATGAATATTTTTCTTGTATAGGAAGTCTTGTAAACCGACTAGGACTCCTTACGCTATAAAAGGAGGTTCTAGGGTTAGGGTTAGATATCGATTATCTTAGCATACGTATTATTGTTTACACTTCAAGGTTTCTTGTAACCCTATTGCTATTGAGCAATCGTATTAATATTGAAGTGTTGTTTGAGAATTTGTTTGTGTTTAATTCTTCTTAAGATCAAGTATTAGTTTCCGCATAATATTTGATATACAACTCAAGATCAGTTTCTATACCGATTACCTTAGATTTATCTAAAGTAATTAATAAGATCGTGAAGCTCAACTGGGATCAACAAACCTCAAGTTCAGACTGACGTTTGTTGTGAAAATCAAAAGCTTTTTCATTATCCTTATAACTCTTAAGCTCAGCGGTCAATTTGTCATTCGCGGCCTTAACATCGCGATTAATCTTTTTGACCTTTTCTATTTCCATGCTATAATTTTGCAATAATGATTCAAACATAGCACGTGTTTCCTCATCATTATCAGTATGCTGTGACTTGAGTTCTTCATTAGGATCCATATCTGGAGTTACCAAATTAGTATTGCTACAACTTGGTTCGTCCATGTATGTATCATAAATGAGATTAGGAGTCGCAGGATGCGGTTCATTTTGAGGTGACATATCAAACATTTCATTATTGTGACATGTAGCATATGGTTGTACCTCAGAAACCGCATTTGTGTTAAAAGAAGGAGGTGCTTCTGAATCCATGTCGTACTTTGCCACCTGGAGATTTTCCATAAAAATGCAGTTTGCATCGATGTCCCCTTGATCTTCAGAATTATCCATAATAGCCATGAATTCATTCTCTTCTGCACTCAACTGAAGCCCAGCCGTTTCCTTCTGTGCCAACATTAATGTTTTCTGCAAATACGCTGGATCCCTCTTATTCGGCTTGTTGGGACAGTTCCTAGCCATGTGACCAATACCCTGACAGTTGAAGCACTTCATCACATTACCCTGATTCATATTCCTAGCTCCCTGAGCAGCAACATTCCCAAACTGATTCCCAGCATTCTGACCCCTTTGATTACCAACAGCTATACCCATCTGATTCCCTGCAAACTGACCCATCTGATTACTAACATACTGTCCTGCATTCTGATTACCCATCTGATATCTTGGAGCATATCGCTGCTGATTCCCATATCCCCAAACCATCTGTCCTTGCTGACCCATGTTGAAACTCGGCTGTGCAATTTGCTTGTTGCGAGTGTTCGATGAGATTCGTTGATTGTTGTTGGTGGGTGTGGAGTAGCGTCCTTGGAATGCTTTTGATAGGTAAGCAAAAGCTTGAGTCAAAGCATCAGTTGACTCATCCTGATCATGTTGATCTGGGTGTTGCGGGTATTGTTGTTGTGGGATTACATGTTGTTGTTGTGGGTAGAACGGTGTTTAAGGATTGTATTGTTGTTGTCTGAATTGTTGGGATGAAGATGATGAAGGTTGTGCATTTACTGTTGCAGGTGTAGGTGATTGGACTATGAGTGCAAGAGGATCTTGTTGTTTTGCTTGTTTCTCTTTTCTGACTTCATTTGCCTCTGATTGGTTTTGTTTTAGGAAGTCATAGAGCTGATCATAGTTTACATCATGAAGATTCTTAGTTTGGTTGACAATAGTGACATATCGTCCCCATTCTTCTGGAAGGTTGTTGATGAACTTGATATTTTGAACAATTTGTTTAGGTGCCAAATTGTTTCTGATCAACTCATTCATTAGAGTACAAAACCGTGTGTAGTAAGATTCAATCTGTTCAGCTGGTGTGGATGTGAACTTCTCCCATTCAGTCAGAAGCTTGTTTTCCTGTCTTGTTTGCCAATTTCTGTACCATAGCAAAGCCGTCTAACTCGATCCCACATTTCATATGCAGTTTAACAACTATATACAGCACAAAATATTTCTTGTGGTAAACCGAGTTGGATTAGATGCATTGCCAAGTCATCAGCTTCAATTTGCTCTCAATTTTCTGGAGTATAATCCTTTTCTTCTTGGATTTTGTAAGTTGGTGCAACGGGAGGTGTTGCAGTTGGATTTCTAGCTGTTGCTTCAATCTCACGAGGCTTGAATGGACCTTCCTCTATGGATTTGATCAAGAGTCTACCTTGTCCTTGAGGCTTGGTTTTCATGTATCTTTTCATACGACTTGTAACCCTTGACTTTCCTTTGGAGGATGAACCGAACCACACTATATCACACAAACATATACACGATGACACTCACAAACACATTAAGAACAATAAGAGTAGATGTGTATCTTATGGTTATATTTGCTAGTCGAATGATTATATTCAAGTGAAGAAGATAATACAAGGACTAGAGAGAAACTACACACACACACATACACACTCTTTTACATATGAGATAAAGTGAGGCACACTTGGAGCAGAGTGTGTGTGCGTGGTTATATATTACACAGCCAACCAAAATGGGCTTTGGTGGGCTTTAGATATGGACCTAATGTGGGCTTAATGTTTGCACTATACATATACTTAATTTTACAAACAATACTAATGCTATAAGCCCACTAAACTTAATACATATTATAAATGACATTTAGTTCAAGCTAACAATGACCATCACTTCCTAAATAGCATCTAAATAAATGCTAACAATCTCCCGCTAAGGGATGGTCATTTCAATGATGCTCCCGTGATTGGTCTTTTGCATTTGACGTCTTGAACTTCGTACGTCAATGTATAATATTCTTCATTCAATGTTCTTTCATGCGTTGTGATCTTCAAAGAATCGTCTTCTGGTCTTTCTTGCCTTGATTTACATCTTCTGTCCAGATGCGTCGTCGTTGTAGATGATGATGGTGGATGAACTTTCGTCGGTACCTGCATAAGACAGTTAGCAATAAATCGTCCAACGGCCATCATGTCGTGAGGCAAGATCCTTAGATCTCATTAAGACTCATACATCTTGTATCCTTTTGATGAACACAAGTGTATTGCATTGGAAGTGTTCCTAAGAGATCTTTGATGAATCTCGTGTCTCTAGACTCAATAATGTGCATTTTGGTTTAAGTCGTCGGAGGCATGGAGCAGAGTGCCACTTTTTCAATATCAATACATCTCGGAGTGAGAGGTCGATAGATTATGTAGTGTTCTCTGTGAGAAATGAAACAAATATCTTTTGAGAGATATCTGAGTGGATAGGAGGGGTGGTGCAATGCGTCACTGGGTCCATGATGTCTTGTCTTCAATATCAGTATCACCTTAGTGAGTACCGATAGCAGATGTATTGACTCGGTTTCTGACCTAAGTTTTCATGGAGGGCTATTTCTTTTCACCCTTTCATTAAACTTTTCGTTTTAATTCTTCAACCCTTTCTTTCTCCTTTCTCATTTTGCTACTTTTTTCAATCTTACCTAAGGACTTCTAATTCTAAACTATTGGAATTGTCCTTGGGTAGATCCCTCCGGTTCTGGCGGATCATAGGACATAACCTAAACATAATCACCTTATTACACCATGATTATTCTAGATTATCGGTCACATGCCATTAAACCTTGTGAAAATCTCTCAACGTGTTTATGAGAAAACACATTTTGTTAACACATTGAGAGTTTTGCATTTTTGAAACACTCCCCCTTCACATGTGCTCATGCATTTTTGAAATAAATTGCACATGTCGGGTAGAGTTCGCACATTTGAAATGATCGATTTTCAATGAACATGACCTTCGCGAGACACGCTTACATCACTAGTTAGACTAGCTTGAAATTATTACCCGTCCCGGTCATATTCAAAGATCATCTCTCAAATTGGTACATTCTACTCAGACAAGTCCTTTGCGAGACACGCTTACATCACTGGAAAACCAGCTTGAAATTATTACCCGTCCAGGACAAGTCTTTTCGATAACGGACAGTTAGTTTCGTCAATTCGAGGGTTGTTCTGAGTCTTGAGATTCAAACCATGAAACTTTTAGATCACATTTTAATCACGTCCTCTCCCCCATATATTTAAACACTTAATCTCCCCCTCAAAAATAGCATGAAGTGGTATTTTTGAAAACAGTTGATTAAAATGAAACTTTTTGAGGAGAGACGGACTGATTTTAGCACGAAAATGGAACATTTTTCTTTTTATACTCCCCCTTAATCAGAGCATTTTATTAAACAATTGAGTTTAAAAGCATTTAAGGGTCTTCGAGGGAGTCATTGTGAGCACAAAATTTATAGAAATACTTTGAAAAATCTTTTTGAAACAATTTTGTTGGGAATTAAATATTCTGAAGTTAGAGTATTAGAATTTACTCTAAGTCGAAGGTACTGCTAGTTCATGATCAAGGTACTGCTAGTTCAAGTAGAAGGTACTGCTAGTTGTATATGGTACTTCTGATCAGTGAGTCATAAAGCTACTTCAAGGATAAGATCGAAAAGATATTTATTGTATTTTGGTCAAACATATACGGTAGATAATATCTTACTCCATGTGCTTAGTTAACAAGTTCTATACATAGATACATGTTGTATCTTATGTACTGACACACAATAAGCATAAGTTAACCAAGTAAGTCGACCAAGACTTTAAGCAATTTGTAAAGATCTTTTGCAACTATAAAAGAGATCTTAGACTAGTGATTATGTACGTGTGAAAAATATAAGTGAATATCTGTTAAGACATAGAACAAACAAAAATCACAAGTTGTAACATAAGATTCAAGGTTTTGTAACCCTAGTGATAAACCTAAGATCACTCGTATTATTTTGAATAATATTGAATCGTTTAGTGAAAAACTTTCTTTGTTCATTGTTAATTAACAAACATAATTCTTCCATTTCCATAACACACATAACCTTCTAAGTGTGGTTAAGTAAATTCCGCGTGCTTAATCATATTAACTCAATATATCACATACACAAAGACACAAGGTTTAACCACCTTAACCGTGTATCACAGGTCCTCTCAAATTTTGATTAAGTACTCACGGGTTTAGCTTTTTGCCATTAACATTGCGAGTTCTGATCGGAAATAATCAGAAGTCATCAATGTGGCCTTTAGTATGAAATCTTTTCGAGTTGGAGTACTCGGGCAACGAAAAAAGATTTCACAATAAAGCACGGGTTCCGTACTGAAATATAAGAAAGCCTTAATGAAGAAAAATTTAGAGAAACGACATGTTTTTGTAAAACTTAAAAAAGAACTCTCGCTCAAGCATCTGTACATGCCCGTATCATTGTTGAATGACATTTCTAGATACGTACAGAATATCGATTATACGAGAGACATGTCGTGAGAAGAATATTTTTGGTTTTTGAGTTTTATATTTTTTATGTCTTTATTGAAATTTTCTATTTTTATATTTTTGAACAAGTATATATTTACAAAAATATTTACATGCGAAGCTTGTTGATATAAATAAAGAAGATTCGAGAAGACTTTCTAACTCTTCGGGAGTTAGGCTTCGCATTCCAATTCGACGAACTAAGTTTTCAAACCGCTCTTTTGGGAGGGCCTTAGTAAATAGATCGGCGAGTTGATATTCAGTCTTCACGAAAAACAATTCAACAGTACCCTCTTCAACGTGCTCTTTTATGAAGTGATAGCGGACTCTAATATGCTTGGTCTTCGAGTGTTGCACTGGGTTGCACGAGATGGCTATGGCACTTTTTGAATCGCAATACAAAGGTATGCGGTTGAAAGAGAAACCATAATCTGTGAGCTGTGTCCTCATCCATTGAACTTGGGCAAAACACGCAGATAGAGACACATACTTGGCTTCTGCTGTTGATAGAGCAGTGCAGTCTTGTTTCCTTGATGACCATCCTACAAGCTTTTCTCCCAGAAATTGCGCTCCGCCTGATGTACTCTGTGTTGTAACTTGGCAACCGGCATGGTCTGCATCTGAAAATGCTATTAGTGTAAACTCCGAATCCTTCGGATACCAAAGTCCCATGTTAATGGTTCTTTGAAGGTATCGAAAGATCCGTTTAACCTCTTGGAGGTGAAGTTTGGTAGGCCTTGCCTGAAACCGTGCAAGTAAGCAAACAGCAAAATGAATATCTGGTCGGCTTGCAGTTAGGTACATGAGAGAACCAATCATGCTCCGATATTTCTTCGGATCCAAGGGTTTCCCATATAGGTCAGCGCCAATTTTTGGTGAAGTGACCATTGGAGTACCAATAGAGTCACAATTGTCCATTCCATGTTTTTTCAAAATCTCAATTGTGTATTTAGCCTCATTAAGAAAAATTCCACGTGAGGATTGATGAATTTGTAAGCCTAAAAAGAATTTTAATTCACCCATCATGGACAATTCAAATTTACTTTTCATGAGATTTTCAAAATGTTTTGAATGTTCCGAATTAGTGGACCAAAATATTGTGTCGTCCACATAAATCTGAACAATCAAAAAGTCATTTTTGTATTTTCTTGTAAACAAGGTTGGATCAATTGTTCCTTTGGTGAAATAATTTGACAACAAGAAAAATGATAACTCGTCATACCACGCCCGTGGGGCTTGTTTCAAACCATAGATTGCTTTCTTTAGCTTGTAGACGTATTCCGGATGATCTTTGTCAACGAAACCGTCTGGCTGACTCACGTACACTTCTTCCTTCAGAGTTTCATTCAAGAATGCCGTCTTGATGTCCATCTGATAAACTGTGATGTTCTTGTGAGCTGCATAAGCTAAGAAAATCCTGACTGCTTCAAGCCTTGCAACTGGTGCGAATGACTCTTCAAAATCAATCCCTTCTTCTTGTATCCCTTTGCCACCAGACGAGCTTTGTTGCGAATTACAGTCATTTCTTCATCCTTTTTGTTTTTCCATAACCATTTCAGATCAATGACTAGTTTGTCAATTGGTCTTGGAACTAAATCCCAGGTGTCATGGATTTGAAATTGAAGAAGTTCTTCCTGCATCGCTTCAATCGAGGCATTATCTGCCATTGCTTCCCGAATGTTCTTAGGTTCTTTGAGACTGACTGAGCAGACATAGATGCACATGTCGCAATCGGTGTTAAGTTGTTTTCTCGTCTGAATTGGTCTTGAGGGTTCACCAATAACCTGTTCAATCGGATGGTCTTTTGTCCACTGTAGTGTTGAAGGGTACCTTGGACTGAACAAATGTGTGTTAGTCGGTTCATGTAATCTGGAAGATGATTCACCAGATTCCTTTCCAAATGGGTTTTCAAACACTTCTTCGTCTAACACAGCATTATTTTGTTCTTGCTCATCAATTCTTGGTAGAACAATTTCAAATACTGGAGATAGTCGAGTAAATGTAGATGATGTTGATGTTGAGGGAGTTGGTGCGCTAGCTTCGAATGTTGTGGATGCATCTGGATTTGGTGGTGGTGGTGGTTGTTGATGTTGAGTGGGTGTAGCGGAATGTTGGTTTGATGCATTTTTCGAAGCGCCACCATAGTATTCATCGTACATAAACTTGAAGAAATTATCCAGTTCTTGAGTTGTGGGTTGTTCGTCATGAATTGATTGAGCTCCTTGAGGTGCGAGTCCCGAACTGATATGTCCGGAAGTCATCGGGTTAAGCGCGGGTTCTAGAGCGAGTCTCTCAGAAGCCATTTGTGAAATTTCATCAAATTTCACATTCATCGTCTCCATGATCTTTTTCGTTCTCCTGTTATACACCCTGAATGCCCTCGAGTTTTCCGAATAACCAATGAAGATGCCAATATCACCCTTAGCCTTCAACTTTCCCAGATCTTCCCTGTCATTTGTTGGATAACATAAAGCACCAAATGCATGAAGATAAGAAATATCCGGTTTTCAGTTGTTGATAAGTTCATATGGGGTTTTATTGAATCTTGGATGGATTAGGGATCGGTTTTGAGTGAAACAAGCAGTAGTTACAGCATCAGCCCATAAGAATAACGGAGCACTGGAATAAATCAGCATTATGCGAGCAGCTTCCACAAGAGTTCTGTTTCTTCTTTCAACTACTCCATTCTGCTATGGAGTTCTGACTGCTGATGTCTGGTGTGTAATGCCAGCTTCTTCAAAGAATATTCTTAACTCCTGATTTACAAATTCCGTGCCATTGTCCGTTCTTACTATCCTAACTGGAGCTTGAATTAGAACTTGAATCCGTTTCAGAAAGGTGATGATGGTGCCTGGAGCTTCGTCTTTTGATCTCAAAAACTTTACCCATGTATTTCTTGAATAGTCGTCAACAATTACAAGAATATACTTTTTCCCATTTATGCTTTGAACTCTCATTGGGCCACATAAGTCCATATGCAACAAATGCAACCTATCATCCGAACTAGGTATGGGTTTAGGTTTGAATGTCGCTCTTTTGCTCTTTCCTTGCTCACATGATGGACATAAGTGTTCTTTGGTGTATTTGAATTTAGGTACGGGCTAGCTTGTTGATTGTGTCAAAGTTCAGATGGGACAAACGTCTATGCCACAACCAGGATTTTGTTTCACCTGCCCTGGTCATGAGACATATAGGAGATGAAGAGGCCATTTGGTTTATGTCAAATGCATAAAGATTGGTGCCACGATTCCCAATTAAGAGATCATTCCCCACCAAATTTCTAACAAAGCAAGTGTTTCTCCTAAACGCAACCTCTAAATCTGCATCACAAAACTGCCCGACTGAGAACAGATTGTGTCCCAACCCTTCGACATAGTAAACCCGAGTGATGAAGTAGTTTCCAAACCGAAGATCTCCATAACCCAGAATAGCTGCAACATGATCATTCCCAAACCGTACAGTCCCCATGAACTGCCACACAAAATTGATCAGCAGCTTCAGATTCCCGATCATGTGCTTGGAGCAACACGAGTCGACGATCCAAAGACAAATTTAAATGACCTGCAAAGAACAGAGGATTTTGTGTATGGAAACCGTTTAACATTTGGTTCCAGTGGGTTAGATGAAGCAGGTGAATTACACTTAGAACTGGTTTCCTTAGATGCATTGGGAACAATATCTAATGTGCCATTCTTAAGTACAAACTTTCTACCCGTTGGTTTCCATGCACAAAACTTAATGTGATCCTTAGGCAATAGGCTGCTAGTTGTTTTCCTAGCTTTTGCAATAAGTCTTTGAATATATCTAGACTTAGCCCTAGTAAATGAAGGATTCTTTTTCTGTTCAGGCATATCATTCTTTTTCACATCATTAGAAACATTATCATCACAAGCATTTTTAGACAAAGATTTCTTTTGCATTAAACAATCAGAATCATTACATGCATTAACATTACAACTATATGATACATGTTTCTTCTTGGAAAGCGGTAAATTCCTAGGGTGTTCTTCTACTTTCTTGCATGCACTCTCAGAAACAGGCGAGACACTAGGTTTTTTGTTATTGCTCCTAGATTGTCTTTTGCTCCTAGAGTTGCTTTCTAATCCTGTAGAAGGTAAGGCACACTCATTAGAATTTTTGTTGTTGTCCTGAGATGTTGTTGATGTAGCATTCTTAGACTCATTTGGATTATCTTTCTTACTTTTGTCTATCGCCCTATATGTTTTAGATGTAGAGGCAGACGCAGTAGTTGGACTAATCCTATAAAGGCCAGGTGCTATTACTTTTGATGTTTGGACAACTGATTTCTCTTTTTGTTTCTCATTAGGCAAGGAGGTTGATGGTGCAATACCCGTAGTTTCCTCACCCTTCCCTTTTTGACTTTCAAGCTGAGATTTCAAAAGATTAATTTGTTTTTGCATGTTGTGGTAAGAACGCTCATACTACAATTTGTCATACTTGCATTCTTCCTTTTTCTGATCAAGTTGTTTAAAATGTGTGACATTTTGTTTTTCAACCTTGGCAAGTGCCTTTTCATATTTTACAACAATTTCGAAAGTCTCAGCTCGAAGTCGTTCATCATCCTCAACAGAATATGTTTGGTAAATAATAGACATGATATCAGTCGATAGAGCTTCGAAGGAGAGAGAGTCATTTTGTTTTTCCAAAATCCTTATGCGTTCCAAGTATTCATTAGCTTCCTTCACTAAGGATTTGTGGTCCTTAACGAATTCTACTAACTCTTTCAAAAGATTGTGTTCCACATTTTGAACAACCGCATAGATTGCAGCAATATGTGGATTAATGTCATTTTCAAACATCGTTTTTAGTTCAGAAAGAAAACTTGAAAACTAGTCTTTGTTGTTACTGTTTGTTTTGGATGTCACAATACTTTGAAGTGTTTCAATTCTCTGTTTAAGATCAACCAAATATAGTCTAGCTGCACTTATTTCACAAGTGTTTTTAGATGCTATTTGTTCGATGTTAGACAGATGTTTTGAGACAAATATTCGTTTTGCGACAGCCACTGGTTGTTTAAAAAACATTGGTGACTCTTTTAGAACAAGTTGAACCCCTGAAAGTTTGTTAAGTTCATTATAGTCTATGGGTTTTATTTCTCTGTTCAATTGTCGCATTTTGATTCTACTCTCTTCGGAAAGCTTAATCGTCTCAACAGAATCATAACCCGGTGGGGGATCATGCACATCATTTATAAGAGTACCATCATATAACACATTCTGTTCTTTCTGAGCTTTCTTGAGATAATAAGGATTTACATAACCGATAGCCACTTTCTTCATTGTATGTAAAATCGGGTTTTTATCGTTTATTAACAAATTAATTGTTTGTGCAGAATGTCCCATTTTTACAATTAAATCTTCCAACTTTGCAATGGTTTCTTTTTTGTCAGTAATCTCTTTAAGAAGATCCTTTTCACGTTTTGAAAACCTTTCATTCAACTCCTTCTTTTCTTTTTCAAGATTGGAATAAGTTGAATTTTGTGTTGAAAGCTGGTTGGTTAGTTCAGAAATATCTTTGTTAAGAGATTTGATTTGCAAATTCAAATTAACATCGAGAGTGTCAAATTTTATTTGCAAACTTTTCTCTCTTACCTCAGAATCTCCTAAACTAACTTCAAGTTCTGACTGTTGCTTGTTATTAAAATCAAAAGCTCTTGCATTTTCCTTATAACTCTCAAGCTCAGTGGTCAAGATTGCATTCGCGGCCTTAACATCGCGATTAATCTTTTTGACCTTTTCTATTTCCATACTACAATTTTGCAATAATGATTCAAACATAGCACGTGTTTCCTCATCATTATCAGTATGCTGTGACTCAAATTCTTCATTAGGATCCATATCTGGAGTTACCAAATTAGTATTACTACAACTTGGTTCATCCATATATGTATCATAAATGAGATTAGGAGTCTCAGGATACTGTTCATTTTGAGGTGACATATCAAACATTTCATTATTGTGACATATAGCATATGGTTGTACCTCATAAACCGCATTTGTGTTGAAAGCAGGAGGTGCTTCCGAATCCGTGTCGTACTTTGCCTCCTGGAGATTTGCCATAAAAATGCAGTTTGCATCGATGTCCTCTTGATCTTCATAATTATCCATAATAGCCATGAAGTCATTCTCTTCTGCACTCAACTGAAGCCCAGCCGTTTCCTTCTGTGGCAACATTAATGCTTTCTGCAAATACGCTGGATCCCTCTTATTCGGCTTGTTGGGACAGTTCCTAGCCATGTGACCAATACCCTGACAATTGAAGTGTCACACCCCCAAAATTGGGTCCAGCGAAAGCATACATGCTACTGGGGTGTAACTCAATTGGTATCACAACACAAGTACAGAGAACGGTTTTTACCTCAATCATTTATATTAAAATTGTTTAACAAAATTGTTGAATTTACATTTATAAAAGTAGTGCGGAAATAGGCCCTTAAGTAAGTTAAACGGTCCCCAAATGAATATCAGAGTCTCCTATGACCTTGCCATGCCCTGCCAAAAGCCTCCTGTAGCGTGCTATTGCTTAATACCTGAAAATACATGCTAAAAGTGTCAACACGAGGTTGGTGAGTTCATAGAGATTAGCGAAAAATGAAATGCGTTTGAATAAAGATTTCCCAGCAAAGGCATTATAAATCCACCCAGTTCCAAGCCCCGCCCATACAAGACTTGCAACCTATGTGTTTACAACCCACTGCCAAATATGATTTGGTTTAAGTGAACGTCAAATGATTTATGTACTACAAAATGTAATATTAAGTGTGACAATGTCGCTGTATAATGATAAGTGTGATAATGTCTCCATATAACTAAATCTAACAATGTCGCCATATAAATAAACCTGACAATGTCGCCATGACAATTTCGTCATAAGATAAACTCTGACAATGTCGCCATATAAATAAACCTGACAATGTCGCCATGACAATGTCGTCATAAGATAAACTCTGACAATGTCGCCATATAATCTAATCTAGCAGTGTCGCCATGACAATGTCGCCATATATATATCTCTGACAATGTCGTCATATAACTAAAATGATACAAAATTAACAGTCCATAACATAGGCAATATGAAATAGCTTAATGTACTAATGTCCATAATGAAATGATCGAGGGTGAAAAATGTAAACACAAAATACTTCCGAGCAACGACTCAAGTATTTTAACCAATCAATAATGTTTGAAAGACAACTCACGTCTCAAGCAAAACAAGCATGGAGTTTAAATGTAAAACGAGCATAGAGTTTAATGAAAAACGAGCATGTATTCTCCCCCAAAACAGTTACAAAACAAGTAAAAGGAGGGGCTATGAAACTCACCTGATGCGATAGCAACAATGGAAATAATGAATATGCTGAAATGAGGCACGATCTCTAACCGCAACCTAATATGAATGATAGGATCTAATGTAAGCAATGAAATGATGCTACACATGCAAATACGTATGTTAACGATACCACTCGTTACTTTTGAAAATAACGTTCATCGTCGAAAAATACATTTTTGGCGTCTCGTTAAGTTAATAAACTCTTTTTGTGTAAATATGTTGAAATGGTACTCCACGATCCTCATTTGGTGTTTTATGGTCAAATATAATGTTTTCGACGTAAAAATAACACTTTTCACAACTTGAAAATGTGCCCAAAAGGCCTCGCAAAACTTGTCGCGAAATGGTGTACTGTAAGTGTTAGGACATAAGCTCGGTATTTTTGAAAACCTTGTAACGATGTCTAGAAGTTGTGTCATTTAACTTTCGACCATACGGGTCTCGATCAATGAGAAAAATGGCTCCCAATATAGTGTATTGCCAAAAACTGTTTTTAACTTGGTAATATTTCTTATTAGAAAGCTGATGGAATTTTAGTGAAATTGCCGGACTTTAAACACGTATATCTTTGTCGTTATGAGCTCGTTTTCTATGTTCTTTATATCCACGTGTTCGTATTAACATGAACTAACATTATTTCAGTAATTTGGGTCGTCTAGATCACGTCTAACGCCTCGTTTTGTCCTTTGATGTTCGGCAAACAGCAAGCTTATTTTTCAGGAAATAGTTTTCGTCGTCTAACTTCGAAAAATCATATCTCCTTCGTTATAAGTCGGTTTTTAGTGATTCTCGCGGCCACGGTTTCGTTTTTGAATGTATTTTCTAAATATGAATGCCAAAATGACTCCATGTTTACTGAAATTTCCAGATTTCCCATTTTTGGACAGTAGCATTTTATACTTGTTAAAAACATATTTCCTTGGTTCTAAACTCGATCATACCACCTCAAATCAACTCCACAAGTTCGCAAATCTTACCATACACCTCTCAAGGTGTCATGGGGTCCTAACCATCATTAATTATAGTGGATCTCATGAGGATGGTGATAAAACTTATAGATCTAGGGTTTATGATAAAAATAATTAAAGTGGTATAGATAACTTGTATATTTGCATGATCAATCACTAAAATAACTTGAAAATACTTAACCACATGGATCAAATGAAAGTATAACATGATCAAAATGGGTTCTTGAACTTACTTGAATTGTTGGAGTATTTTGGATGAAAAAGAACTAATAATCTTGGAGTTTTTAGTTCAAAACTCTAACAAGGATTATAAAAGGGACTTGTTTATCACTTGATCTTGAAAATTTGATGGATTCTTCTTGTTCTTGATATGATGGCCGAACCATATAAAGGGTGGAAGAGTTGAGAGAGTTTTGATGTGTTATCTTGTTACTTGTATGTGAAAAATGAAATATTGAAAGTATTATAACTAATAGCATTTATGTTAGTCAAGCAAATCAAGTATCACATGGACCTTAGGGGCTAGAGGGGGGCGGCAAAAAGGGAAGAAAAATGAGGGAAACATGGACAATTAATATTGTTGTCTATATGTTGCAAGTATTTGTTTGGTTAAGTATACATTGGGTGTTACCGGGTACCGAGTTAACTAGAAATAAGTCGTGACGAGGTAAAATAAAATACGACGAAGTTGTAAAAATTGTAAAATCATATTCCTTGCAAGAATCGGGTGTTAGAATGATTATCGGATTGAAATATTGCAAACCGACGGAGTTATAATCTCCTAACGGAAAATATAGCATTTGATTTAACAACACCAGGTAAAGTAATAATATAATCTTTATATCATTATAATTAGTACGAAAATATATTAGGATCATTTTCGGGAGTATTGGGTATAATGTTAGTAGTAATGACTGAGTGGTAACGTTAATTAAATAAATAACCATACGTAAATTGAAATAATGCATGTCCGTGCATGAACTAATGTACTGATGATGTTACTGATGTTATGCAGACTCCTCTAGTCTACATGATGTGTCCTTCCTGACAATGCATGAATTCGCAGCTAAACCACTCTGGTTACGCGAATTTGGATACCCGTAAATCTAGTTTACGAGATGATGAATGATGACAATGAATAGTGATTTTTCTCCAGAGATGAATAGTATTTCGTGAATAATAAAATTTTTGACTACTTCTTGAAATCCCAAACTGACTCCGAAAATGATGAATAGTGAAATGTGAATAGTAACCGATAAATAGTAAATGATGAATAGTAATTTCCTGAGATGAATAGTGACATTTTAAAGCTTGGAAAAGGGCCTGAAATTACCGGTTGTGACATACTCCACCCGTTAAAGGAATTCAGTCCCTGAATTTAGTTAATGTTGGCCTCTGGAGTGGAATCGGTGAAGAGATGTAGATATTGGAGTCACATTGCGGTGATAAAAGATAAAACATCCATTAGATAGGGGATTCGTAATAGTACATGAAGTTCATACGATAGAACTTAAAGTGAAACACAATAGGAATACAACACTAGAGAGTTTAGGTTTTCGTTTATTTTTAAGGCAGAGGTTCTTGGTTCTTGAACATTGTTGTCGTCCTCCACGTTGTTGATATGCTGACAATTCCCTCCTTTGATGACCTAGGCTCTACCATGAGCTATTCCGCCTTGGTTCCCATTCCCTTGATTTCCTTGTTTTGGACATTCATTCCTGTAATGTCCTATCTCTCTACAGCCAAAACATGTCACTGGAGGTTTCTGATTTCCGGCAATGATTGGAAACTGGCATTCCCTAGTCGCATGACCAATCTTCTTACAGTTGCCACATGGGTTAAGACAATGTCCAGGGTTATGATGATGTTGAAACTTGTTGCATTTGGGTAGGGTACCTTGGTAACCTTTCTTTTCAGCTGAACCTGCAGCATAGGCCTTGGCGACTTCTTGCCTCTTTGGTTGTGGTTGAGTAGCATCGCCACTCTGATTGTTGTCCCAACTCCTCTTGTTGTTGTTGTTATGATCATTGTTGTTGACAATGGTTCCATTCTTTATCACCTGAGCCATAAGCTTTTGAGATATCCTGATAGCTTCGTCTAGAGTTTGTGTGTCAAAAGAAATCACATCTCCACGGATGCTGTGAGGTAGTCCACAAATGAAATTTTCTAGCAGCTTCTCATTATCGGGAACCATAGTTGGACATAACACAGCCAACTCCTGAAACCTCCTGATATATGCCTCGATATCATTACCTGCTGTCACTTGCTCATAAAACTCTGTTTCCAACTTCTTTATTTCAGTGCGTGGACAGAACTTCTTAGTCAGCAACTTCTTGAATTCATCCCACGTAAGCTTGTGAGCATTTTCCATTCCCATGGGTTTTGCATACGAATTCCGCCATGACATAGCTTCCCCAACGAGTGTACTGGTAGCAAACTTTACCTTGTCCTCCTATGGACATTTGCATAAAAGAAATACAAATTCTGTCTTTTCAAACCAACGAATCATAGCAATGGCTCCTTCAGTGCCTTTGAATTTTTCGGGATCACCACTTTTAAAGTCCTTGTACGTACATTTACGCCCATTAGTACCATTAGCAGTTGTTCCTGCAGCTTCTGCGGTTTCTGCCTGTGAAGCGGCTTCAGCAGCGGCTGCAGCTACGGCAGCCCTTTCAGTCATTAGTGCTGCCTTTATACTGTCAGCAACCAGCTTTCTGATCTGAGCGGGCGTCATAGTAGTAGTAACTCTCTTGGGTGGCATGATTCTTCAAAACAGGAAAAGAAGAGCGAAACGTAAATAAGGCGTTTCCTAAATGTAGATGCTCTGGAGTGGCTTGTCATACAATGAAAATTGGAAGTTGCATTATGACTATATGGCTTGCTTCTAGACGGTGGTTCACGAGGTGATGTTGAGGTGAATATTCTTGCAACGATTGAATGTACACATATGAATGAAACCTTTAGAAATCAAGTAGGAATGCAACCCGGACATAATTCTATTATAACTATTCCCAATATTGCAAAATTCATCTCTGAGTCGGGCATAGGTGGTCAGCCTATGTCCCACTGTCCCGGGCCGAATATAGATGACCAGTCTATATCCCACCGAGGTTCAATGAATTTTGAAATACTCAGCTCAGTTATACTAATACTATGTCCTTCACATTTGAAATGACATTCTGAAAGACTACAGCAAGTGACCAAACTCGAGGTCGAATGATAAAACTACACAAGGAAAAGGCGTAACGCTGAGACGTATATGATATGTGAGCATGCTTATATGGAAGAAAATTATAGTAATCAATGAGAATAAGCAAGTACAAATGATTTGAAAATAAGACACAAATCTTATTAAATATGTCAGCAACAAACCACAAATGAGGCATCAGCTTGGCAGGCAGGCACGTGGCGGTCATAGGGTTAAGTTTTGGTGAAAGTAGCTATACTCTAGGTTTTAAAATCACCCAGTTCTCTATAGCCAAGGCTCTGATACCAATCTGTCACACCCCCAAAATCGGGTCCAGCGGAAGCATACATGCCACTGGGGTGTAACTCAATTGGTATAACAACACAAGTACAGAGAACGGTTTTCACCTCAATCATTTAGATTAAAATTGTTTAACAAAAGTGTTGAATTTACATTTATAAAAGTAGTGCGGAAATAGGCCCTTAAGTAAGTTAAACGGTCCCCAAATGAATATCAGAGTCTCCTATGACCATGCCATGCCCTGCCAAAAGCCTCCTGTAGCGTGCTGTTGCTTAATACCTGAAAATACATGCTAAAAGTGTCAACACGAGGTTGGTGAGTTCGTAGAGATTAGTGAAAAATGAAATGCGTTTGAATAAATATTTCCCAGCAAAGGCGTTATAAATCCACCCAGTTCCAAGCCCCGCCCATACAAGACTTGCAACCTGTGTGTTTACAACCCACTGCCAAATATGATTTGGTTTAAGTGAACGTCAAATGATTTGTGGACCACAAAATGTAATGTTAAGTGTGACAATGTCGCTGTATAAAGATAAGTGTGATAATGTCTCCATATAACTAAATCTAACAATGTCTCCATATAAATAAATCTAACAATGTCGCCATATAAATAAAGCTGACAATGTCGCCATGACAATGTCGTCATAAGATAAACTCTGACAATGTCGCTATATAATCTAATCTAGCAGTGTCGCCATGACAATGTCACCATATATATATCTCTGACAATGTCGTCATATAACTAAAATGATACAAAATTAACAGTCCATAACATAGGCAATATGAAATAGCTTAATGTACTAGTGTCCATAATGAAATGATCAAGGGTGAAAAATGTAAACACAAAATATTTCCGAGCAACGACTCAAGTATTTTAACCAATCAATAATGTTTGAAAGACAACTCACGTCTCAAGCAAAACAAGCATGGAGTTTAAATGTAAAACGAGCATAGAGTTTAATGAAAAACGAGCATGTATTCTCCCCCAAAATAGTTACAAAACAAGTTAAAGGAGGAGCTATGAAACTCACCTGATGCGATAGCAACGATGGAAATAATGAATATGCTGAAATGAGGCACGATCTCTAACCGCAACCTAATATGAATGATAGGATCTAATGTAAACAATGAAATGATTGTAGGATTCTACGAAAAACCCTTGTAGTTAATCTCAATGATTAGTGATAACCTTATATTGTCATTTAATAAAGCCCATTTTTGCTGGGAAATTTAAACTTTTCTATTATCATTTATTAATATCGCCGTGCATTCTATATATATATATAAACATTATATACATCGAACTTGGGATAATAATTCCCTCGCGGCAACACATTTTCACGATCAACGACAAGAGACGATAATCACGATAAAATTTAACATATCTACTATAATAATACATTTAGCACAAAACCATTTACACAAAATACACTTAACTAAAATTTATTTTACACCTAATACACTTAACTAAATAAACACCTCAATAATCCTATGTTGCAACTAACCGGGCCTTAATATTTCGGCCCATCAAAAACCCCACAGCCCATCACCACCACACGACTCCAAGACCCATTCTAAACCCATGCACCTCTTCTTGTTATTTTATGTGTATTCGAAACTGCCACCCCCTCCAAAACAGCCCTTGTGCTCCAATGTATTAAACACGAAATAGGAATATTTTCGCATCATTTCGACCACCACCTACTAGACAATTAATGCAATAACATTCAGATTTAGATAGCGAGTATTACAAGGATATTCAAAAGTAAACTGATTGTCCCATATTTACTCAAATCGTATAACTAAAAACCACAAAACACAACCACTTCAAAGTACGTCTTTTCCTACAACTGTCTAGCGATCATGATAACATATTATGATGTTGAGAAATCTGTTAGGACTACAACAAGAGTTGTGGCTCGCTAAAAACTATATTACATCCATTTATAAATACAAACCGAACACATGTATAATACTTAAACAAGACACATTGTACCTACCCTCTCACATACATTCCCAAGATTTTAGAATAGCAGAGAAGCAATCTCAAATGACCTTTCATTCACTGACCACTAATAGTAAGGACAAAGGAGCAAATAATTGAGAATTTCAATCATTGAGTAGGACACGTAGCATCAACAACTCTCTATAAAAACTACCCTAGCCACACTTCTCTACCATGCAATCTCTAACCACATATCACTACCTTTCACCTCACCAATGCCCTACCAAATCTAAACTACCTTTCTGTCTCAAATTTGGAAACAACCGAACCAAGGAAAGCTATACGCGGGTTGCTAGCGACTGGAAGTATTTCTTGTGTTCTATTCGACCTTCATTGCTTCTCCACCACCTTTAAGAGGTGCCGTAAGTATCCTGTAACCCTCTTGCTTTCTATTTCCATGAACACGCTTCACTCATGCATAGTTCATTTCCATTCGAAAGTGTAACACTTCTATATTTTGAGCACACAGTAAGTTAGTGTAAACCATATGTAAAATGTCGAACTCACTATGTGAAGTTTTAACAATCACACACACCACTCTCATAATAGTTATCATACATGCATCATTTAAATATTTTAACCAAGCGTATAAATATCACTATGTAGTTTACATGCATTTATTTGGCATAACCTTCATGAGGTGACGAACCTCCATGTTGGGGGGTTTAGAAGTCATCACTCACACCTCTCACACCAGTCACACATTTACATTCCATTTCGTGCCCCATTCGAACATGTATCAACTCATACTCACACGTATAAACATGAGAGAAACATTTAGATATATTTTAAATGTTTTGTATACGTAAAACAGCCATATCCCACTCCCCACTCACATTAAAAATCCATTCATGCATCATTCGAACCTCACATAATCTTTAAACCTCTCACGAAAACACTTAAAACTGGGAGAATACTTAGATTTATTTTAATCATTTTGGTACACAAAACAGGCCCAAGCCGCCGGATAAACGACTCAAAAACTCACGAATTAACTTCATTACTATATCTTATTTTTATACGACTCAGTACACAACCCAAGAAACTAAATTTTTTGTACAAACATCATGTAAAAATAATCGTGATTCAACCCTTTAAAACAGCCTACGCAAGCCACAGAAACCATATTTGAAAACAAACAAAAATAATCAAAGTATTTGAAACTGGAAAAATCACCTCGATATGACCAACTCTTGACCTGTTTACTTCGAATTTATGAAAGTAACACATATATATTTTTACTCCTCTCGAAAGTACACCTGGAAAACTACATTTTTCGTGTTTCAACTTCGACCTTATAAGTCCCTTTACACGTTCGAATTAAAGCAATTCATATAATACTCGCTAGCCAAAACTTTAAATTCCAAAAATTCAATATTGACTTATTCGGTTAGTCTTATTTAGAGTCCAATAAGAGTTTGCAATAGGTAAGCCCAACAGGCCCATGTAATACGTTTTCAGAATCAGAAAAATAGCCCAAGTTTAAGCCCAAAACAGTTTACATGCCCCCGCCTCTAGATTTCTTAATGGGCCACTTAAGTAATTCGTTAAAGGCCCATTTACATTTGAAATAAGCAAATAATCGAATAAGCAGTTAAAATAAGTTAAAAACTATTTAAATAAGCCTTAGGAAAAATCGCCATAATTTTCCTTGCCTTTTTGTCATTTTTGGACTAAAAATGTAACGCGACTTAACCAAAAGGTCTAAACCTGCCAAACTGTGAAACTTATGGACTGAAGCTGTGAAAACAGTTTATAAAGGACTTAAATTGACATACCATTGAACTCCAAGCCTTATATGGACATATGGACTATTTTGGACTATGAACTTGACGAGGACTAACGACGTAACGCGAGCCACAGTTAGGGTAAAAGATGTAAAATCTGGAAAGAACAAGGACCAACTGTTATAACCTGACATTCTTATTTTATTTTTCATTTTTGCACCATACCTTTATCTCATATGCATTTTTACGCATTCTGTTTGCATATTAGTTAATTTTCGATATTTAGTAACATTAGAGATATTTCAAGTTAATATTTCATAACATTTCATTTACTCTTTGAAGATATAATCTTACGAGAGCACGAACAACATAATCATATATGTAGCATCATTCTGGAAATAACACCTTCACTTTCAACGATCAGATCGTTGTATATCATTAGTTAATCACCATCCACCATTCATACACACACACCACTAGAAATTAGTCAGATTCTCAGATATTTATATATTTACCAGGTTCCGTATCGAAGTTGTTATAATCACCCTTGAGTTTACTTGCACCATCACCAGTAACGCTTAAGGTGAGTCATGGCCTCACTTTTTAAACTCTTTATACTTTTTAAACTCCGTGAGGGGGATACATGCTATAAACAGATCACAAGTATTTTTCTGTATGCTACCTGACTTGATATATGCCTAAGTTACCTTATTGCCACAAGACCCTTTATCATGAGCCATTAATCACTGCGGTGAACGCGAATATAATGAATAGATCTATTAGAGGCTGACGACCTATCCCACTAATACTTGGACGAAATTCTTTTTGCTAGTCGTATTAGTCGCGATGCATTATATTTGAGAGAAATAGGAATTGGCAAATCACCTATTAATTTGATGAACACCTCCGTTTATGCGGTACTTTGTTAACGTTTGCGTGTCATGAGACTTAGGGCAATATATGAACTGCGATATCAACTTTTAAACTGATTGTATCTCAAATACAATCTTACTTGTGAATCGAACTGATATTTAAATTTCAAACTCCATGATTTCACTCAACATTATGTTGACTTTTAAGCATGTATCTCAGGAAACTAGTGGAGCAAGGCAAGGCATGGAGCAGGCATACCCTATCTTAAATAAAGGTGTAAAATAAAGTTGTAATTCAGTTAAAATGATGTTTCTTTGGAGAAACCTTAGCACTCTGATGTAACGCTTTGTAACTGAATTTGTATTATGGACCTATATAAATTAAAAATGCCTTCTTAGGCTGTTTTTCTATGATTTTTGTTTTCGATCCTCACAGTAATACCTCAATTAAACTTCCGCTGCTATTTTAAAAATTTGGGGGTGTTACAGATTGGCATCAGAGCTTCAGTTATAGAGAACCAAATGTTTTTAAGCGTTGGACTATAACTACATTTTTCAAACAAATTAATTTTACACCATGTTACCTAAGTCCTCCATGCCTGCTTGCTGCCGCGCTCAGTATATTATACATCAGAATCATCTTATATAAGTCTATGCATACTTGATAGTTACTGTGCACAACTAGATCATTTCATGCTTACATTACACCACTTGATGTTAGTAATTACTTATTTTTACTATATATGGATTATTACAGTACCATGTCATTCATCACCCATTTTAGTGTATCATCGGATCCGGATTCCGAGGGATCACTAGCATCAGTCACGTCCCCCATACTTCCCGGTACTGGAGCACCAGAGGTCGTGCCTGACGCGATCGAGCCCTTCATGGAGGGTGGAGCCGCCGCCATACCTTTATTAGAGAACCCCCATGTGCCATTGTTGGTCCCTTTACACTATTAGAGTTAACAAGAAAGTTAATCTATTTCGTGTTATGACTAATACAATGTTTAGGATTAATTCTAACAGTTATAAAACGTGAGTATAAAACCAACAATATTTTTCAACGTTTAAATTCTTATTAGAAATAATTCCAAGAATCTATACCCAAGTGTTTTGCGGAACAAACTCTTGGGATTGAATAGACAAGGGTATGGGGTGTCTCCTATCGAAACTCAAGTTTTGCTTGAGTGGTAACAATATACCCACTGAGCTATCTCAGTGAGTTGTATACTCTTTGTAGGAGAGAAGTTCCTTTGTAAAAGTTCAAGACTTTAAATATACAAAGCACACTTTAACTTCTCTCCCATCTGATCTATTTATACACAAGTAATCTAAGTATAAGTGATTAAATATAATACAAGTTGTTGAGGTTGCGTGTCTGATAATTACCAATAGTAATTGTCATTTCCAAGAACCAATAGGAAAGGGCTAATAAGACTTTGGGAGTTGTTGGCTGACACTCCATGACTTTTAGCCGCAATAGGGAAGGTTGAATCTGACAAGAGAAGAGTGTTGGGCTGACACTATTATCTTCTCAGATCTTTTCCCTATTGTTCCCGCCTTTTCTTCAGGCGTTGGTTCCTCAGTCCTTTAATCACTTTGTTGGTTGAGGAGACTGGGGTTCAGTGAGTTCTTGTCCAACACTCACTGAACCATCATCTTCTTCTTTGGCTTAAGTCCGACTCAGGGAGTACCGCCTTCCTGAGAAGTGAATCCTTCTTCTTGAATTCGTCTTAAGCATCTTGAAGATGACTCACTGAGAGGTTGTTCTCTTAGTGACTTGAATTGTTCTCGGTTTAAGTTTAACACTTAGTTAATTTGTGTCCAAATCATGTTTTACGTATTCTTGGGTTTTTCATGACCCAACAATCTCCCCCTATTTGGATATAAATTATTCCTAAGTGTTTTGATCAGTATGAGTGAGCTAAAGTCTTCTGCTCATACTGAATGTACTAGAAAATAAATAAGGATATTGATATAGCAAAACATTCATCAATTTATTCATATCATTACAAGTCCTATTATTCTAAGTACAAAATACTCATGGTTCCTCAACAAGACCCATGAGTTCAAGCTTCGCCTTCTTTGACATCAACACCTCTTTATCAGGTCGATCCTTCATCATTTGATCCATCAACCTTACAAACTCCTCATTTTCAGGTCTCCTGATATTAAGCGCCATCAGTTTGTAAGCAAGGAGTGTTGTCGTTTCCACTTTGTCGATGTCAGAGACTCTTTGAAAGGCTTCCTGACCAAATTCATCCACAAAGAAGATACCATACTCAAGTTCTTTGATGACCAGGTTGGGACGGAACTTGACTCCCTGAGGAGTAGTCCTGTTGCAATGAAGTGCAGCTATGTATTGTTCAGGTTCAATATCCACAGCTTTTCTTTTCCTCCCAACCTTTTGAGTAAATTCAGGGATAGTTAGTCCCTGAGAAGCAAGTGCCTCATCATGGTCAATGCCCAGACTCTTTGCCACTCTTGCAAGTTCCTCATACTTAGCACTCAGTGACTTGATGATGATCGGGGCATTCTTGCTTGCGGTTTTCTTCCTTAGGATGGGCATCATCATATCCCATTCTCTTAACCCATAGTCTGAAAACTTGATAGCAGGAAGATGTTCAGACTTCCTTGGACCTCTATGGATTGTTAAGCTCAGAGGTCTGGTGGGGTGAATAGTGATATCAGTGATTTTGCCTTCATCTTTGGTTTTGGTCATGTGCCATACATACCTCTCATAAATCCTCTGCTTCTTTTCTTCCTTAAGTTTGGCCTGTTTGTTATGTTCTTTAAGGATTTCAGCCTGAAGCTTGAGAAACTCATCCCCTTTGATGTCCTTCTTCTCAGACTCCTTGATTACTTCTTTGGCAACCTTAGAAATTTCAGACCTGTTGAGTACCAGCTCTTTCTCTCTTTCCTTCCTGAGCTCTTCTTGGTGTAAAATTTCAGCAAGTTGATTAGGAGTCCCATAGACCCTTCTCCCATCCTCTAAATCAACATAGAATGGTGCATCAGGATATGCACGCCTTTCAGATGAAGCCTTGACTAAGAGTGATTCAGGAGGAGGGTTTGTTTCAGTCACCATGATTTCTTTCCCTTAGTTAATGGGAGGAGGTTGACTGGTGGATGTCTCAGGGACAGTTACCAAAGCCGAATTAGGGTCAGGGATTGGAGGATCATTTTTTATCTCCCCCTCAG
The DNA here is from genome assembly GCA_021014915.2 of Artemisia tridentata subsp. tridentata. Classification (NCBI taxonomy): domain Eukaryota; kingdom Viridiplantae; phylum Streptophyta; class Magnoliopsida; order Asterales; family Asteraceae; genus Artemisia; species Artemisia tridentata. The sequence continues at coordinate 93,076,155 of CP139507.1, read as the reverse complement.
CAGATGGCGGAGCTTCAGTGGAGACACCTGTTGACTGAGGAGGTGGAGGTGTATGAGAGGCCTGAAGAATGGATAAGATGTTGGAGACCATAGACTTTGTTTCAGAAGTCTCATTCTTCACGGCACTTAATTCGGTAGCCATTTCCTTCTGGTGGGTGGTGAGTTCAGTTACTTGGGTGGTGTAGTGGTTGACCAGCTCATTATGTGTTGTTGAGAGCTGCTCAAAGGCTGAGGAGATTCTGATCAGGTGCTCCTTGGATGCATTAACTGCCTGATAAATGGACTCTTGCTGTGTCCTTAAACCTTGAAGATCTACCCCCTGAAGGAGCTTTAGAAGCTCAGTAATGCTGGTGGAGGTGTTAGCCTGAGAGGCCAAGTGTGCATCCAATCTGGTGACAAAAGTGGGATCATCTGTAACATGTTCTTGTACTGATTCTATAGCCTTGAGGATGTTGGACAGTTCCTGATGCTGTCCAGTGGCTATGTCATCTACAGATTTGTTCAGGTCGCCAAGTTGTTTATCAGTGAGGGTGGCGGCCTGAAGAATCTTTGCCTGAGATTCTTCCACTGAAGCCCTGAAGTCAGCATAGGAGGATGCCACTTCAGTGTGCTTATCCCATAGCTCATCCGCAACAGAGTTGTAAAGACCTTCGTTGGCTTTGCAAAGGACTTTTGCCATTTGTCTTTCAGAAGCCGGATGAGCATCGTCATACTTTTGCAACCACTTAGGAGTGGTTGAAGCACCTGATGATGATGATGAGGTTGATGGAGAACTGGGTGGTTGATCCTCAGGATGAGGTGAGGAATGTTGTTTCTCAGAGGGCTGAGGAGGGCTTACTTGTGTTTCCATTTCCTCCTCAGCATCAGGGATCTCATCATCACCAAAATCAATCTCCTCCTCTGACTCATCAGCTAACAAATTTTTATAGTCAGCCAGAGAAGGAGCCTTCAGTAAATCCGGCTCCCCCTCAGAAGAGGGCTCACCTTCGTTGTGGCCAGGTCCTGATTCTTTTGTCATAATAACTGGTGGGGTTTGACCAGCCTGACTAGTCATAATAAATGGGGGGGTTTGCCCAGCCTGACTTTTAGAATCAGTTCCTGAGAGAACAAAGATGCCTGAGTTGGGTTTGGGTTCCGTATCGGCGGGTGGTTTAAATCCCTCCGATTCTTTGTCCCCCTGAGCGCCTTCATCCACTGATGGGTGTTTTTCAGTGGAATCATGAGGCACTCCTTGTGAAGATGTATGGACCCCCTTCCCATCAGGATTGGTCTGTCCTTTTAGGGATTTAGGGTCCTGAACTCCCTGAGACCCTGAGTGTGATTGCTCAGGGACGTTAGCAGGATGTGAGTGGGTATGGGTCCCCGTCTCATTGGAGTAGTACTGCTCCACCGAGGATATAGAACCCTGAACTCCCTCAGGCTCTGATTGTGATTTATCAATGCCTTCATTAGGATGTGAGTGGGTGGATGCTCCTGACCCTTCTGACTTGTTTTTGTCAGTAGGGACATTAGGAAAGGGTTTGCCCGAGGATACTGAGGATGATTGCTCAGCACCCTCCAGTGGCGTTTGTTTTGTGGCCAATGTGGTCTCTAGTATGGGAGTCTGAGAGGTCAAGGTCACAACAACTTTCTTGGTGCCTGAGGCAACAGTCTCAGTGACGAGTGGTTTAGGTCTAACCACCTTACTGGATTGTCCCCCTTTCCCTTTCTTCTTCTTCACCTTCTTGGTTGGTGAAGGAACTGGTGAGCATACATTTTCACCCTGAATCACCATTAACATGTAGGTGGTCAGGGCGACCGGTTGTACCTCAGTAATGTCACTACTAAAGTTGGTCTTATGCAAGATGTCAGGTTTTGTACCTTCATCGTCAGACCTTAAGTAGTCAGAACCAAGAAGATCCTGAAGCACACAGGAAATGAACCTAGGATAAGACATGTGTCTTTGCCTATGTTTCCCTGAGAGCTTTGACACGAGGTCTCGGAAGATTATTCCTCCGATATCTATTTTTCTACCCTCCAAGAGACTGAACATCATCAATTGTTGTGATGAGTTCAACTGCTCAGTGGAGGATTTGTTTCCTCCGAGTACCTGAATGATGAATGTCATCATAAGTCTCCAGACAGGGTGAAACCATGTCTTCACTATTGGAGCCTTTACCAACAAGGCTTCAGGAGACTCGCCAGGACGCCTAACATCATGAGGCCCTAGGAAAAGCATTTCAGCTTTTATTTCCTGATCAGTATGGTTAGCCTCAAAGTTCTCAACAAAGTTAAGACCAGTGGCCTTGATGAAGGTCTTGTAGTTCAGGGAGAGAGTCCTAGTCCCATTCATCACAGTGAAAGTGATGATAGACTCTTTGGTGTCCTTAGGGCTAGTAGCCGTTGCGGTACACCAAAACTCCCTGAGATAGTCATTATAGATGACTTCTGGGGTGGTTGTAAAAGCTGTGGCAAGGAAGCAGTTTTGTAAATACTTAACTACATCCTTGTAACCCGCATATTGCTGCGGGTAATGGAAATTTCCAACCACATTGTTTTTGGTCAGGTCCACGCCCTCCATTGTGAAGCTCACATTTGGGGCGGTGGTAATAGCATTAGAGGAAGCCATTTTATGATCGGGTTTAGGTCGGAAAATGGTCGGATATTTCTTAATGCTAAGAACACACACACAATTTGTTTGAGAAATAAAAAGGGCAGAGTTTGCTTATAAATTTCTAAAAACGTGTGTGTGTATTCTTTTGGATGGGTATTTATAGGATATTGGAGATGGGGGTATTTTTGGCATTTGAGTGATCTTATTTAATCAAAATATAATTTTTGGAAGTTATTTTGAATAAAATGTTTGAGATCCGCATTAAATGCCACCACTCCACTTTTCCTCTTTTTTCTCAATTGGCAGAGTGAACAGTTGAGCAGTTTCTGCAAAAGGAGAAGTTGCAGAGTTTCCATCATCACACAGTGTTTTGTGTGAGAGAGGGCATTGAATGCCAATTTGGGAAGTGGGGGCCCATTAGGTGTATGCCAGAAAGGCAAAAAAGAACAAATATTCTTGAATTAAATATGAGTTCAGTTACCAACCTCGGACATTTACTAACTAGATACTTAGAGCATTTAAGTCAGTATTTAATGTCTCTTTTCAGGGCCCTGAATGACTTTTCATTCAGTGATTGTATTTCAGAGACTTGGGACTAGTCACTGATGATTCAGGAATATGAAAAAAAATTCCTGAGCAAAAAGGTTTCATGAACTTGGGTTTAGTTTATGAACCCTAAATATTTCAGGATCTTGGGTTTAGTTCCTGAGGTTGAGGATTCAGTGAATTAATTCACTGACGAACACATTGAGTCAAGGACCTGAGATTTTAAGAATTTACACTTCAGTTGGTAGGAATCAATCAGTGGACTGATTCGCTATATCCAACACTCCTAATTCAGCTTTCAGTCTTGTGAAAGTTGGTTCATCCAAAGGTTTGGTGAAGATATCAGCCAACTGATATTCAGTAGGAATAAAGTGTAATTCAATGTCACCATTCATGACATGGTCCCTGATGAAGTGATATCTGATATCAATGTGTTTTGTTCTCTGATGAAGAACAGGGTTGTTTGAGATTGCAATTGCACTTGTGTTATCACAAAAGATGGGTACCATCTTGTACTGAATTCCATAGTCACTGAGTTGACTTTTCATTCAGAGTACATTTGTACAACAACTAGCTGCTGCAACATATTCAGCCTCAGCTGAGGACAAGGCAACTGATTGTTGCTTCTTGGCACTCCAACAGACTAATTTCCCACCAAGTATTTGGCAAGAGCCTGAGGTGCTTTTTCTGTCCATGTTGCATCCAGCATAGTCAGAGTCTGAGTATCCTTTGAGATCAAGTCCTGAGCACTTTGGATAGTATAATCCAAGGTTAGGAGTGCCCTTTAGGTACCTGAATATCCTTTTCACAGCAGTGACATGAGATTCTCTTGGGTCAGATTGATATCTGGCACATAGACATACTGAGAATTGGATATCAGGCCTTGATGCAAGAAGATACATCAGTGATCCTATCATTCCTCTAAAGAGAGTTTGATTTACTGGTTTACCAGTTAGATCAGGACCAAGTTTGTTTGGGGGAACCATGGGAGTTTTGACTGAGGCACAGTCACTGAGATCATACTTCTTCAGTAGATTCTTTACATACTTCTCTTGACTGATAGTGGTTCCTCTATCAGTCTGCTTGATCTGAAGACCAAGAAAGTATGTCAGTTCTCCCATCATGCTCATTTCAAACTTCTTTGCCATTAGTTTTTCAAATTGTTTGCAGAGTTTGAAACTTGTTGAGCCAAGGATGATGTCATCAACATACACTTGTACAAGTATGACATCATTATTTGTTTTATAGATAAACAATGTGTTGTCTATCTTGCCTCTGACAAATTTGTTTTGGATTAAGAAAGCTGAGAGAGTCTCATACCATGCCCTAGGAGCTTGCTTCAGTCCATAAAGAGCTTTGTTAAGCTTATAGACATGGTCAGGAGACTCATGGCTTTCAAATCTAGGAGGTTGCTCAACATAAACTTCTTCTTTCAGTGAACCATTTAAGAATGCACTTTTAACATCCATTTGGTACACCTTGAAGTTCATATATGTAGCAAACGCAAGGAAGATCCTGATGGCTTCCATCCTTGCTACTGGTGCAAATGTTTCCTTATAGTCAATGCCTTCTTGTTGATTATAGCCTTTGGCTACAAGTCTGGCTTTGTTTTTAATGACTATGCCATTTTCATTAGTTTTATTTTTGAATACCCACTTCATGCCAATGACTGAGACATTCTCAGGACATTTGACCAAGGTCATTACCTTGTTTCTGTCAAATTGTTCCAGTTCATCATGCATGGCCTGAACCCAACTTGGATGTTTAAGTGCTTCTTTAACACTTTTGGGTTCAATTATGGAAATGAAGTCCACAAATAGGCATTCATTGGATGAGGCTGCTCTTAGACTAGCAGCCATGCTCCTGGTGAGGATGCCTTCAGTAGGCTCTCCAATAATATTGACAAGTTCAATGTCCTGAGACCTAATCCAACTTTCTTGAGGTCCTGGATACTGATTTGAACTTGTGGAGGCCTGATTGGGTAGAGGGTTTGGTTCTGGAGTAGACACATGATCATTGGTTGGATCTTGAGTGTCTATCAGATCACTGAGATTGTTTGGATCTTGAGTATTTTGAACAGGCTGATTGATATCATCATTGTGTGTATGTGACTCAATAAACTCAGTGATGGTTGGGTTAGGTAGGTTGTGGGGGATTATGTAATAGGAGAGATTAGCATCATCTTGATACTGAGTAGAAGGAATTTTTCAGACAGATATTCATCAGGAGGATATCTTGAAGAATTATCAATTCCTATCTCTTCTACTGAGGCAGTTGAGAACCTGATAGCATCAGTGCTCTCATCAAAGGTAACATGAAATGTTTCCTCAGTCTGCTGTCTCCTTGTATTGAACACTTTGAAGGCTTTTGAGACAAGTGAGTATCCCAGGAAGTATCCATCATCAGCTTTTGCATCAAATTTCCCTAGGTGATCCTTGTGATTATGAATAAACACAGGACACCTAAAGACATGAAAGTAGCTGATGTCAGGGATTCTTCCTTTGAATAACTCATATGGGGTTTTCCCATGTCTCTTGACAATTATGGATCTGTTTTGTGTATAACAGGCAGTTTAGACTGCATCAGTCCAAAAATGGTTGGAAAGGACTGATCCACATAGCATTGTCCTAGCAGCTTCAATGAGTGTTCTGTTTTTCCTTTCAGCAACACCATTTTGTTCAGGTGTGTATGGAGAGGAAAAATTTTGGGAAATACCTTTCTCATCACAGAAACATTCAAGTTCATTATTTTTGAACTCAGTGCCATTGTCAGTTCTAATTTGTTTGACCTTAATGTCATTTTGATTTTCAATGTTCCTGACAAAGGACATGATTGTTTCAGCTGCCTGACTCTTTTTGATCAGGAAGAATACCCAGGTGTATCTAGAGTATTCATCCACTATGACCAGAGTATACTTCTCATGGTTAATAGACCTTGGACTGACAGGTCCAAATAGATCCATATGGAGAAGATGTAGGCAGTTCCTGATGGAAAAGTTGGTTTTGGTTTTAAAGGATGCTCTGTGATGTTTACCTTTTTCACAAGCTGAGCATGGTTTATCCTTAGAAAACACAAGAGATGGTAAGCCAAGGACTTTGTTTTGTTTTACAAGATTGTTAATGTTCTTAAAGTTCAGGTGGGTAAGTCTCTTATGCCAAAGCCAGTTGAGTGTATCAGTGGCTTTAGCAAAGAGACAAGTTCCATCCTGAGTTAGATTGGACATGTCTAATACATAAACATCTTGTCTTCTTGGTGAAATGAGGACAATTTCCTTATTTGCATTGAAGATGGTTCCTTGCTTATCATCAAACTGAACTATGTATTTTGCATCACATAGTTGACTGACACTGATCAGATTATACTTAAGACCATTTACATATGCTATCCTAGTAAAGACAATACCATTGCAGTTTACTGAACCATAACCTTCAGTGAGACATGATGAATTATCAGCAAATATCACTTTGGGTCCTGGTTCTTCCACATATTTGTGCAGACACTCCTTAACACCAGTCATGCTCCTTGAACATCCACTATCTAGATGCCAAACAGGATCCCTGGCATGCTTCTGCACAAATAGTAAACTAGGTCAGTTCTTTCTAGGACTCCATTTCATGGAGGGTTTGGTATTGTAGGTCTTTATGAAAGTATTAATTGATTCATGGTCAGAGGTTGAGTGGACTGAGCTACCACATGTTTTGCATTTGGTTGTAGGGGTAGCCTCAATAGTCTAAGAGGATTGTTTCATTCCTCTTCTTGACTGAATGACCTTCTCTTTTCCTGAGGATTTCTGAGTGGAACTTCCACTAGATTCACAATGTTTGTCATATTGACAATCCTCAGGGTGGTGGTCATTGAATCCACACAAAAGGCAGGGTGGAAAAGGCTTAGCCTTTTGCTTCTGTTTCTGCTTAGAATCAGAAGGGTAATTCAGGCACTGAGCCTTAAGTCCTGAAAAGTTTGACATGACTGAGCATTGTTTATGATCAGAGGTCCTGTGATCTTCCTTTTTGCAAATCATGCAATAAAGGACTCTATAGCAATCATCAGTGAGATGATTTGTATAGTTGCATAGCTCACATCTTTTCAGGGGTTTTGTGGGTTTGGGTTTGGTCTTTGAGGAAGTTGGTTTTTGTTCCTTCTTGGATTGAGAAGATTTCTCAGAAGATGCAATCTTCTCTCCTAGCTTCCTGACCATTTCAGCCAACTGATCAAATTTTGAGTCAGGGCTTTGGGTTGATACTTCAGAACGGACTGAAGTTGATGAGTCATCAATATTTACTGAGACATCAAGGTTTGCTCTCTTCAGGATGGTTTTTCCCCTTCCTGATCTCTCCTTTGGAGAGTGTGGTGAGAAGACCATAGGTGGGAGGCCTAAGTTAGGTGTAGCACCCTGAAGGGTATTCAGTGGAGGAAGTGGAGGGTATAATTCTGATTCAGACTCATCCAAGGACTCAGTGAGTGGTTCAGTGAGTTCAAGCTTACTGAGTTTTTCAGTGAGTCCAAGCATATTTTTCAAAGCCTGACTTTCAGGAAGCAAGATCTTTCCAGTCTCAAAGTTTGGTAACTTACTGACTGGGTTGTCCCTGACAATCTAGTCATTTGACTTGGGAAGTAATTCTTGCTCAAAAGATATGCCAGCTGGAACAAAGTTTATTTCATTTTGACACACAGTAGGATCAACCATAAGAGGGTCAATACCAATGGTTTTCTGAGAGATTAATCCCACAGTGTCAAAAACCTTAGGGTTTTTCTTGGTCCAGCTTTGAATGATAGCCTTTTCTTTGTTAAGTTCAGTTTGAAGGACTTGGTTTTGTTTCAAAATCTCAGTGTTCTGAATTTGTAGAGTTATTTTTTCTAGTTTGGCTTGCTTAAGTATAAGCAGTTCATCTCTACATTTGTTCAATTCTGACACAATATTGTTATATTTTGAAAGCAAGTTAAGCCTTTGTTCTTCAACAAACTTTAAATCAACACAAATATAATTCATGTAAGACTGCCAATCAGAATCATCATCCATAGAAAGTAAAGTATTTACCTTCTTCATGGTGATGTTGACCCACTCTCCATTTCTAGCATGGCCTTTTCCCACAGCCACCTGATCCTCTTCTGAAAGTGCCATCAGTGCACTAACTCTTATTTCCTCATCTGAGGAAACCTCTTCATCATCCCAATCATATGCTTCAGCTATTAAAACCTTGTTCTTTGTCTGAATAGGTTTAGATGTTTGAGCAGCCTGAGACAATATGGGGTTAGTTTCAAGAAGTGCAAGTTTAGCTTTGATATTCCTATATTTTGTTTCAAAATCCTTTTAACCCTTGTTTTGGAATTGTTGGGTGGACTGAAACATTTTAGGTTGAAACTTGCTAGTTCCTGAAAATTTGTAAGAGGGTTCTGAGATATTTTTAGAATAACAGTCCCTAGCAAAATGACCCTTTTTACCACATTTAAAGCATTCAGTGGTCTCATTTGCTTTTGATTTTGTAAAGTTGGACTGATTTCTTTTGATGAAACATTTTGACCTAGCAAGGAGTGCCCTTTCTTGGAATTCCAAGTTTAGGTCATTCAGGTATTCCTCATTAGTCCTTTCATCAATTTCTTCTTCAGAATCCTCTTGAATATCCTGCACAACACCATTAGAATAGAAAGCAGTTGATATGGGTGTGGAGGTTAAGGCCTTTTTGGACTCAAAAGCTTTTGAGTCAGGGTATCTCCTTGAGATCAAGTTGTCTTCATAGACAAACTTCCCATAAATTTCAGGGAGCTCAAGGGTCTAAATGTGGTTAGCATTCCTCAGGCCTTGTGAGAAGTTGAGCCACTTCTCAGGGAGACTGTTGACAAAGCCAACATTTGTCTCATGTTTGGTCAGTACAACACCATCATTTGATAATTCATTTATCAAAGTCTTGTATCTGGTGTAGGTCTGTGAGAGACTTTCAGAGTCTTTTGCCCTGAAAGTATTATACTCAAGTTTAAGGTCCATGACCCTATTTTCCTTGGTATCTGAGGGACCCTCAAAGCTGTTTACCAAGTCATCCCAAGTTTGCTTGGCTGTTAGACAGTTGATGACTGATTCCATTACATCGTCAGGAAGACATGATATAAGGATGCTTTTCAGGCGTTGGTCTTGATTGACCACCCTCCTCTCATCAATGGTCCATTGGGCCTCAGGCTTGTTTAGCCCTGTGGCAGTCTTTGGGACAAATGGGCCATCCCTGATATAGGTGATGTAGTAGGGTTCCATACCAGTAAGATAGCAAATCATACGCTTCTTCCATTTGCTAAATTTCCCAGCTTCAATTCTGGGTGCAACAGCTGAGTAGTTGCCACCCTTTTTGTCGACTAGCTGGGGTACATTGATATCAGCCATAGTAGGATCTTGGTTTTAAAAACCTAGAGCACTCTTGGTTAGTTTAAAAGATTTTATAAACCAGAGGCTCTAATACCACTTGTTGGTCCCTTTACACTATTAGAGTTAACTAGAAAGTTAATCTATTTCGTGTTATGACTAATACAATGTTTAGGATTAATTCTAACAGTTATAAAACGTGAGTATAAAAACAACAATATTTTTCAACATTTAAATTCTTATTAGAAATAATTCCAAGAATCTATACCCAAGTGTTTTGCGGAACAAACACTTAGGATTGAATAGACAAGGGTATGGGATGTCTCCTATCGAAACTCAAGTTTTGCTTGAGTGGTAACAATATACCCACTGAGCTATCTCGGTGAGTTGTATACTCTTTTTAGGAGAGAAGTTCCTTTGTAAAAGTTCAAGACTTTAAATATACAAAGCACACTTTAACTTCTCTCCCATCTGATCTATTTATACACAAGTAATCTAAGTATAAGTGATTAAATATAATACAAGTTGTTGAGGTTGCGTGTCTGATAATTACCAATAGTAATTGTCATTTCCAAGAACCAATAGGAAAGGGCTAATAAGACTTTGGGAGTTGTTGGCTGACACTCCATGACTTTTAGCCGCAATAGGGAAGGTTGAATCTGACAAGAGAAGAGTGTTGGGCTGACACTATTATCTTCTCAGATCTTTTCCCTATTGTTCCCGCCTTTTCTTCAGGCATTGGTTCCTCAGTCCTTTAATCACTTTGTTGGTTGAGGAGACTGGGGTTCAGTGAGTTCTTGTCCAACACTCACTGAACCATCATCTTCTTCTTTGGCTTAAGTCCGACTCAGGGAGTACCGCCTTCCTGAGAAGTGAATCCTTCTTCTTGAATTTGTCTTAAGCATCTTGAAGATGATTCACTGAGAGGCTGTTCTCTCAGTGACTTGAATTGTTCTCGGTTTAAGTTTAACACTTAGTTAATTTGTGTCCAAATCATGTTTTACGTATTCTTGGGTTTTTCATGACCCAACAGCCAGCTTTGCCAGCACCTACGTTACCACCACACTTTGTTTATGACACCTATTCTCCTTTCTATATACCACCCCCTGACGACTTGTACTTTGAGAGTCAGCAATGGCTCCCTGCGGATGATACACCATTAGAGTTTCATCAGACTGCACCATCCCTACCCCCTGATCATCTATTTGATACATGTACTCAGACATACCCACTGCCACCTCGTCAGCAGGACCCTATTCCTGCGGAGGATATCCCCTCATCGGGTCGACCCCGCATCTCAGACCAGATACACCCATCCTCACCATCACTGCCTTATCCTCCTGGTTTCACTCCCCCAGCTCAGACCCATGATGCTTGGGAAGGGTTTAGACCAGTAGTCACCCACACCCTTATACCATCTACAGTGGTAACACGACTAGAGAGTCACGGAGAGCAGATTGATTCGCTTCTCCGGATGATCGACCATGTACCATTGGATTCCCCGGGGACTATCAGTGACACTCTACATAGATTAGCTTCCAACAGAGGAGTGGTACAGCAGTGTTTGAGACAGATGCAGACAGATTTAGCAGATACCCGTTCTTACGCGATATCCATACGTAGAGAGGGACAGGACTTAGCTTAGGAAGCTCACCTTGCACAGCGTAGAGCCGACACGTTGGAGAGAGTCATGGGAGATATACAGATGGAGCATCAGGCTGAGATACAGAGACTCAGAGACCAGATCTCAGAGCTCACGAGGCGTACGGATGGACCTGATCATTAGACATAGTTAGCATGTTGTATAGTTTGAGACATTGTAGTCTGCCGCATGTGGCGATTAATAAAGACTCTTGTATCGTTTTGTTGTATAACTCAACTAATCAAGTTATTAATGTTGTAATGTTGGTAGTAATGTACTATATATCTGTTAACTTATGTATTATGGTTGTTCGTATGTATTGTAATTGTATCCAGACATGTCGTGATGTTACCTGTTATTATTATGATTCTCTAATCGTGTAGATATTGTAAAAAAAAACTTGGACACATAAAGAATAGAAACTCAAAAATAATATGGAGATATGTAGAGGAAGTTGATGAACTTCAGTTTGTATGGTTAAATCGTTTGTTCCTTAACAATCCCATATCCGTAAATTATAAATTATAGAGGCATCGTAATTGTTGAAAATATTCAATTTAATCACCATTTCACACCATGATTACATTGTTCAAATACTCAGCTATTCTATCCAAATTCTAAATCTGTATTCTTGTGACATTAATAGAAAATGGAACATATTGAACACGAAACTACCAACCATACCGTAGCACTGACGCTTGAGGAGGTTCAGAGGATGATTGATGCCGGTATCGCCGCAGCACGCGAGGCCGATGCAGCAACCCGCTCAAGCAATACCATGGGAGCAACGACTGAAAGTGAGGCATCTACACTGCGTAAATGCACTTACAAGGAATTCGTGAGTTGCCAGCCAACCACCTACAGAGGCATAGAAGGAGTGACAGAGTTAGCACAGTGGTTTGAATGCATTGAAACAGTATTCATGAGAAGCAACTGCGCAGAAAACAACAAAGTCACTTTTGCTACTGGAACCTTAAGGGGAGATGCACTATCTTGGTGGAATGCTACTGTCAAAATAATGGGCACCGAAGCAGCATTCCAAATCTCCTGGACCGAACTGAAAAATAAGATTTTGAAAAAGTGCTGTCCTCGGACAGAGGTCAGGAAGCTTGAGGATGAATTTCACCAGTTAGTGGTGAGAAACAATGACGTCAGTACGTACAACCGAAGGTTTCAAGAATTATCTCTTCTGTGTCCACACATGGTACCTGACTTGGAAAAGATGTTGGAAAAATATGTGGAAGGACTACCTTCAAGTATTGAGGGAGACGTTACCGCATCAAACCCAAAAACCCTCGAAGCCGCATTCGTGTTTGCTCAGCGAATGATGAACCGAGTGCTTAAACGAGGTTCTAACTCCACAGTCATTGGACAAAAGAGAAACTATGATAACCATGGCAGCAGCAACCGGAATAGCAACAACTATTACAACCACAACAGGAGTTACCGTAGCATTGACCGCAACAACCGCAACAGAGACTACCAGCAAAGCCGTAACGACCGACATCAGCAACAAAACCGCCGTCAAGAGGCCGCCAGGGCTTATGTGGCTGCACATACTGAAGGGAAAATGTATGCTGGAACAAAACCCCAGTGTAACAAGTGTAAGATGCATCATATCGGACCCTGCACCGCTGTCTGCGGAAACTGCCAAAGAATAGGTCATGTGACCAAAGACTGCAGGGCCACAGGGGCAAATGCACACCCAGTAGTAGTGAAGTGCCACGGTTGTGGTGAAGTGGGACATTACAAGAGTCACTGCCCAAAGAACTCCAACAATGTTACCCGCGGAAGAGCCTACATACTTGGAGATGGAAACGCGCCGCAGAATCCCAATGTCACTACGGGTACTTTCTTACTGAATCAACATAGTGCTAAAATATTATTTGATTCTGGAGCCGATAGAAGCTTTGTATCTACTTCATTTGCTTTATTGCTTAATATCGCGCCTGTAGAATTAGGTACCTCGTACGAAATTGAAATAGCCGACGGAAAATTGCTAAGCACCAACACCGTACTCGAAAACTGCACCTTAACCCTCCAAGATAAATCATTCCAAATCGATCTCATGCCCATCCAACTTGGAAGCTTTGACGCAATTGTGGGCATGGATTGGTTATCCAAACATCGCGCCCGAATCATCTGCGACGAAAAAGTTATCCAAATCCCCATAGACAATGAAACGCTCACCGTTCGTTGTGACCATTATAAAACCCAACTCAATATCATCTCGTACATCAAAACGGTGAAATACATAAACAAAGGATGTCACGCATTTGGTCCAAATAACGGAAGATAAATCGAAAGAAAAAGAGAAACGACTAGAAGAAGTGCCAGTTGTAAATGAGTTTGCAGAAGTATTCCCTGAAGACTGGCCAGGTGTTCCACCAATCCGGCAAGTAGAGTTTCGAATCGAGTTAGTGCCTGGAGCAGCACCAGTTGCAAAAGCACCGTATCGATTAGCCCCTTCCGAAATGAAGGAATTATCTAAGCAGTTGAAAGAACTGTCAGATAAAGGATTCATCCAACCCAGCTCATAACCTTGGGGAGCACCAGTCCTGTTTGTCAAAAAGAAAGACGAAACATTCCGAATGTGCATCAATTATAGAGAGTTGAACAAACTCACGGTGAAAAATCGATACCCATTACCAAGAATTGACGATCTATTTGACCAACTGCAAGGATCGAGTGTTTACTCAAAAATCGATCTAAGATCAGGATACCACCAATTAAGAGTCAGAGAAGAAGACGTTCCCAAAACAGCCTTTCGAACACGATACGGACATTACGAATTTCGAGTAATGCCATTTGGTCTTACCAACGCACCGGCAGTGTTCATGGATCTAATGAACCGCGTATGCAAGCCGTACTTGGACAAGTTCGTAATTGTGTTCATCGATGACATTCTGATCTACTCACATAACGAAAAAGAGCATGTTGAACACTTGAGAACCATTTTGGGGTTACTCAAGCAAGAAAAACTGTATGCGAAATTTTCCAAATGTGACTTTTGGATCTCCACCGTTCAATTCTTAGGCCACATCATCAACAGTCAAGGTATTCACGTTGACCCCGCCAAGATCGAAGCAGTTAAAGGCTGGGCTTCGCCCACCACACCAACTGAAATTCGACAATTTTTAGGACTCGCTGGTTACCATCGAAGGTTTATAGAGGGTTTTTCCAAAATCGCAAAACCTTTGACAGAACTCACTCAGAAAAACAAGAAATATATCTGGGGAGAGAAACAAGAAGCAGCATTTCAACTTCTCAAACAAAAACTCTGTGAAGCACCAATTCTAGCACTACCGGACGGAAGCGACGACTTTGTAGTATATTGTGATGCATCGCATCATGGTTTAGGTGCGGTACTAATGCAAAGAAACAAAGTCATTGCTTACGCTTCTCGACAACTCAAGAAAAATGAGGAAAATTATACCACTCATGATCTGGAACTAGGAGCAGTAGTATTCGCTCTTAAAATGTGGAGACACTATCTATATGGTACAAAGTGCACGGTATTCACCGATCACAAAAGTCTTCAACACATACTAGATCAGAAGGAACTGAACATGAGACAGCGCCGATGGTTGGAACTACTCAACGACTACGATTGTGATATTCGCTACCACCCCGGTAAAGCGAATGTCGTGGCCGACGCGTTGAGCAGAAAAGAAAGGATCAAACCTCTTAGAGTTCGATCGTTAGAAATGACAATTTATTCACCACTTCCATCTCAAATTCTCATAGCCCAATCGGAAGCTCTTCAAGAAGAAAATCGAACTCACGAGAAAATTAATGGCATGCCAGAAAGTGAGAACGGATTTATACGAAGAGCCGATGGAATGTTATGTTTCAAGAAAAGATGCTGGATTCCTCTCTACGGAGGTATTCGAGATCTTATCATGTATGAATCTCACAAGTCTAAATATTTCATTCATCCCGGATCCAACAAGATGTACCAAGATCTCAAGCAACTTTACTGGTGGCCAAACATGAAAGCCAACATTGCAACGTATGTTGGGAAGTGTTTGACTTGTTCAAGGGTCAAGGCTGAAAGCCAAAAGCCATCTGGACTTCTTGTACAACCTGAGATACCAATTTGGAAATGGGAAAGAATCACTATAGATTTTATTACCAAACTACCAAGAACATCGACCGGATATGACACCATCTGGGTTATCGTCGACCGCTTGACCAAATCAGTTCATTTTCTGCCTATCAAAGAAACTGACGAGTTGGACACACTCGCTCAGTTGTATTTTAAAGAAATCATAATCCGACATGGAGTCCCAATCTCTATCATTTCAGATAGAGACAGTCGATTCACTTCAGGATTTTGGCAATCCCTACAGAAAGCTCTTGGTACTCAATTGGACATGAGCACCGCCTATCATCCTCAAACTGATGGATAAAGTGAAAGGACAATCCAAACCCTGGAAGATATGCTTAGAGCATGTGTTCTTGACTTTGGAAAAGGTTGGGACAAACACTTACCATTGGTTGAATTCTCATACAACAATAGTTACCACGCAAGCTTAAAGGCTGCACCTTTTGAAGCACTTTACGGGAGAAAGTGTAGATCACCTGTCTGCTGGGCGGAAGTTGGCGACATGCAGCTTACCGGGCCAGAACTAATCCACGACACGACAGAGAAAATATTCAAAATCAAACATCGTCTCCAAGCCGCTCATGACAGACAAAAGAGTTATGCAGACGTGAGGAGGAAACCCATGGAGTTTGAAGTTGGAGATAGAGTTATGCTAAAAGTTTCACCCTGGAAGGGAATGATGCGCTTCGGAAAGCGCAGAAAACTCAACCCAAGGTACATTGGACCATTTAAAATCCTCGAGAGGATTGGCCCAGTTGCCTATAAATTAGAACTTCTAGAAGAACTCAGTAGGGTACACCCTACATTCCACGTATCCCAACTTAAGAAATGCCTATCGGACGAGACTCTCGTTATTCCGCTAAAAGAGATTAAACTGGACGACAAACTTGTGTTCACAGAAGAACCCGTGGAAATAATGGATAGAGAGGTGAAGCAACTTAAGCAAAACCGAATTCCCATTGTAAAAGTAAAATGGAACTACAAGAGGGGACCGACATACACATGGGAACGCGAAGACCAAATTCGTGAAAAATATCCCCACCTATTCTCGTAAACCACTCTTATTAGCTATCTTAGACTTGAATTCCGGGACGGAATTCAGAATGAGGGAGGAGTACTGTAGGATTCTACGAAAAACCCTTGTAGTTAATCTCAATGATTAGTGATAACCTTGTATTGTCATTTAATAAAGCCTATTTTTGCTGGGAAATTTAAACTTTTCTATTATCATTTATTAATATCGCCGTGCATTCTATATATATATATAAACATTATATACATCGAACTTGGGATAACAATTCCCTCGCGGCAACACATTTTCACGATCAACGACAAGAGACGATAATCACGATAAAATTTAACATATCTACTATAATAATACATTTAGCACAAAACCATTTACACAAAATACACTTAACTAAAATTTATTTTACACCTAATACACTTAACTAAATAAACACCTCAATAATCCTATGTTGCAACTAACCTGGCCTTAATATTTTGGCCCATCAAAAACCCCACAGCCCATCACCACCACACGGCTCCAAGACCCATTCTAAACCCATGCACCTCTTCTTGTTATTTCATGTGTATTCGAAACTGCCACCCCCTCCAAAACAGCCCTTGTGCTCCAATGTATTAAACACGAAATAGGAATGTTTTCGCATCATTTCGACCACCACCTACTAGACAATTAATGCAATAACATTCAGATTTAGAGAGCGAGTATTACAAGGATATTCAAAAGCAAACTGATTGCCCCACATTTACTCAAATTGTATAACTAAAAACCACAAAACACAACCACTTCAAACCACGTATTTTCCTACAACTGTCTAGCGATCATGATAACATATTATGATGTTGAGAAATCTGTTAGGACTACAACAAGAGTTGCGGCTCGCTAAAAACTATATTACATCCATTTATAAATACAAACCGAACACATGTATAATACTTAAACAAGACACATTGTACCTACCCTCTCACATACATTCCCAAGATTTTAGAATAGCAGAGAAGCAATCTCAAATGACCTTTCATTCACTGACCACAAATAGTAAGGACTAAGGAGCAAATAATTGAGAATTTCAATCATTGAGTAGGACACGTAGCATCAACAACTCTCTATAAAAACTACCCTAGCCACACTTCTCTACCATGCAATCTCTAACCACATATCACTACCTTTCACCTCACCAATGCCCTACCAAATCTAAACTACCTTTATGTCTCAAATTTGGAAACAACCGAACCAAGGAAAGCTATACGCGGGTTGTTAGCGACTGGAAGTATTTCTTGTGTTCTATTCGACCTTCATTGCTTCTCCACCACCTTTAAGAGGTGCCGTAAGTATCCTGTAACCCTCTTGCTTTCTATTTCCATGAACACGCTTCACTCATGCATAGTTCATTTCCATTCGAAAGTGTAACACTTCTATATTTTGAGCACACAGTAAGTTAGTGTAAACCATATGTAAAATGTCGAACTCACTATGTGAAGTTTTAACAATCACACACACCACTCTCATAATAGTTATCATACATGCATCATTTAAATATTTTAACCAAGCGTATAAATATCACTATGTAGTTTACATGCATTTATTTGGCATAACCTTCATGAGGTGACGAACCTCCATGTTGGGGGGTTTAGAAGTCATCACTCACACCTCTCACACCAGTCACACATTTACATTCCATTTCGTGCCCCATTCGAACATGTATCAACTCATACTCACACGTATAAACATGAGGGAAACATTTAGATATATTTTAAATGTTTTGTATACGTAAAACAGCCATATCCCACTCCACACTCACATTAAAAATCCATTCATGCATCATTCGAACCTCACATAATCTTTAAACCTCTCACGAAAACACTTAAAACTGGGAGAACACTTAGATTTATTTTAATCATTTTGGTACACAAAACAGGCCCAAGCCGCCGGATAAACGACTCAAAAACTCACAAATTAACTTCATTACTATATCTTATTTTTATACGACTCAGTACACAACCCAACAAACTACATTTTTCGTACAAACATCATGTAAAAATAATCGTGATTCAACCCTTTAAAACAGCCTACGCAAGCCACAGAAACCATATTTGAAAACAAACAAAAATAATCAAAGTATTTGAAACTGGAAAAATCACCTCGATATGACCAACTCGTGACCTGTTTACTTCGAATTTATGAAAGTAACACATATATATTTTTACTCCTCTCGAAAGCACACCTGGAAAACTACATTTTTCGTGTTTCAACTTCGACCTTATAAGTCCCTTTACACGTTCGAATTAAAGCAATTCATATGATACTCGCTAGCCAAAACTTTAAATTCCAGAAATTCAATATTGACTTATTCGGTTGGGCTTATTTAGAGTCCAATAAGAGTTTGCGATAGGTAAGCCCAACAGGCCCATGTAATAAGTTTTTAGAATCAGAAAAATAGCCCAAGTTTAAGCCCAAAACAGTTTACATGCCCCCGCCTCTAGATTTCTTAATGGGCCACTTAAGTAATTCGTTAAAGGCCCATTTACATTTGAAATAAGCAAATAATCGAATAAGCAGTTAAAATAAGTTAAAAACTACTTAAATAAGCCTTAGGAAAAATCGCCATAATTTTCCTTGCCTTTTTGTCATTTTTGGACTAAAAATGTAACGCGACTTAACCAAAAGGACTAAACCTGCCAAACTGTGAAACTTATGGACTGAAGCTGTGAAAACAGTTTATAAAGGACTTAAATTGACATACCATTGAACTCCAAGCCTTATATGGACATATGGACTATTTTGGACTATGAACTTGACGAAGACTAACGACGTAACGCGAGCCACAGTTAGGGTAAAAGATGTAAAATCTGGAAAGAACAAGGACCAACTGTTATAACCTGACATTCTTATTTTATTTTTCATTTTTGCACCACACCTTTATCTCATATGCATTTTTACGCATTCTGTTTGCATATTAGTTAATTTTCGATATTTAGTAACATTAGAGATATTTCAAGTTAATATTTCATAACATTTCATTTACTCTTTGAAGATATAATCTTACGAGAGCACGAACACCATAATCATATATGTAGCATCATTCTGGAAATAACACCTTCACTTTCAACGATCAGATCGTTGTATATCATTAGTTAATCACCATCCACCATTCATACACACACACCACTAGAAATTAGTCAGATTCTCAGATATTTATATATTTACCAGGTTCCGTATCGAAGTTGTTATAATCACCCTTGAGTTTACTTGCACCATCACCAGTAACGCTTAAGGTGAGTCATGGCCTCACTTTTTAAACTCTTTACACTTTTTAAACTCCGTGAGGGGGATACATGCTATAAACAGATCACAAGTATTTTTCTGTATGCTACCTGATTTGATATATGCCTAAGTTACCTTATTGCCACAAGACCCTTTATCATGAGCCATTAATCACTGCGGTGAACGCGAATATAATGAATAGATCTATTAGAGGCTGACGACCTATCCCACTAATACTTGGACGGAATGCTTTTTGCTAGTCGTATTAGTCGCGATGCATTATATTTGAGAGAAATAGGAATTGGCAAATCACCTATTACACGAGGGCAAAACCTTCATCATTAATTTGATGAACACCTCCGTTTATACGGTACTTTGTTAACGTTTGCGTGTCATGAGACTTAGGGCAATATATGAACTGCGATATCAACTTTTAAACTGATTGTATCTCAAATACAATCTTACTTGTGAACCGAACTGATATTTAAATTTCAAACTCCATGATTTCACTCAACATTATGTTGACTTTTAAGCATGTATCTCAGGAAACCAGTGGAGCAAAGCAGGGCATGGAGCAGGCGTACCCTATCTTAAATAAAGGTGTAAAATAAAGTTGTAATTCAGTTAAAATGATGTTTCTTTGGAGAAACCTTAGCACTCTGATGTAACGCTTTGTAACTGAATTTGTATTATGGACCTATATAAATTAAAAATGCCTTCTTAGGCTGTTTTTCTATGATTTTTGTTTTCGATCCTCACAGTAATACCTCAATTAAACTTTCACTGCTATTTTAAAATTTTGGGGGTGTTACAATAATGCTACACATGCAAATACGTATGTTAACGATACCACTCGTTACTTTTGAAAATAACGTTCATCGTCGAAAAATACATTTTTGGCGTCTCGTTAAGTTAATAAACTCTTTTTGTGTAAATATGTTGAAATGGTACTCCACGATCCTCATTTGGTGTTTTATGGTCAAATATAATGTTTTCGACGTAAAAATAACACTTTTCACAACTTTTAAATGTGCCCAAAAGGCCTCGCAAAACTAGTCGCGAAATGGTGTACTGTAAGTGTTAGGACATAAGCTCGGTATTTTTGAAAACCTTGTAACGATGTCTAGAAGTTGTGTCATTTAACTTTCGACCATACGGGTCTCGATCAATGAGAAAAATGGCTCCCAATATAGTGTATTGCCAAAAACTGTTTTTAACTTGGTAATATTTCTTATTAGAAAGCTGATGGAATTTTAGTGAAATTGCCGGACTTTAAACGCGTATTACTTTGTCGTTATGAGCTCGTTTTCTACGTTCTTTTTATCCACGTGTTCGTATTAACATGAACTAACATGATTTCAGTAAGTTGGGTCATCTAGACCACGTCTAATGCCTCGTTTTGTCCTTTGAAGTTCGGCAAACAGCCAGCTTAATTTTCAGGAAATAGTTTTCGTCGTCTAACTTCGAAAAATCATATCTCCTTCGTTATAAGTCAGTTTTTAGTGATTCTCCCGGCCACGGTTTCGTTTTTGAAAGTATTTTGTAAATATGAAGGCCAAAATGACTCCATGTTTACTGAAATTTCCAGATTTCTCATTTTTGGACAGTAGCATTTTATACTTGTTAAAAACACATTTCCTTGGTTCTAAACTCGATCATACCACCTCAAATCAACTCCACAAGTTCGCAAATCTTACCATACACCTCTCAAGGTGTCATGGGGTCCTAAACATCATTAATTATAGTGGATCTCATGAGGATGGTGATAAAACTTATAGATCTAGGGTTTATGATAAAAATAATTAAAGTGGTATAGATAACTTGTATATTTGCATGATCAATCACTAAAATAACTTGAAAATACATAACCACATGGATCAAATGAAAGTATAACATGATATAAATGGTTCTTGAACTTACTTCAATTGTTGGAGTATTTTGGATGAAAAAGAACTAATAATCTTGGAGTTTTTATTTCAAAACTCTAACAAGGATTATAAAAGGGACTTGTTTATCACTTGATCTTGAAAATTTGATGGATTCTTCTTGTTCTTGAGATGATGGCCGAACCATATAAAGGGTGGAAGAGTTGAGAGAGTTTTGATGTGTTATCTTGTTACTTGTATGTGAAAAATGAAATATTGAAAGTATTAATATATATACTAATAGAGATTTATGATGTGACACTAATTAGTTTTCTTAACTCCTTTATCAGTGTCTAATTCGGCTGCTTATTGGTTGTGACAGAAAGATTACCATTCAAACAGTAACCGGCTGGCAAGTTGTGAAGATGCCATTGGATATTATAACTAATAGCATTTATGTTAGTCAAGAAAATCAAGTATCACATGGACCTTAGGGGCTAGAGGGGGGCGGCAAAAAGGGAAGAAAAATGAGGGAAACATGGACAATTAATATTGTTGTCTATATGTTGCAAGTATTTGTTTGGTTAAGTATACATTGGGTGTTACCGGGTACCGAGTTAACTAGAAATAAGTCGTGACGAGGTAAAATAAAATACGACGAAGTTGTAAAAATTGTAAAATCATATTCCTTGCAAGAATCGGGTGTTAGAATGATTATCGGATTGAAATATCGCAAACCGACGGAGTTATAATCTCCTAACGGAAAATATAGCATTTGATTTAAAAACACCGGGTAAAGTAATAATATAATCTTTATATCATTATAATTAGTACGAAAATATATTAGGATCATTGTTGGGAGTATTGGGTATAATGTTAGTAGTAATGACTGAGTGGTAACGTTAATTAAATAAATAAACATACGTAAATTGAAATAATGCATGTCCGTGCATGAACTAATGTACTGATGATGTTACTGATGTTATGCAGACTCCTCTAGTCTACATGATGTGTCCTTCCTGACAATGCATGAATTCGCAGCTAAACCACTCTGGTTACACGAATTTGGATACCCGTAAATCTATTTTACGAGATGATGAATGATGACAATGAATAGTGATTTTTCTCCGGGGATGAATAGTATTTTGTGAATAGTAAATTTTTTTACTACTTCTCAGAATCTCAAACTGACTCCGAAAATGATGAATAGTGAAATGTGAATAGTAACCGATGAATAGTAAATGATGAATAGTAATTCCCTGAGATGAATAGTGACATTTTGAAGCATGGAAAAGGGCCTGAAATTACGGGTAGTAACATGAAGCATTTCATCACATTACCCTGATTCATATTCCCAGCTCCCTGAGCAGCAACATTCCCAAACTGATTCCCAGCATTCTGACCCCTTTGATTACCAACAGCAGTACCCATCTGATTCCCTGCATACTGACCCATCTGATTACCAACATACTGCCCTGCATTCTGATTACCTATCTGATTTCTTGGAGCATATCCCTGCTGATTCCCATATCCCCCAACCATCTGTCCTTGCTGTCCCATATTGAAACTCGGCTGTGCAATTTGCTTGTTGCGAGTGTTGGATGAGATTCGTTGATTGTTGTTGGTGGGTGTGGAGTAGCATCCTTGGAATGCTTTTGTTAGGTAAGCAAAAGCTTGAGTCAAAGCAGCAGTTGACTCATCTTGATCATTAAGATCGGGTTCTTGGTGTTGAGGGTAATGTTGTTGTGGAATTACATGTTGTTGTTGTGGGTAGAATGGTGTTTGAGGATTGTATTGTTGTTGCATGAATTGTTGGGATGAAGATGATGAGGGTTGTGCATTAACTGTTGTAGGTGTAGGTGTTTGGACTATGAGTGCAAGAGGATCTTGTTGTTTTGCTTGTTTCTCTTTCCTGACTTCATTTGCCTCTGCTTGGTTTTATTTTAGGAAGTCATAGAGCTGATCATAGTTCACATCTTGAAGATTCTTAGTTTGGTTAACAATAGTGACATATCGTCCCCATTCTTCTGGAAGGTTGTTGATGAACTTGATGTTTTGAACAATTGGTTTAGGTGCCAAATTGTTTCTGATCAACTCATTCATTAGAGTACAAAACCATGTGTAGTAAGATTCAATCTGTTCAGCTGGAGTGGATATGAACTTCTCCCATTCAGTCAGAAGCTTATTTTCCACGTCTTGTTTACCAATGTCTGTACCATAACAGAGTCTTTTGACTTGTTCCCACATTGCATGAGCAGTTTCACAACTGTCTACAGCACAGAATATTTCTTGTGGTAAACCAAGTTGAATTAAATGCATCGCCATGTCATCTGCTTCGATTTGCTTCCAATCTGCCAATGTGATTCCTCTTCCGTTTGAGTCCGGAAGGTTGCTTCAATTCGAGGTGTTGCATCAGGATTCCCAGCTGTGACTTGAATCTGACGAGGCTTGAATGGACCTTCCTCTAAGGATTTGATCAAGAGTCTACCTTGTCCATTAGGCTTGGTTTTCATGTATCTTTTCATACGACTCGTCCATGGAAGATAACCACCTTTTTCTAACATTGGAGGACGGTTTTCTGAACCTGCGGCATGAATGTCTTGTTGTGTAGTCATCTTTACAGTATTGTATGATAAAGTGGATTGAGGATCGTTTCAACAAAATAGAAGTTGTTGTTGTTGAAGGTTGAACTTAAACTTGGTTGATGTTGATGTTCGTTGAAGTTGTAGGATAAATAAACGAAACAAGTTTAAATAAAGTTACGAAATTTGATTAGAGTATAATTAAGACAAAGTCAAAAGTCTACAATTTTGACAAAGGTTATGTAAATTACAATTTAGATAAACACGACAATTTCTATAGAAATTTCAATTTGACCAAAATTTATACAAATTATGGCAAAATATCAATTTAGATAGAAAAATATCTAATTTATATAAATTGGTAATTTATATAAAATCTAACACTCTTATACAAGAGGGTAGATATCCGTTTGTCGAAGTATTTTACACTCTCATACAAGAGTTAAAATACCGAGTTCACTTTTGAGTTGACGAAATTACGTTCGAATCAAATCCTTAAAAGTTATTTAACTTTGAAGTCGTTTAATCACAATTGCGAGGGCCAGAAGTGACAAATCCGAAAGTTCCTAAAATCTGTTGGAATTGCGAGAAATACACCCCAATTGCGAAACCAGCATGAATTGCGAAAGAATGCATGAATTGCGAAATCAGCATTAATTGCGAAAGAATGCAGGAATTGCGAAACAAGTACCAATTGCGATAAAATGGTTCAATTGCGAAACTTTATACCAATTCCGAAAGACTAACTGAATTGCAAAACTTTGGCTCAATTCCGAAAGAACATGCCAATTTCAAAAGAAGCTGCCAATTTCGACAGAAATTCTGAATTCCGAAAACTTGACTGAATTTCGATAGATAGTAGCAATTCCGAAACTTTTCAGCTTTTCACTAACTTTTTGACTTTTTGAGTCACTTGCCCACTTGTTGCCTTATCTTGAAAGATATTCACTAACAACTTTTCACCAACTAGCCAACTTTCCTGACAACTTTTACCAACTTGGACCAATAATATCCAAGATATTCCAAAAACACATCAAATAATTCTTCCTTTATTTGATTCGATCTAAAAGCTTAGAACACTAATAAAAGTGCAGCTTTTTACCCAATATTCGAATCAGAATCACAGAAACATAAGCCAAGTCATGAACATATTAACAAACACAACCTTACTCATGATTTTTTGCTATTCGATTCCCAGAAAAACACCCACGATGTCACGTTTTTAAGAAGTAAAAAAAAACGTGGCTGATGGATTCTTTTAAGCACAAACCGAACACAAACTAGCCTTCTACCTTGTTGATTGGCTCTTGTATACCACTTGTAACCCTCGACTTTCCTTTGGAGGATGAACCGAACCACACTATATCACACAAACATATACACGTTGACACTCACAAACACATTAAGAACAATAAGAGTAGATGTGGATCTTATGGTTATATTTGCTAGTCGAATGATTATATTCAAGTGAAGAAGATAATACAAGGACTAGAGAGAAACTACACACACACACACACTCTTTTACATATGAGATAAAGTTAGGCACACTTGGAGCAGAGTGTGTGTGCGTGGTTATATGTTACACAGCCAACCAAAATGGGCTTTGGTGGGCTTTAGATATGGACCTAATGTAGGCTTAATGTTTGCACTATACATATACTTAATTTTACAAACAATACTAATGCTATAAGCCCACTAAACTTAACACATATTATACATGACATTTAGTTCAAGCTAACAATGACCATCACTTCCTAAATAGCATCAAAATAAATGCTAACACAACTCGTCCATGGAAGATAACCACCTTTTTCTAACATTGGAGGACGGTTTTCTGAACTTGCGGCATGAATGTCTTGTTGTGTAGTCATCTTTACAATGTTGTATGATAAAGTGGATTGAGGATCTTTGCAACAAAATAGGAGATGTTGTTGTTGAAGGTTGAACTTGGTTGTTGTTGTTGTGAAGCGTTGGTTTGTTGTTGATGATCGTTGAAGTTGTAGGATAAATAAACGAAACAAATTGAAATAAAGTTACGAAATTTGATTAGTGTATAATTAAGACAAAGTCAAAAGTTTACAATTTCGACAAAGTTATGTAAATTGTAATTTAGATAAAATGACAACTTCTATAGAAATTTCAATTTGACCAAAATTTATATAAATTATAGCAAAATATCAATTTAGATAGAAATATATCTAATTTATATAAATTGGCAATTTATATAAAATCTAACACTCTTATACAAGAGGGTAGATATCCGTTTGTCGAAGTATTTTACACTCTTATACAAGAGTTAAAATACCGAGTTCACTTTTGATTTGACGAAATTACGTTCGAATCAAATCCTTAAAAGTTATTTAACTTTGAAATCGATTCACAAAAGTACGAGGGCCAAAACTGCCAAATCTTGAAGTTCTCAAAGGTTGCTGGAAAAGACAAGGACTGAAACTGACAATTCTGAAAATTAGCTTTGTCCGATATCGCAATTGCAGTTTCGTCCGATATCGCAATTGGTAAAAGATGTCGGATAACTCTGATTTGCGATATCTGCTGATGAAGCGAAATTGCGATAAAATCTGCTCAAGGCCCAATTGCGATAAAATTATCGCAATTTGATTTGCGATAATTCTGCCAAATGGAATTGCGATAAATTTGCCAAACTTGAATTGCGATAAGATTTGTTCAGCTTCAATTCCGATAGAAATGGTGAATTGCGAAAAAATGACAGTTTTCAGTGAATTCCGATAAAATGACTGCAGAAGTGAATTTCGATAACTTGTTGACTCTTACCCACTCTCGCCAACTTTTTGTCCTTTTGCTACTTGCCCATGCTTTTGCCCATACATGTCAGTCTTTTCACTGCCAACTTTCACTAACTTATCACCAACTCTACTAACACTAATAATTCAAATCTAACACAATCTTATCCACAAAAATCTTATACAAGATCTTTTACGAATGTCGATCAAGATAGCTATGAACAAACCAATATCCAATCTACACAAACTGTATTTGAGTGAAAGAATATGAACACTTCACAAACCAAGTCGAACTAGCCTAAACAAACACAACTTTATGAGTTTGATTTGCGCATGAAGTTCAAGAAAAACACAAAGAGTAGCGTTTTTTTAAGAAAAAAAAGGTTACCGATGGTGTTTTTGGAACCGAACACACAAACAAACCTACCTTGAAGCGAGGCTCTGATACCACTTGTTGGGACCGAAGCTTCTCCTCTTTATCACACAAACACGCTAGAACTAGATGATGAACACACTCACAAGATCTTTTAGAACAGTAAGAGTAGTATGGATCGTATGTTATAAGTTTTGGTCGAATGTTTATTAAGCTTCAATGAAAAGAAAATAAACAAAGGACAATGGGAAACACACACACTCTCTTACAAATAATGAGGTATCCACACTAGACAAAGTGAAGAGAGTGTGTGTTTATACGTACCACAACCACATCAAATGAGTTTGATGAGCTTTGACTTGGACCATGTTGTGGGCTAGTGTAAGTATTACACTTTTGCATTTAACTTACACTTAAAACTAATACCACTAACTCACAATATTAACTATTTATTACATTAGACACTTAAGTTCCTAAAACAAATGATCATCACTTTTACAATTAACTAAATTAATTGCTAACATCCACTATTCTCGTTAAGAATCAATTAAAATTAGTATATAGTGAACAGTTAAATTGAGGCAATCTCGAAAATGGAACATAGACTATTAATTTGAGTCGGAGATAGTACTATTTTATGATAATCATGATTTACGATCTTTTGACGGCTAATCAAAAAAAAATTAAGTCTATCTTCTCACATACTCAAAATGTGTAAAAATCTTTTTAAGGAGGATGACGTGATAATTGATGGCTGTTTTTGGAGTCTAAAAACTAAATAACTAGTGTTTTTTTTGTTTTTTTTTAATACTAAAAAGACTGATGTCATAATAATAAAATAAACTAGATGAATTATATTATTTTTCTTTTAGCTTTAACTAATTATTCATCTCAATTGACATACTTGATTACGGTTTATTTAAAGCATAAATTAATAAATAAATAAATAACTGAAAATGAAGTACTCGATAGTTTCTGCAAACTAAAGTATATATTTTGATGCTATACGTGGAACGCAAAAAAAAAAAGAAAAAATAAAAAAAAATAAAAAAATAAAAAAAATAAAAGACATAAAGCTTAGTAATCATTATATAAATTTGTAAAAGTAACTTTACGCTCGTACGTGATAGTAACTAAACTGATGAACATATTTTGTAAGAATATGTCCAATCTTCTTTAGTTTTATATACAAGACAATATGAGAAATTTGACAAATACAAAAGACGGAAAAAAACCTGAAATGGCGGACCTATGTCTGAAAATCGCTACTCCTATATATCTGTCACCATGTCTACAGTCTGCGATTGCCAACTTATCATTTTGCCATCGAGTGCTCTCTCTATGATCCAGCCTCTTCTATTTATTTTTTGGATTTTTCTATATATCACATTGACAAATTGTTATCATTTTCTTTTTTCAATGAGAAGTTAGGTCAAACTTCCTGGTAGTACGTAAAAGCTTTAAATGAAGTCTATAACACAAGATATTAGATTTTTATGCTGTCTTTAGGTCCAGTTTGGTCAATTACCGTCCTTCCAAATTTTCTTTGTAATGGAGTTGTTCCCTTCCTGTGATTTATTTTGATAGATTTGCATTTCTGCTTTGTATTTTATCTGTCAAAACAGATAAATGGTCGTTATAAATTAATATATTAAGAAGAGTTAAAGTATCATTTGGAAAACTAAATGCACATAACATCTCATGAGTTTCCCTAAGGCTGGATGGCAAGGTGGTTGTTTTTTCACCATACACATCAGCGACACGTCAGCTTTCTCTCTCCTCTCACTCCCCTTCACCTCACTTCACCATTTAGTGGGCAAGGGAACCCATATTTCACCTTAACTCTCTTTTTTTTTTTTCTTTTTTTTTTTGCATTTTTTAGGTTTTTTTTTTTTTATTATTTTTTTTTATTCAACTACTCGGTTAAAAAACCATTGAAACCGCTAAACAAACTAAGAAAGAAAAAAAAACTCACAACCTGAATTTATGGATAAAACAAACCTATATGAAAGATCTGCAGTTTAAACATACAATCTATAAACACAGCATCAAACTAATCTTGAAAGATTTACATTAACAAAATCACCTTGAACAATCGAAACCATACAAAAATCATAGCTCACAGCGGGTGGTTCACGAAACCACACAAAACGGCTACCAATGAGGCCACAAAGAAAACATCACCAGTTGGCTTACCCAACTAAAGTAAGTAATCAATGAGTTCTCGAACACACGTACTATTACTCGACTAACGAATGATGCTAGTGATTGAACACGAATTAAACCAAAACTATTTTTGTTTAATAAAAGTAATCGACGCACCTTTAAAAGTGGTAGTCGACTGAATAGTACTCCCTCCGTCTCAATTTATTTGTCAGGAGAGAGAAAACACAAAGTTTAATAAAAGTGGGGTCACTTTAATTTTCAACCACTAAAATGGAATATTCCTCCACTAGATTTTCAAGTTTTTACTAAATAAGGAAAGTGGACAATTAATTTAAGACATCTATAAAAGAAAATATGGACAATTAAATTGAGACGGAGGGAGTATAATAAAGCAAATCCACTAGACATATAGATGACAGTGATTTGATTTGATTTTATTCTAAAGTCAATTAGACAGTATACTAAAGCAAAAGACGACAAAGTGTTTTTTGTGACAGTGAATTTGCACAAAAAGTCTTTATATTTATAGGGATAAAAATCTTGGAAAAGAAGAAATCGATTTAGTGTTAGACCCATAAATCCGATCGGTCTAAGCCCATGTTTGGGTTTTAGATCTTTCTTGATCCTCAAATTTTACTAATAGTCCTTCCACTTTTTACTTAACAACCGTTAGTCAATTCAGTTAATTACTTAACGTCCGTTATCTTTCATTTCGTGTCCAAATAATTAAAATACATAACTATTATATATATTAATTATTTACATTAGTCATTCATACGTAAAATGTGCAATCCCTCGCTCCCGAGTTCGAATCTAGTCATACACGATAATATTTTTCCAATAAAACTCTAACAGCTCCCACTTGGAAATCTATTAAAAGTGTAATGACATTGGTTAGCGTCTAGCAACACGCCAATGCCCCCAGAACAACTCGGGTGGTGGTTCTCCTGGAAAAAACCATTCGATGATAAATCATCATAGGCATCCTTTTGTTTCTAATACCACATTAATAAAGATATGGATCTAAGTCATTCTTTATTAATAATTCTGTTTCTCGTTGTTTATGATTAAATAAGATTACCAAATCTTCTGAACTATTCAGGGGAGATCTTGGGTGTGGCCACACATACATCTTACCAATCCTACGAGGGGCCCAGCAGTATTAAACTCCAAACAGTTTGAAGGAACAAATTCTTTCTTGACTACGAGCATAACACATGCACTTCGCAACGCTTCCCAAAACAATCCATATAGCTACCCATTACGTATAGCGTTATATTGAATCAAAGAAATGCACTACATGCATGACAGTTATCTGGCATCTCAAGTCTGAGGATAACTATATACTCATGATTTACTTAATGACAAGATCCATAAAGTAAACTCATGTGGCGGGATTTAGTCCTATATTCAAACAATTTGAATATCATGTAAAATTGGTATGACAACGCATCAATATACTTTCAAGTATATTATACCAATACTCAGATTTACCTTAATTTAATGATATTCCCATATCATTAACCGGCAACGGACAGTTTAGAATATATAAATATATTCAAGGATATAAACATGCAAATATAGGATATATTATTAATAAAATGATGAACAAACATAATCATTAATTTTATTCCATTTAAAATTAATAACTGTTTTACAACATCCCTTATCCAAACACTAATCACAGATATGCATGAAACTACTAGCTAAACGAAGTCCTATACCATCAGAAAGTTCTTTAAGCTTTCCTCCTGGTAGAGCCTTCGTTAATGGATCTGCTAAGTTGTTATCTGTGTGAACTTTGAGTAATTCGATCTCGCCAATATCCACTTGTTCCCTAACATAGTGATATCGAATCGGGAAATGTCTGGTGCCCTTCATGATTCCAGGCTCATTGGCAAATGTAACTGCGGCAGAGTTGTCACAATACATTTTTATAGGTCTTTTGATTGAGGGCATAACTCCAAGCCCCGAAACGAACTGCCTAATCCAGACTGCTTCATTTGCAGCTTCTGAGGCAGCAATATACTCGCTTTCTGTAGCAGACAAAGCTATAGTGCTCTGCTTCTGGCTTTTTCAATCCACAGCTCCTCCATTGATGACAAAAACGTAACCCGTCTGAGACTTCGTATCGTCTTTATCACACTTCCAGGATGCATCGCAGTAACCTGTAACACACAGCTCTGCTTCTGGGATTCCCTCGTACACCAAAAACATATCCTTCGTAGCTCTCAAATACTTGAGAATATGTTTCACAGCCGTCCAGTGGAGTTCACCTGGATTCTGCTGATATCGACTGGTAATGTTCTAAGCAAACGCCACATCGGGCCTTGTACATCGCACCGCATACATAATAGATCCCACAGCCGAAGCATAAGGGACTCTCTTCATGCGTGCCACCTCTTCAGGTGTTGAAGCACAAGCTTTGCTACTCAAGCCATGATCTACTTGCATTGGCAAAAATCCCTTCTTGGAATTTTGCATACTGAATCTCTTCAGTATCTTGTCAATGTAAGCACTTTGACTTAAACCAATTAATCGCCTTGATCTATCTCTATAGATCTTGATTCCAAGAATGTATGCTGCTTCCCCTAGATCTTTCATGGAAAAACATTTCCCAAGATAGGCTTTCACCTTATTCAAGCTTGGAATGTCTTTACCCATGATCAATATGTCATCAACATATAGAACTAGGAAAATGACACCACTCCCACTGGCTTTGTGATATACACATGGCTCATCATGATTTTGAGTAAATCCAAACCTTTTAATCTCCTCGTCAAATCTTTTATTCCATTGACGTGACGCTTGCTTCAATCTATAAATGGATCTTTGAAGTTTGCATACACGGTTTGGAAACTTTGGATTCACAAACCCTTCAGGTTGCGCCATATAGATGTCTTCATCTCGACGACCATTCAAGAAGGCGGTTTTGACATCCATTTGCCAAATCACATAATCATAGTGTGCAGCTATGGCTATGAGAATCCTAATAGCCCTAATGTCAGCTACAGGAGAAAAAGTCTCCTCGTAGTCAACGTCATATGTTTGGGTAAAGCCTTTGGCTATCAAACGGGCCTTATAGGTGTGTACATTCCATCCATGTCAGTCTTCTTCTTGAAGAGCCACTTACTCCCAACTACCTTGGCATTGGGAGGAAGGTCCACTTCAATCCAGACTTGATTGTCCTTCAAGGATTGCATTTCCTCATTCATGGCAACCTGCCATTTATCCTTTTCAGGATCATTCATGGCAGCTCTATAATTAGCAGGCTCTCCAAGGTCCCCTAATATAGTTTCCTCAACCTCCATGTTAAGACATAGACGGTTAGGTGCTCTCACAGTCCTTTCGGATCTGCGAATGGGAATCACTTCAACTTCAGGTGGAGGACCCAGACTATCTGGTTCCATAGGAAGTTCACCAGTATTTTCAGAAGGTAATGTATCCTCTTGATCATCTTCCAGATCATAGAGCCTCCCACTGAACTCTTGAGATATCAAATCCTTTTCAAGAAAGTCTGCATACCTAGCAACAATTACCTTTTGTTTAGGTGGAAAGTAAAAGTAGTAACCCATCGTTTCCTTTGGGTATCCTACAAAGATACATTTCACAGATCTTTGTTGGAGTTTATCAGCTGAGTCACGTTTAACAAACACCTCGCAACCCCAGACCTTAAGATAAGACAAGTTAGGAGTTTTCTTAAACCATAACTCATAAGGTGTCTTATCTACCTTCTTAGTTGGAACCATATTTAATATGCGAATCGCAGATTCCAAGGCATAATCCCAGAAAGATAATGGCAGAGTAGTAAGATTAAACATAGACCGCACCATATCCAATAATGTACGATTCCTTCTCTCAGATACTCCATTTTGTTGTGGAGTATATGGAGATGTGAGATGCTGAACAATTCCATTCTCACTCAGATAATCTTTAAACTCCTGACTAAGGTAGTCACCACCTCTATCGGATCGAAGAGCTTTAATCTTCTTTCCGAGTTGCAACTCTACTTCAGCTTTAAACACTTTGAATGTTTCAAACACCTCATGTTTATGTTTAAGAAAATAAACATAACCATAACGGCTGAAATCATCCGTGAAGGTTAGGAAGTAGCTAGCAACTCTCTTTGACGTATGTCTAAGTGGTCCACATACATCAGTATGTATTAAACCAAGTAGATCATCAGCCTTTTCAATACGGTTATTAAAAGGTTTCTTGGTCATCTTCCCAGATATACAAGATTCGCACTTATCAAATGATTCATCATTGATATTTTCCAAAAGCCCATCGCGTTGCAGCTTTTGCATTCGAGTCTTGCCTATGTGGGCAAGTCGACAATGCCAAAGATAAGAAGAATCCAAGACATTCTTGACTCTCTTATAGTTGATGCTATACATCGAATTATGATCACCATGTTCATTCATATCAATTTCAAAAACACCATTAATAGCAATCGCATTAAAATAAAAAACACCATTTAATGAAACAAAAATCTTATTGCCAATAATAGTATGATGAAATCCCATGTCTAACAAACAAGCAAAAGAAATAACACCTCTAACAATAGATGGTGAATAATGACAATTATTTAAATTCAGTATCAAACCCGAAGGCAAAACTAATTCAAATATTCCTATGGCTTCAACTGCTGCTTGTGCTCCATTGCCCACTTGCAGAAATTGCTCCCCATAGGCGAGTCTCTTTTGCACTCTAAATCCCTGTAGCGTATTACAAATGTGAATACCGCATCCAGTATCATATACCCAGGAATTTAATTTACGAGTTAGTGAAAATAATTCAATCATAAAGAAATTACCTGAAGTACTGGCTTGCCCAGTCTCACCCTTCAGCTTTTTCTGTCGCAACTCCTTGAGATAAAGAGGACAGTTCCTCTTCCAGTGTCCAGTCTCGTGGCAGTGATGACAACCTTGATCCTTCTTCTTGGGATTAGGCTTGTTCTTCTTAGGGGCCTTTTTAGGTTCAGGCTGGTAGGCCAAAACTTGTTTACCTTTATCAGCAGTTTTACCTTTCCCCTTATTCTGCGGTTTTGGTTTCTGAACCCTACCTCCACGTATTGCTAGTACTTGTGGAGTAGGAGCCTTATCCTTGCCCGGTAAACCCTTCTCGTAATCAACGAGCATTGCGAGTAACTCAGTTATTGTCTTCCCCGAGCAATGCATGGTGTAATTCTGAACAAAACCCTTAAAGTCCTTGTTAAGGGACCTATTGATTAAGTTCACATAAACATTGTCGGCTAACACATAACCCATAGTGTAGAGACGATCGATATAATCTTTCATCAACAAACATGATCTCGCACGGGTGCACCTTCCTCTTGCTTACAGCTATGAAATTTATCGATCAGATCATAAAATTCAACAGCAGGAGGTACCTCATAGGTTTTCTAGAGTTCTTCAAGCATGTCTTTAGGAAAGTGATGCTCAAATTGTTTTTGCAACTTAGGCACCATGCTATTAAGCATTAAGCATGCTACCTCATTATGCATATCGTACTCCTTTTGCCAATCAGCTTTGACCGCATCAGATGCATCATTAGCTGGCTGCGCAGGGCAAGGCGTGGTCAAATAATCAAGCTTCTTGGTCACTCGCAGGACAATCCTCAAGGACCGATGCCAATCATTGAAATTAGGCCCAGTCAGTTTTTCCCTCTCAAAGTGAGCTTTGAAAGCGGAACCAGCAGATTGTGTGTCGGGTTGAGCCATTTCTACAGAAAAAGTTCAAATATTAGTATTTTCGACAAAACACTTTTCAAGAAAAGAAAACTACCCAGGAATTATAAAACATCCATTTAATTTTCTTGAAAAACTAGGATCCAACTATTCATAGTTCCACCACATCAGTTGATCTGCTAGCAGTGAAAGTACAAAAGATGGTAACTTGTCGTACAATAATCGTGAAACAATTTCCGACTCCTAAATTTATGGGAATTACATTTGCCAAACAATTTGCAATGTAAGCATGTTTCTTCCCATCTCATGCTTTAAGTCTCAAGGTCTCACTTATAACTTAATTAAGTCGTCTAATTTAGAAACATGTAAATTCACATAATTTTATTGCACTCAGTTGATCTGCTGGCAATAAAAGCATGTGATTTACCTTGTCATTAATATCTGTGTCAAGGTCTCACTTACGCCAGATATTAACTTCAAGTGTCTCTTATAATTAGATAGCATGTGACTTAAATTTTTAGGGTATTTATTTTGATGTGACACTCAAAATATGTACGAAGAAGCATGCACTCAACTTCGTATCATAAGGTTTTCAAAACGATTTTAATTACCAATTCATAAGCTTAAATCAACAAAATTTTAATCGATGGCGTCGAGAAACTTACAACATTGACTTAAGACGCTTCGTACATTACAATGGTGTACTTGGTAAGTCTAATTTTGACGCACAGGCGAGCGGAGAAGCAAACGTCCGCCCGAAGGCTGATTAAAAACGCGCCTCTTTAAGGTCACAATTTAATGCGAAACCAACCTTATACCCACTTTATAGTTTGTCAAAAATTAGGTCCGCCGCTTCGACCATTATGTACAGTTGCATCAATCAATTAACAATTTATGATTTTAAAGCTTAAAATAATGTAGTAAATTATTAAATTGCTAGTCTCGCCTGGGAGCAAATTACCGTGCGAAGCGAACCACTATCGGCACATAAGACTTGGCAATTAAAAATTTACCACAATAGGGTTTCTTAGTTATTAGATCCATTTATTTTTATTTCAAAAAACTACCCTCTTTTTGCTTACAATTCAATAATAATTTAAACAAATAAGAACAAGTAATTTTTAACAAAAAATAAATAACCACAAATAACACATATATGATCTTAACAATTAAAACATATAGCCACATGCAAACCCTTTTGATAAATCCTATTAATAATCTATATGTGTAATTAATTATGTATATGATTAATAAAGCTCCCATTGGTTTTCGAGCGCATTGTACCCAATGGACCACAGACGCCAACAATTGACCGCGTAAACTTTAATTAATAATATACCACATTGCACATAACTGATTCATTAATTAATATATTAGGTCTTCCCTAATTTTAGATCTATCTAAAACATGTAGCACATAAACAAACCCTAATCCATGATTTCTTTGCATGAAAAAATCATGGATCAAACAGGAACGCAACCCTTTATTCAAATAATCACATAAACATGTTCCTAATTAGGGTTACAAAACTAACTTTTCAACAAAAGAGGGTCGGACCCCCTCCCTAATTGTATAGTTCGAATTATTTTTCAAGATCTAGAATAAAACCCTAAAAAAAATCGACTAATAAAACATGTAAATCCAAATCAAGATTTGATTTTTATTATGTGTTTCGATAATTACAATTACATGTTAAACCTGGATCTGATACCACTGTTGTATTTAAATAATTTGACATTCAAATAAATAATAAACCATAAACATCAAAGCACACAAAACGCGGAAGCAAGGATCATAATTAACATGTAATAAGTAATACCGAAAAATAAATAGGAAACGTACCTTTTTTATCTTAGCTAAACAAAGATCCAAACTTTCCTTCACTTTACTTGAACTCACAAACCAAGATTGATTACTAAAGTAAGTAATCAACGAGTTCTCGAACACACGTACTATTACTCGACTAACGAATGATGCTAGTGATTGAACACGAATTATACCAAAACTATTTTTGTTTAATAAAAGTAATCGACACACCTTTAAAAGTGGTAGTCGACTGAATAGTATAATAAAGCAAATCCACTAGACATATGGATGACAGTGATTTGATTTGATTTTATACTAAAGTCAATTAGACAGTATACTAAAGCAAATGACGACAAAGTGTTTTTTGTGACAGTGAATTTGCACAAAAAGTCTTTATATTTATAGGGATAAAAATCTCGGAAAAGAAGAAATCGATTTAGGGTTAGACCCATAAATCCGATCGGTCTAAGCCCATGTTTGGGTTCTAGATCTTTCTTGATCCTCAAATTTTACTAATAGTCCTTCCACTTTTTACTTAACGACCGTTAGTCAATTCAGTTAATTACTTAACGTCCGTTATCTTTCATTTCGTGTCCAAATAATTAAAATACATAACTATTATATATATTAATTATTTACGTTAGTCATTCATACATAAAGTGTGCAATCCCTCGATCCCGAGTTCGAATCTAGTCATACACGATAATATTTTTCCAATAAAACTCTAACAGTTGTCGTTGCATCCTTAGAGCATGGGACACGCTCGGCTGGTAACTGGCGCCATGGCCACCAGCCAACCATGGCCGACGGCGCACGGTACCATCGCTGGTGCCATGGTGGCCAGCCCAAGCCATCGTTTTTTTTTTTTTTTTTTTTTCAATAATTCTAACATTGGGAAGAATGGAGGAAGAAGGAGCCGTTTGGCATGCATTAAAAAAATAATAAATAATTAAAAAATAAAAAAATTACCCCTAAAAATCCTATAAAAACCTCCTTATTCTACCATTTTTCACACACACTTCTAATTCAATTTGTACATCAATAATAATCAACTTTCTTTCAATTATGGATCCAAACAATCCCAATGACATCTATTACGACCCTTATGATGTTTATTTTCAAGACGATCGGGAGCGCTATCTTCGGGGTTATACGGAATATGAACAATTTGTAGCTCTGTTTGATCAAGAAGTCGGGGGATCGGGATCGGGACCTAAGAGGACGAGGGCATACATACCACGTGAACGAGAAGAGGCAGAACAACGTTTAATCGACGACTATTTTAGCGACGATAAGACTCCTCCTAAATATCCTGATGAGAAGTTTATGCGAAGGTATCGCATGAGTTCTAGACTTTATAATAAAATACTCAACGATATTTTAAGTTATGATGTTCATCCTTTTCCCGAGTACTTTAGTTTTTTCAGACCACGCTTAGATGCTCTCGGTCGTTGTAGTATTGGTCCTATTTTGAAGTGCACATCCGCAATCCGCCAACTAGCGTACGACACTTCACCTGATGCGTTTGATGAGTACTTGCAAATTGGTGAACGTTGTTCACGACAATGTTTAGAGCATTTTACTAAATGCATACATGTTTTATACTTTAAAAAGTATTTAAGAAAGCCCACTTCAGCGGATGTTGAAAAAATATATACATTGCATGAAGAAAAACATAGACTCCCGGGAATGCTCGGGAGTATTGATTGTATGCATTGGGATTGGAAAAATTGCCAAAAGGCCTTACAAGCTCAATTCAAAAGACGTGATCATAAATACCCAACTCTTATGTTAGAAGCGGTTGCGGATCAAAAATTATGGATTTGGCATGAATATTTTGGTGTCCCGGGGTCAAAAAATGATCTTAATGTGTTATATGGTTCCCCCATTATTTGATGATGAACTTGCCGGTACAGCTCCGGAATGTCCATTTGTAGTAATCGGATATACATATAAGAAATGTTACTATTTAGCCGACGGTATTTATCAGACATGGTCCGTGTTTTTCAAAACATTTTATGTTGCAAGGAAAGAAAAAATGTTGAAATTTAAAAGAGTTCAAGAAAGTTCTAGAAAAGATATTGAACGAGCTTTCGGAGTCCTACAAGGTCGTTGGGGAATTATACGACAACTCGCACGTGCTTTCCAAATCAACGGGTTGAAAAGAATCATGTATTGTTGTATAATGTTACACAACATGATATTGGAAGACGAAGGATTCGAAGTGAATTTAAGAGATGTGTTCGTTGATCCAAGGCGGAACATGCCAGAAACTTGGATCGAAAGATGTGGTTTGCATGTTTGAAAAAACAAAGAACTTCGAGATAGAAAAGTGCACGACGATCTTCGACCAGACCTTGTGGAACATGTATGAAACCTTAATAACTAGGTTTTTATCCGTTATGTTTATGTACTAGGTTTTTATTTTTATGCATTTTTTTAATGTAATGTGTGTTTTTTTTAGTTATATTGTGTATGTTTTATTTTATGTAAAAAAAAAATGGACGACGGCACCACATTTTCTGGTGCCATGGGTAACGACCAGAATGTGGTGCCGTGTGATTTCTTGTGCCATATAGATTTTTGATGAAGTGGCAGGCATTTTTGAGCCATGGATTGAAGCCATGGCTCATGGGTACCCAATGCTCTTAGAAATTGAAGTCTAAGATCCACAAAAGGTGTATATTGGCGGGGACACCCTAACCCCGGGTGCCTTTTGGCACCAGCCATTGTCCACCCTACAAGAAATAGCTCCGGGAAACTCTCCTGGCCTAGTGGGGCACCAACTCGAGTGAGCCAAGACTCTCGGACTCTTGAGCTCTTATCCACAAAGTCTCTCCAGTGAGCCCATAGGTTTTTGGGGAGGTGGGTACCTATCTCGGAGCAAAGTGCCAGGGATGGGATTCGAACCCGAGTCTATTGAATCAATAATGAAAGCCCCACTCACTGGACCAATGCCCCAGTGGTATTGAAGTCTAAGATGCTCAAGTATCATGGGACTCGAACATTTTCTTGATTCTTCTGCTTTGAGATGACTATTATTTTCTTCATATATATATATATATATATATATATATATATATATATATATATATATATATATATATATATATATATATATATATATATATATATATATATATACATATATATATATATTCAGTTTTTGTTGCACCCATTATAGTTTCTGCAATGTTTATTGATATGTGATTGTTCAAAAGTGTATAGAGTTGTAAACGAACCAGACGAACATAAACGGGGCTTTGTTTATATCCATTTGTTTAATTTTAACTAGACAAATGAATGGACATGCACGAGCGCTTAAATGGACAAATTTTTTTTCTCATGTTCGTTCGTTAAGAAATGAGGTTGTACATGTTCGTTTATGTTCGATAATTAAGATATTTAACCAAACTTAAACGGACGAATATACATGAACGTATGAAGAAAAACAAAATATATTCAAAATATTGTGTTTTATGTGTTTAAGTATGCCCCTTTTAAAAGTATATAATAAAAATATATGATACGACTATGATCAAATAAATGAACATAAATAAACATTAATGAATGTATAATCGGACGCTTAGGAACATACATAAACGAACATGTATTTTATTTGTTCATAGTCGATATATCATATGTTTTTATTATATACGAATAATACGGATAGTGATAGTGATGATGAGGTTGATGAGGTCTTTAATGAAACTGTCAGCTTTAGGACGTCTACGAGCTCAAAAGCTGCTAAAAGTGGCTGTAGGGGGGGGGGGAGGGGGTAAAATAAAAGCTTGTATGAAAAATGGAAGGAGGATTATGATGAAGACCCATATGATGATTGTTAATACAAATAATGTCAAAAATGTCATTTGCATTATTCGGTCTTTATACATTTTGATAATCACAAATTATAAAACACACGATACGTAAAACTACATTTGATAAGATTTTAACCGAGGAAAATCGTTTCAACAACGTACTGACTACGAAATCACTTCAGGTATGAACAAACACAACACTGACATTAGTAAAGTGATCAAATAATTTATTTTATCAAAACCTCACATTTTTATGTGACAAAATATTTTTACAAAAGTATTTTTGTAATTAAAAAGAAATGTTTTATTAAAGAAAATAAATTTGAATTTCAAATCTTCCAACAGCTAGTTTTCCCGCTCAAATCAGATAAGTTTTTCACCAGATAAACTTTCACCACATCAGGACAAAAATAAGAGCGTATGTCAGGACGGTCCCATAAACATGGCGACGGTTCCTTA
This sequence comes from Artemisia tridentata subsp. tridentata, assembly GCA_021014915.2. Lineage (NCBI taxonomy): Eukaryota > Viridiplantae > Streptophyta > Magnoliopsida > Asterales > Asteraceae > Artemisia > Artemisia tridentata. Next base: position 93,035,112 of record CP139507.1, on the reverse strand, counting down.
TATATATAGGACCGTCCAACTTTAAGGGACCGTCCCCCCCCCCCTCCTACTGGTGCCTATATATATTGCACTGTTTTCTCAGAAAAACCAACCCTCTTTGCATAAAAACTTTCTGGTCTTTCTTCCTCTCTTATTTGATCATTATAACGTGTCGATATATGTTTATAAGTGATACAGTTACCCTCTATATCAAAGTGAAATAGAAGAACGCTCGTATTCGTCAAGAAACGAAGTATTAGAGTCATCACACACAAACGTAACTTTTGTTACGATTCTCTTCTTTTCCCAAACTCTCTCATTACATATATTGTATAATTGTATATCCGACTTGTGTGTGAGTCGTGATTAGGTGTGTTAGGATAAATACAGACAAAGTGTAAGTCCGTGAAGTGGTGTATCTAGATTAGGACTTTGTGTAAGTCGGTGTGTCGGTGTGTATGAAGACTTGGACTTGGTGTCAGTCCGTGAAGTGAAGACTAGGACCGAGTGAAGGTTCGTGAAGACTTGGATTGGGTGAAGATTCAAGTGGACGGGGTGATCGTCCGTGTGAAGATTTAGACGGGGTGATCGTCTGTCTGAAGACTTGGATTGTGTGTAAATTCAAGTGGACCAGAGTGCTTGTTCGTATAGCCACGTGGGCTTTATGTAGATTGGTTCTAGCTAGGATTAGGACCCGACATTCGCTTAGTGTCGTTAAACTTGATGTAAGCTTTGGTGTACGGTTTGATCCGCTTGAAGGGAGTGTGTTGACATAGTGATTGTGAACTCTCGAGTGTGGTACTCGAGGAGTGGAGTAGGGCAAAGAGTGAGCTTCGTGCCGAACCACATTAAATCTTTGCGTCTCGGTTTGGTTGTGTTCTTCCTTTATCTCTTGTCTTTACTTTACTTACTTTGAGCATTATTATTGTGTTTATAGATATCACACAACTATTGAATCTAACGGTTTTTCGAAAAGAACATAAAAGAACTAAAAGTTTTTTAAAACGTAATTCTAAACGGTGAAACTATTCAACCCCCCTTCTAGTTTCTACAATTGGTATCAGAGTAGGTTTCTCAAGAGATTTATAGTATATTGTACTTTAAAACTTGAATCGATCTATGGATTTTGAAAGATATCTAGAAGGGCGTTCTTTGAAAGAACCACCATTTTTCGAAAATAATAATTTTATTGAATGGAAAAATATATTTGAAAGTTATGTGAAATCAATAGTTCAAGATCTTTGTCATGTCATTTCAATTGGTGATTTTCAACCAACGGAAATAAATTTTGAAAATCAAAGTGATTATTTCAAAAGAAAGTTTTGTAAAAATATTGAAACCAAAATAATGATTTATGAAGCCTTGCCGAAAATTGAATATGAAAGAATATTTTTGTGTCAAACGGCAAATGACATTTGGAAAAATCTTTTAAACTTTCATCAAGAGAATAGTCAAGCCAAAGATAACCGAATTGATCTTGAGAATACACATGAACAATTTGTCACTTCTGAAGACGAATCAGTAGATAGATATTTAGATAGATTAAATATAAATGCTACTAGTTCAAGTGTTTTCAATGAAGGTAATGCCGTCAAGGATTATATGAGTAATTTACGAAGAGAACTTATTGAAGAATCTTGGAGTGATACGGATGAAGAAGACAACATGTACTCTGAGTACGAAATATGTCAAAAGGTTGAAAAGTCAAGTGAGGTACACTTTGAATCAAACACTTTTGCTATGACCCATTTATTCTAGAATTTTCAAAATTAAAAAATGAGTTTAAACATTTATGCAATATAAGTTTAAAAACATTCTCAGAAAATGAATCTTCAAAATCTTTCGAAAGTAAAATGGAAAAAGAAATCATTTTATAAGATAAAATGTCTAGACTTGAAAGTGGTATAGAAATTGATCAAGAATGTAAAATGTGTCAAGATTATAAAAGTGAAATTAAGAAGCTTAAGGAAAAGGAAAAGATACTAGCTAAATTTGAAAAGAGCTCTCAATCTCTTAAAGATTTACTTAAGAGTCAAAAAGCATTAGGAGATAAAACGGGCTTGGGTTTTAATTCATGTGAGTCATAAACGAGCAAGTCAAAACAAATTAAATTTGTAAAACCTCTTAGAAAAATCTAAATTAGTTTTTTGGAAAACTAAGTGTCTTTAAAATATTGGTCACCACTAATGAAAGTCAAGAAAAATATCACTAATTAAAATTTTCTATAAGTTGTAATAAAATTTAAAGGGATACTTTTGCTCTTTGACGACATCCTCACTATGTGCATGTAAATGCAATGGATGTCTTTGACTAACCATCTCGGACCCATGAGAAATTGGCTACCAAGTTTTCTTGCAAGTTATGTCTTTAGATGCACGAGGGAAACAAACAATAGATATGAATGTATATTCATATTCTCGTCATACGTGTGAAGACTCATCAATACTCAAATCTTGCATCACGCACACCATCTCTCACTGTAATGTATCCTTAGGAATAGCTAGCAGCAAAGGTACGCTTTCTTAAAACCTTGACTGTCATGATTGCTATATGCCTAGCTGCTATGTGCTTATTTGTTATCTGTTTGCTTGCTATATGCTTATGTGCTACATGATGATTAAGTGATAATAGGTGTGATATATAACTTTTAGAATTAAACTATATGTCTAAATGCGTATCCTCTTTAGGATCTTAGTAAATTTCGGCGATAATGGTCTTACCACAACCATTATCAATAGCCGACTACTCACGTCTATCAATCACTATGGATGACGTACACTCTTAACGTCCTCAACATCTTTTCTCTATTCTATTTCTCGTCTACGACTTTTATTCTTGTCTCTATTCGCCATAGACATGATTGACTTCTAAACTACCCGATGCAAGTCTTGTATTTTACCCTCGTCTCATCTACATCTCTTCTATTTCTTCTGTCTCGACTCTATCCGTACTCCAAATTCAGTGTGTCGTCAACCTCCTTACTCTAAATGAGTCTCTCCTACTTCTTCTGTCTCGATTCTCCTCAATACCCATTCCTCTAGACTACTCGTGCGTATTGTGTCTCCTTCGTTTCCTCTATTCCGTGTCTAGAATTCCATGTTATCTAAATTCTTGTTTCTGAGAGTCCTCAACAAAATACTTTTTCTAAAAACTAAAAATTGGAAAACCAGTCAAAATTTTCTATCTCTCAAAAACCCCTTACTGGCGACAATCCCCTAATAGGAGATGGTCCTGTTGACGGTCCCTTCTAATTAAAGGACCGTCACTTGTTTTCACGGGTAACTCGTTTTTCCTTTGTCATTTGCAGTAAAACAAAACCAAACACCTCACATTGTAGTAGTAGTGACGAAACCAAGCTTAACTCACCTAAACCTTCAATTGGACAAGAGTGCTTGTTCGTGTAGCCACGTGGGCTTTGTGTAGATTGGTTCTAGCTAGGATTAGGACCCGACATTCCGCTTAATGTCGTTAAACTTGGTGTAATCTTTGGTGTCTGGTTTGCTCCGCTTGAAGGGAGTGTGTTGACATAGTGATTGTGAACTCTCGAGTGTGGTACTCGGGGAGTGGAGTAGGGCAAAGAGTGAGCTTCATGCCGAACCACTATAAATCTCTACGTCTCGGTTTGGTTGTGTTCTTCCTTTATCTCTTGTCTTTACTTTAATTACTTTATGCATTATTATTATTTTTATAGATATCACATAACTATTGAATCTAATAGTTTTTCAAAAAGAACATAAAAGAACTAAAAGTTTGTTTAAACGTAATTCTAAATGGTGAAACTATTCAACCCTCCCTTCTAGTTTCTACAATGATGATGACTTTGATGATTGTGTCCTGCCTAATGATCTAAAAAAATTCGCAAATGATTATTGTATAAGTCTTCGGGGTTAACTTAGATACAGTTTGTAGGTTACATAAGTTGACATGTCATTCTTATGTTAGGTTAGGTTGAAAGCTCAGTAGATGTTGTTTGTTTTTGCCTGTTTATGGGCTGAGATGTGGGATTCACCCACATTCGTTGTACGTAATTGTTTTTTGGGTAATAATATTTACCGGGGAAACCCTTTACCTAAAAAAAGCATGTATTTTATTCATGCTTTTTCATTAAACTAAACGGAAATAAAATTTTGTTCATCTTTGTTCGTTAATAAATGAATAAACATAAACGGAAATTTTAAGGCACGGTTCATGAAATGTACATTGAAAGTTCTGTTCGTTTAGGCCATCTCAAACAATACACTCTAAAAAAAACTTCAATTTTTTGTGAAGCAAGATCTCACCTGGCACCATCTTTTGCTTTGGACTTGGTCCTATTTGTGCATATTTGTATATGTGAGTATAATAACTCCTCTCTGGAAATTATGGAGGAAACCGACCATTCAACCCGAATAGTTCTTTAAGTTATTCGTTCCTTAACCTGTCCATTAACATTCTTAGATTAAGATTCATCTTAGTTTAAGAATCGTTTGTGGTATAGGTTTCATTGCGTTTAAGTTTAAAGATCGTTAGTAGGGTTTTTTCTTCATCGCTATATTTGAATCAAGTTTAGGGTTTCGTACAGAAGATTGATTATAAGTCGTACCTTACTGATTCACTACATTTATTGTTAGTTATTGTGGGTTCCATTAATTAACCTTAACATCTATTTGGGATAATGTCATGTAAATATCAGATGTGTTTTGTTTTTGCAAACCCTAATTTTCTGTTAGGGTTTATGCATTACTATTGAAGGTTAGACATTACTTGTCTTTCATGGTTTGCTTGTGTGTATTTGTGTTTAGATAAAATCTGGGTTCTTGGAATTGAGAAGAGGAGAAGAAAAGAAGAAAAAGAAAAAAGATAATTGATTGGGTGCCCAGCCTATGACGAATCAAACTGGGAATGATGATGTTGGTTTGGATGCAATGAGATCTGTTGTTGGTAATAATAATGCTCCTATGAGTGCTATTGCTGCGAAAATTGATGATTTGGAACGTCAACTGCTTGATGGTGTAATCTCATCCCGTGGTGATGATCATGTTAATGTAATAATTGATTTGAATACTATCACAATACCTGTTGTTACTAATGTTACTACTACTGAGCTAAACTCTAATATATCACCTGGTACTGGTAATGTTATTATGAGTATTGGGAATGTTGATTCTGTGTATTCGATTCTGGATGGAAATAAAGAGAATGGTAAAAGTTTTGAGGAGTCTAATGGGGATATATAGATCATTAGTTCTAACTAACCTGTTAGTGAACCAATGAAGATAGACAACACTATAGACGAGTCGACTATTTTAGCGTGTAAGAGTTTTTAGGTGGCTAAGCGTAGTACTTCTAAAACTACTAGCTCTTCATACGCTAATGTTACCAATGCTAAAAATTCTAGTCTTTGGAGTCTAATGAATCAATTCAAGAAGTTGATTTTGTTATCCTACGTTCTTCTGTCGAAGAGGTCAACAATCGATGTGTCTTTACATTGTATGGTTACTTTATCGGTAAGAAATTGGCTTTCCCCGTTGTGCAATATTTTGTCTCTCTATGTGGTCTAAATATGGTCTTCAAAGTATCATGATGAACTCGAAGGGTTTATCTTTTTAAAATTCTCTTCGCAAGAGAATATGGAGGCCGTACTTACTAATGGACCTCGGATGATTCGCACGGTTCCTATAATTCTCAAAACTTGGTTTTGCTTAGCAAAAGATGATTTGATGAAGATACCTGTGTGAGTAAAACTACATAAGATTCCTATGGCTGCATACACTGGTGATGGTTTGAGTATTGTTGCATCGAAACTAGATACTCCCATGCTTCTAGACTGATATACGAATACAATGTGTGAAGAATCGTGGGATAGGAATAGCTATGCCCGAGCTCTTATAGAATTAAATGTTAAAATTGATTTTAAAGAGCGTTTAGTAGTTGTTGTCCTGTTATTTAATGAACTTGGTTATGCTAGAATGACGATTGGTGTGGAGTATGAGTGGACACCTCCTTATTGTATTGATTGTAAATCATTTAGGCATGTGATGTTGCTGCGTGTGTCGTTGCGGTTTAGCAGTTTTAATGCCTAATCAAGTTTTAAATTTATATTTAGCCGACTTATCAATAACACACACACCTAACGAGCAGTGTACCCGGTCAGTATGAATATAATGGTAAGTAGAGTGTCGATCACTAAGAGTGGAACGTATTATCTAGTTATTCTAATCAGTATTTTAATATATTAAGTTAGCTATACAATCTAATCTAACGCAAGGGGGTTCAGCCTGAGAGACTGGCACGATTTGGTTGCAATTAAATAATAAACTAAACCAATAGGCACGAATCAGCAAGTAGCACACACGTACACAGATAAATACTCGAGACAATAAGAGGGCTGTCCTTATGATAAGTAGTTTGTCACTTGTTTTATTGCTAGTGTTATATGAAGTGTATAGTTCGATGCAACGCACCGAGATTAAGTCCTTTCTCGTTGGTTCTAATCTTATCGGCGAGTAAACCCTTAATGATTACTTATGACTATCTCGTTTATCTTTATCCTACTTTTCTACAGACCATAGAATACATAGGCATCTAATAAACAGGCGAGGGCAGAGGCATGGCGACCCGATCAACGCTCAGCTAGCCACAGAGGTTATCAATGCACTAATAAAAGTCACCAATGACATCAACATATAAACTTTAATTAATGAGAAAGTAGTTTTAAGGGAGTGCAACCTTTCCGTTGTCACGTTACACAAGCCACCAATCTTGATGAATTAAAGTTTACTAACACAATAAAACAAAACTACTTAATGAATTAAACATATGCAGCACCTTCTTACAGCTCTTATATCTTTGATTTGGGTGTGTCTTGTGCTGCTACCTTGACTGAATTCGTCCTTGGTTTATGGTCTTCGGTCTTCTGTTCGGAACTAAAGGCTCTTAATTCGTCTGGTCTTTGGGGTATTTATAGTTACCGTCTGAGGATAGGATGCGGCGCATCTAGCAAGTAGATGCGGCGCATGTACTTAACTTCGCGTGGGGTCCAAGATTATAATATTCAGGAATATTCATACACAGCCAGAAGATGCGGCGTATCTTCGTCTTTGGATGCGGCGCATGTCCTCTTGAATCTTGGATCGTATCTGGTGAGATCTTGATAGCGATGCGGCGCATGTCATGAGTGAGATGCGGCGCATCTGGAGCAGATTTGACTTGATCTTGTCCATTTCAGTAGACTCTTCACTTTATGCATGTTTTGCTCCATAATTAGTCCAAAATCGCCAAGTTTCACCAAATGCTTGTTTTCAACTGAGAATTACAAAAGTAAACGATTAAGTATCAATCCTCATACATAATATAGTAAAACAAGTCAATTTAATGGGATAAATGATAGTAATAAAATGTACTTATTTGAGTTCATCAAATATCCCCCCACTTGAACTTTACTTGTCCCCAAGTAAACCTTAGAATTAATCTTATGAAAATGTATCCTAAAAATGTTAGGATTTATTTTTATATTTAAGCATGTATTCGTTTTTGTCATAATCACACAACTAAACACTTAACGAATTAGAAGTAAAATAAAATATTCTGATAAAAGCAAATCTAATCGTTTAACTGTCCAGTCGTGACGAATATTCTATCATAAGCTTGGCAAGTATTCACATCTCCACCACTAAAGCCAAGGAATAACAAGTCTAAAGCGGTAAAAAGGGTTTTTAGGCTTAAGGGTTAATTATTCTTAATCACTATCGATCTCAAATTCCAGAAAAGGCGACAAAATCACAAATACATGATCGAATCCACGAACACGATACTTGCAATTGCTCAAATCCTTAACTCGAATAGGCTAAAGATAGGTCCAAACTTTCACCAATAATAATATATCAAAAAGGGCGACAAAATCATAAATACATAGCCGAATCCACGACTACGATACTTAAGATTGCTCAAATCCCTAATCTCAATAAATCAAAGGTTTGGTTGGATAAAGAATAGGGTATGGATAACATTCGGGATATAAATTGGTGTAAAATGAAAAATAAACAAAACAAATAAATTAAAATCCTAAGTGTGGTTAATCACTATCCCAACCATCCCATGAATAAGATTCATATCATTGAATAACTCACGCTTTAACACTTGAAACACACGCTTTAGGTAGACACGAATTATACTCAACAAGATCTTAATCAAAGAATAAACCTTAGTTGACGTTCCCATAACTGCCAACTCCCATTTCAATCCATAAATATATAACAACAATTAGTGGTGATATCGACCACTTACATAACTTTACATCGTTGGTTTAAAAACAAACATCCAACTTTCTTTTTTCTTTTTCTTTTCTAATTTTTTCGATTTTTTTTTTTTTTTTTTTTTTTTTTTTTTTTTACTAAGCATAAACATAGATGTGTAAAATTTCACCACATCACTATAATGATAATTCTGGATAATTTTTCCATACTTTTCATACTTCAGAAATAACGGTAATAGTGAAAGTAGTAAACACACGAAAAATAAACTCATAGATGTACAATATTTACTTTCACTCCAATTGCATTGTGCAATTTCCCGACCTAACCATAGATAATAAATTACGCACGCGAACATAGGTAATGTAAGGAAACTCACTTTGCCTATAGCAATTAACCAACCACGGATCTTAATCTACAGGGTAGGCTAAGGTGTAAGGTGTAACGAAACATTTTAAACATAGGTGTAAGAAACGAAAGGAATGGCTCTGAGTGTTTTTCTAGGGGTATCTTACTCTAAAAATGAGAGTAACAAAAGGGTTTATACGGGGGTTAACTAACCAGTGTAGTTAGCTAATAACACATAACATATAAGGCTATTTGGGTGTAATCCTAGAAATTTACCAATTTAGACAAGTCATTCCAATTATATAAATAATACTCATTATGGTGGTCTCGAATAGTATACAAGCCAAGTTCTAAAGTTTACAAGTCACCGGCACACTCATAGATTTGTGAATTTTGAAAAATCACAATTTTTGAAAATAACGTCATGTGTGCAGCTATGCAACTTAGACTTTAAACAAAAACATGCTAAAAAATTTTAAATTTTGATATATTAAGCACATTTTAAGCATATTTTGAAAAGTTTAGGACAAGTAAATGTTAAGTGTTCTAATTCTCCAATCCCCCCACTTAAGTTAAACAACGTCCTCGTTGTTTGTATAAAATATTAAAAACTGGAAAATAAAAGAATTAGAACAGAAAAACTCCCCTGAGATTTGCTCGGTATGATCCTCCATTAGTATAAGAGCAAAAATCATCTTCCATGTGGATTAGAACGTTTAAGCTTCATAATTATGTTTCCACAGAAAATGCAGGAATCTACAATACCACCAAGGCTTCAAAACACACCTAAGATAAGAAAGGTTCAAACTTGCATAACACATTAGTAGTTAGGAAAAAATAAAACATAAAAATTAAAAATGAAAATCATCAGGTCAGTCGATGCGCCGTATCTTATGGAAGAAGATACGCCGTATCGAGCCTGGAATAAATACGGATCAGAATAAAAGATGCGCCGCATCCTTAACCAGGGATGCGCCGCATTGAAAATAAACTGATAAAAAGTTTTAAATTCGAAAATAAAAAATGCAGAAAAATAAAAGTAAAATAAGATATGACCATTTGCAGGAGATGCGTCGCATCTCAGGATTGAGATGCGCCGTATCCTCGGCGGTCTGATTGACTCGACACAAACAGAAAAATAAAAAGATAAATCCGGGTTGTCTCCCGGTAAGCACTTGTCTTTATTCCAGAGTCTTCAAGTTAGACTCACGTTCAGCTCTTCATTAAGTTCTTGTCACGGTCCATCCTTCTTCCTTCATCCGAAAGATTTTCCCGTATATCTCTGCGACGTTTTCTTCCGTTCGACTTAATCTAGTATAACTCTTTGTCTTCGCCGCAGTATACTCTTCATCAGGACCTAAAGAATATTTGATGATTTTAAATTTTTCAGAAATAATCATGGGTGGCTCATTGTAAGGAATCCCAAGTAGTCGAAACTTCCTTTTGGTAAACTCTTCATTGTCTTTATCAACAAACTCGAAATAAGGATCCTTAATCAAATAATCATCTAGTTCTTCAATTAATGACTTATTGTCTTGAATCGCCTCCCATTCTCTTTCCAAATCATATTGTAACCGTCGACTAAGTTTTGTGAAATCATCAAATTGTTTATGCACCCATTCCCAGAAAGTAGTTTCCGATGTTCCCTTAAGTCCTTTCAAGCGTTCAATTCTACCCTTTTCTTGCAAAGCCTCCGCTTTTTGTGGGCAGTCTTCAACATTATCGTACCACTCATAATCTTCAAATGTTACATCGTTTCCAACCCGTTTCATCCCAATTATACTTCCCCCATTACAGGTTCCTTCACTTTTATAATCACAGGTCGGCCAAACACTACTCCCGTCCTTGAAAACGAAGGGTGTACAAGTGTGATTAATGTGCTCAGATTCCCATGGTTTATCCCAAACCCATGGTACTTGGTCATTCCATTCATAGTACCAGGTGTTTTTGAAATCGTCATAAGTCTTAAATCCTGGTAGATCTCCAGTAAGCACATCATCGTCGACTCGAAGAAGGTAGTTAAATTCCTTGAACTGCTTGCACAAGGGTGTCTCATAATCGAACACATCAATGTCAATTTTGAATAATTCTTCAATGCCCTCATTAACTGTTGAATCATGAAGTGACAACCCATAGTCGCTTTCTACTTCTTCGTCTTCACCTCTCATCCAATATACCCATAATGCGTCCTTAGTAGCTCGATCCATGCTCTTATGGTTATTAAACTTACTAGCCAACCATTCTAAAAAATCAACATCGTTAGGATCGTGGTTAACGTCAAAGCAAGCCTTCCCAATCATATTTCTTCTTATCTCCATGAACTCGTTAAATTGCTTCTTAAAACTCCGCGTCAACCATGAAGTCATAATCTGCTTGACTTCATTTGCAGGGGCTAATTCCGGACTACCATATTTAAGTTCTACCCAATCATTGAGGGAGAGATCCATCAATCTTACCAACCTGCCATGAAATAGTAACTCCGCCACAGCATAAATTCCTTCATTGTCCAGATAGTTCTCATTTAATCCCCAGTACTGTTCGGAATAAGGCATGTAAGAGATTTGGGTATTGCCTCCACTACAGCAGTTGTTGCTTGAGTCCATGTATGCAAGATAGAATTTCCCATCATCTTCTTCGATAGTAGTCCAGTTCAATCCTTTGGATTCAATGATAGGCCATAAGAGCGACAGTTCATCTCTAGTGTACCTCACAAATACATCATAAGAGAATACCCCTTTGTCAATATTGCATAAACGCATGAATTCCTTAAAAGCAGCTTCAAGAGGAGTCTCCCAAGAGAATAAATCTGCATCGATCATGAGTACATTGAATGAATCTGAAAGCAAGCATTCCTTAGCAAGATATCCGTTAACTGATATGTCTTCCATAGCAAAATCTGTCATCAAAGGTAAAATCATCAGTAGGATTTGTTCGCTAGAAGAGAAATTAATGAATATAGAAACGGATATATGAATACAAATAGCTGATATCTGCAGACGATGCGCCGTATCCAAAAAGTAGGATACGCCGTATCTTATAAGCGTTAAAATTAAATCAGACTTTATTCAGAAAATAGATACGCCGCTTAGAAATCTGAATGCGCCGTATCGAATTAAATTAATCAAAAATCGATATTTATTAAAAATTAAATGCGTCGTATTAACAAAAGTTAATGCGCCGTATCTTCGTTACGTTTCAAAATATAGGATTTTTGATTCAGAAGATACGCCGTATCGATAAAAATCGATACGCCGTATCTGTTTAATAATCCGCAAACTGTTTTTAATTAAAATAATAGATACGCCGTATCTGCTAAAGCAGATGCGTCGTATCGCGTTAACGTTTAGAAAAAAAATTTATTAAAAACAGATACGCCGTATCTTGGGGAAAAGATGCGTCGTATCGAATTAATTAAACGCGTTGTATTTTATAAAAAAATTGAACGCAATACGCCGTATCTGAAAAATCAGATGCGCCGTATCGTTCGATTTAGCTCAGTACAACGATAGCAGAACACAAAAAAGTACGAAAAATAAAACAAATAAAAACACACAAAAATAAACACAAATAAAAGCAAACAAAAAGCACACAAAAACAGAAAATATGCAAAATAGTACAATGAATGCAAATTAATCTAATACACAACAAAATTAGAGGTTAGATAAAAAATTAAAAACCTAATTAAAATACTAATCAAATTAACAGATAATAACAATTCACTCCCCGGCAGCGGCGCCAAAAACTTGATGTTGCTGCGTGTGTCGTTGCGGTTTAGCAGTTTTAATGCCTAATCAAGTTTTAAATTTATATTTAGCCGACTTATCAATAACACACACACCTAACGAGCAGTGTACCCGGTCAGTATGAATATAATGGTAAGTAGAGTATCGATCACTAAGAGTGGAACGTATTATCTAGTTATTCTAATCAGTATTTTAATATATTAAGTTAGCTATACAATCTAATCTAACGCAAGGGGGTTCAGCCTGAGAGACTGGCACGATTTGGTTGCAATTAAATAATAAACTAAACCAATAGGCACGAATCAGCAAGTAGCACACACGTACACAGATAAATACTCGAGACAATAAGAGGGCTGTCCTTATGATAAGTAGTTTGTCACTTGTTTTATTGCTAGTGTTATATGAAGTGTATAGTTCGATGAAACGCACCGAGATTAAGTCCTTTCTCGTTGGTTCTAATCTTATCGGCGAGTAAACCCTTAATGATTACTTATGACTATCCCGTTTATCTTTCTCCTACTTTTCTACAGACCATAGAATACATAGGCATCTAATAAACAGGCGAGGGCAGAGGCATGGCGACCCGATCAACGCTCAGCTAGCCACAGAGGTTATCAATGCACTAATAAAAGTCACCAATGACATCAACATATAAACTTTAATTAATGAGAAAGTAGTTTTAAGGGAGTGCAACCTTTCCGTTGTCACGTTACACAAGCCACTAATCTTGATGAATTAAAGTTTACTAACACAATAAAACAAAACTACTTAATGAATTAAACATATGCAGCACCTTCTTACAGCTCTTATATCTTTGATTTAGGTGTGTCTTGTGCTGCTACCTTGACTGAATTCGTCCTTGGTTTATGGTCTTCGGTCTTCTGTTCGGAACTAAAGGCTCTTAATTCGTCTGGTCTTTGGGGTATTTATAGTTACCGTCTGAGGATAGGATGCGGCGCATCTAGCAAGTAGATGCGGCGCATGTACTTAACTTCGCGTGGGGTCCAAGATTATAATATTCAGGAATATTCGTACACCGCCAGAAGATGCGGCGTATCTTCGTCTTTGGATGCGGCGCATGTCCTCTTGAATCTTGGATCGTATCTGGTGAGATCTTGATAGCGATGCGGCGCATGTCATGAGTGAGATGCGGCGCATCTGGAGCAGATTTGACTTGATCTTGTCCATTTCAGTAGACTCTTCACTTTATGCATGTTTTGCTCCATAATTAGTCCAAAATCGCCAAGTTTCACCAAATGCTTGTTTTCAACTGAGAATTACAAAAGTAAACGATTAAGTATCAATCCTCATACATAATATAGTAAAACAAGTCAATTTAATGGGATAAATGATAGTAATAAAATGTACTTATTTGAGTTCATCAGCATGCTCTTTTTGATTGTGCAAAATGTGTCAAAAAGACTGTTCGAAATGATATTAATGTGGCGGCCAAGGTGTTTAATCCGGTGGATAATCATGAAGAGGGCTTCATTGAGGTAAAAAATCGAAAGAATAAAGGGAAGAGTGTGGCTGATTCATCTCAATCTCGGCCCATTGGTGGTGTTAGGATTAACAAGCCAAAACCTAAGTTTTGGAGACCTATATCAACGGCAGCTACTAAGCAAGGTTCGGATCCTAAGGTTCAAAAAGAGACTTCTTATTCTAATGATAAATCGCGTATAAACACTAAGTCTTCCAATCCTTTTGATGTTTTGAACTCGTTGGGTGAGTAGGGTGTTGATGGTTTTCCTCCGAATAGTAAAGAGAAAAAGCAGGCTATGGTGACTAAGCCTAGTACTTCTTCCTCTCCTCGTACTTCTGCTTTGGGCGATTATGGTAGCACTAGTACTACTCCTATTGTTGAGAAAATTGGGAAGCTTGAAAAGCTAATTATTGAGGGGAAGGTTACTATTGTAGATGATGATGGTAAACCTCTTAAAAAGGTTGATTCTTCAAATAAGGTTGGTAACTCATTCTCTAAGGTGGGTAATGTGATTGTTTCTGATAGCGACGATGATGAAGTTTTGGAATATCCTAATGAGACTACAATGATTATGAAGATGATTACTTTGATGATTGTGGTCTATCTGCGGCTCAATTAAAGGTTGCTTCCATCCATGACATTAGACTTGGATAGGTTGCTCTTTGTTTAGCGTAAAGGTTGATGATTCTTAGTTTATGCTTGTTTTTGTTTTGGTTGTCTAGTTGTGTGTAACTAGTTGATCATATTATTTTATGGCATGTCATGATTGATTTAGTTGTTGTTCAAGCGGCTGATTGAGGTTAATGTGGTATCTCAGCCACATTCCATTGTACTTAATTGTTTTTTTTGAGTAATATATTTTCTGGGTGGGAAGGCCCTTTACCTAAAAAAAATGTCCAAAGCGTGCTAATGTTCTTCCTAAGGTAGCACCGAATAATGATCAAAATGATTTACAGAAGTTAAACAAAAAGGATCTAATCCTAAGAAGTTTAATGGTGTGTCTATGTCTAAGAATGTTGAGTATCGGCTTATTGTGAAACAACAAAAGACGAATAAGAGTTCTCTTTCTGAGGATAGCACAAATGAGGCTTCTACATCTAGATAACAAAATATGGATGCTAATGAGGTAAAGAGTACAAATGCGTTTGAAGTGTTAAGTGGTTTGGATAAGGCTTTGAATGCCAATGTGGAACTCAGTGCAAATGATCAGTCTATTCTTGCTAAAGAAATTGGTGAAATTTGAATGCCTAACAAGGAGCCTACCTTTTGTTTGGTTGTTATTAGTTAAGAATGTGATCCTAAGGCTATGAGTGTGAATGAGGTGCAAATTTATCCTATTGCGACAACAGTGGGTACTACACATCCGAGTTCTTCGAAGTTTAATGTTGAAGAGGATAGCGAGGGTGAAGTGGAACAAGACTTTTATGGCTAGTGGTAGTGGATACGTTACTAAGAGCTTATACAAACGCTGGAAGGAAACAAAGGATGTTGATCTATATGATGATGATGATGTTGAGTACAATGTTCATAATTTTATCCAAAGATCCATTGGCTTTCTGTGATGCTTGAGATATCAAAATTCGTGTTCGGAAGAAGTCACAGGGTATGTTTTGGGTCGTTTAAGTCAAATGAAATATGGTTATAGTCATTCCTTCATTCATAGAAGTAGGTTTTCTTGTTATATTAGCCAAACCACCTATATAACGGGCTGAGATATGAAATTTCACACACACACACACACACACACACACACATATATCTATACTACATATAAAGCATGAATGACTCTCTCTCCTCTTAGTCTTAAAATTAAGACTTACAAGCTATAATGCTTATTGTACAATACACAAAGCACTATTAATGATCTTTCTCATCAATTTTAATTTTAAGACTTACAAGTCTTAAAGCTTAATGTACAAAATACAAAGCACTATAAATTTGGTCAAGATATTTAATGTAGTCAATTAATTAATTGGTCAATAAATACAATTAATTTAGTTATTAAAACACCCCTTACATAAGAAATACAAATTATCATGCATACTGTACAACCAACTTAAACACAATTCCAACATTAAATGTTATTAATACAAATAATAAAGCACATTATACAAATATTCAAGCATGAACGGGCAACGGGCCAAACGGGCTAGAACCCGAACGGACACGGGTCAAACGGGCACGGGCTAATCGGGCACGGGCCAAACGGGCTAGAACCCGAACGGACACGGGCCAAACGGGCACGAGCTAAACGGGCACTGGCCAAACGGGCTCATGTTATACGAATGACTTTAAAAAAGACCCAAAAAGACGACATAAATTCCTTAGTTAAGGAGTTGAAATACGTCACATGAAATTCTTGATATCCGTAAATTTATTATTAAAAAGAACATAATAAACTAAAATACATGATTCACCGGAAAATATTATTTCAGGGTACCCGCCGCCGCAACGCGCGCGTACCCTGCTAGTATATATATATATATATATATATATATATATATATATATTATATATATATATATATATATATATATATATATATATATATATATATATATATATTATATATTGTACTTAAATGTTTTTTAGAGTAATACATTTATTGTAGAAACTATTTAAAATAATAATAATAATTAAAAAAAAATCAGAAAACTCTATATTGAAAGAAAATTAACATCTTTCATCAACATTCTTCTTCCAAAAAGATGTGTTCTCCAACTATATACTTCATATCTTAACATCAAGTCATTTTATATTATACCATATATAATGGAGCGTCAACCAAATGCTACAGTTGACGCTACAGTTGACATAACAGTGTTGGGCTGCACTATTCCGATTGGGCTCCCGCTTTTTCCGGTCCGTTATTTATCTCGCCCACACGCTTCTCTTATACACAAAACACACACATCAAGCTAGAATCTTCCTGAACCCACTTACCCACTCGCATCAAACCCTCCTGCATCAAACCACAGATATAACTGTCAAACCAAAAATTTTGATCGGCTAACATCGAAATCTGATCTTGGGGGTTTCGTTGATATTTGAAGAGTTGTTTATCAACAGCAAAAAAAAGGTTTGCAAACCCTAATTTCCGTATTTTTTTGGTTAAAGTTTATGGGTGAAGATGCGTTCTAATGTTTGTTTTAATTATACCTTCATTTTTTTTATTTATTTATTTATTTTTTTTTTTTTTTTTGTGGTTTCATGTTTTTCGTTTTTCAGGAAAGCATGAGTTATCATAGATTCGTAGCAAAAGCAACAACCAACAAGTAGGTTTTTTTGCCTAATTTACGTATATTAATAATATGTCTGTTTCAATCTTTTTTACATTGCTTTTTTTGGTTTTAGATAGTTGCATAAATTGGTATTTTTAGCTGAAATACCAATTTATGCATATAAAGTGTTCGCTGAAATGTCTATCATTTTTTTTTATTTTGTATTTGTTTTACTGATTATGCTGTTTAATGTTTTGAGAATTGGTAAATTGGTTAAAACGATTTTTTAGTATTTGGAAAGGTTTTGATTGTTGATGGAATAAAAGATCTATTGACTGAACGGGTTTCGTTTGGTTGTAGGGTATGTTACTGGGAGTGTTCAGAGGGCTGTGAATGGCCGTATCTTGGTATCTTGGCAGGTCGTTTACACTACTGAAATTACCTTTTTGATTGGAGATGTTATGAATACCAATGTTGGTTATTATGTTGCACAAGTCGTTAAATCCCCTTTCGTAGTTAAGGCGGATAATGGGTTGCCTGTGAAGCAACTGAAGTTGCTTAAGCCTGATGATACTTTGCTTATTGGTCAAGTTTATCGACTCATTAGTTATGAAGGTAACTAACTAACTATAATATAGTTTATGCCTTTATGTAAGTTGTAATAAATGTCATTAGATTTTGAATAATTTGCAAGTAACATTTTAAAACTTTTTTGTAGATGTGTTGAAAGAATTTGCTGCAAAGAAGTGCATGAAACTTGGGAAGTTGTTGATGGAAAGAAGAGTTATTGAGCTAAAGAAAAAAGATGTTACTGATGCACAATTGCACCACGTACCTAATAAATGAGTTTGCTTCGTTCCAAACACTCGGAATGGACTATCCGCTGTATGATATTGCAATAAGAAAATAAGCAGTTTTTTTAAGCAATCCTAAACATGCCTTTAGTTTTGATACCAAGGAAAAAATGTTTTAGATTTCATTTGGTTCTGTTTTAGATGTTGTGAATTGTAGTAAAAGGATGACACAGATGGCAAGAAATATTAATTTGTGTGTTTTTGTTTGCAGAGTGATATTAGTGGGTTGGTATCACAGCTACAAGAGTTGCCGAAGAGAAATGGGGAATTGGATGAAGAGAATAAAAAACTGAGTTCCGAGGTTTGGACCGTTTTGCTTTGTAGTGCATTTTTGTTAAATCGAGTTGTTTATATTTTTATTACTGATATTAACACAACTTATTATGTTTTATTATTCAGCTTCATTCAAACAAAGTCGACAATGACATGCTTCGGAAGCGGGTGAATGATCTAGTATGTACATTTGAGAAAATATCATTTACTTACGTGTTGGGTAAATGTTAAACATCAATATGGCAACTATGCTTTTGGATTGATCTTCGTTGCTTACTCCTTGCACACTTTTATTGTCCTCTGTTATCGACTTGACATGGTCACATGGATATTCGAGAAAGGAGGTGTTGCCAACCTTGCCGGTTGCTGGCCGCATTAGTATTCCTGAAGGTGTGTTCCTTCACGGTTTTGTGGTGTCTTCTTTTGCTATTCAACTGTTTATGGGTTGTATTTTTTATTGTTTGTAATTTTTTTTGCTTTCAGCAGGAGCAGGTCTGCACGTTTTTGGTGATTCTGATTCAGGTGTTCCATGTGTTGGTCATGTGGCCGCTGCTACGGTGCCTTATGGTTACGTTCTTCTTCTCTGTGTATCTTTCGGTGTTTGGTGTTTACGATGTTTTCTGATACGTATTCTATACATGTGAACGATTACACGTTCGTTGTTGTTTTTATCGCGCCTACACTGGCGTTAGTGGTAAATGATTATCTATCATGCCTTTTGTTTTCCGTTATTTCTAATAACAATAGTCTGTTCAATTGCCATGACAGGTTCTACATTTGGTCGTGCAATAGGTGTGCAAGTTCCTGGTGAAACATCGTCTGCACGTTCTAATTCAGATGTTCCGTTGTTCGGTCATGTGGCTACTGCTATGGCATCATGTGGTTAGTTCCTTTGTTTTTATGTGTAAGCGATTACACTTTAGCTGATAAGAGTCTGCAATAAAAATCAAAGTCATTTGATTGCTGCTGACATATCCAAAAGCTTAGATATTTTGGAATCTGTGCCATTGCCTGGTGGCTGATGAAATGATATGTCAAGTAGTGCACGTTACGAAGATCTAAAGAACAAAGAAACGAAGGATAAAAATGATAGATGCAAATGAATTAAGAAAGATAATATAAGTTGATGTACCTGTAACGTTTGTAAAGAAAAAAAACACAATACATATGGTCAGGCTTTTGTTTTCGCCTCGGATCAGCTATATGCAACTGCACTAATTTATGCTATGTTGTTGTTATTACAGCCACAAATACTCAACTTTTTGCATCCGGTCTGGAGGCTACTTCTTCAAGTTGTCGTGCAACTACTATCCAATGTAGCACGTCCGCAGTCACTCACCAACGTTGACGCATTCTCATTCAGATGTTGCATCTGTTGATCATGTGCCTGCTGTTGTGGAGCAACGCGGTTATTTCCTTCCTTTTTATGTATTGTTTTCTGATATGGCTTCGTTACATATG